>CANSZD010001408.1:0-366781 GCA_947648045.1 Beta corolliflora
TAAGAACTTTTGTAATTCCTTTTTAGTATTAATTTCTTGTTGAAACTCTATGATTTTTTGGGCTATATGATCTTGCATTTTTATTCCAAACTTTATCTATTTCAAATCCTAAGAATTCAATTTATGTTCTAAATAATTCCATTTTCTTTTTACTTAAAACTATACCACTAGTTTTAATAATTTCTATAAATTGTTCTAATAACTTATAATGCTCTTCTTGAGTTTTCGAATAGATTAGTATGTCATCAATATAGACTACACAATTTGATAATTGATTTAAATATTTATCCATAAATGCTTGGAATCTTCCTCGGGGCATTTTTATATCCAAAAGGTAAAACATTCCATTCGTAGAATCCGTTAGGGACTTTGAATGATGTTAATTGTTTAGATTCTTCGGTTAGTTTTAGTTGGTGAAAACCACTTTTTACAATCAAATTTTGAAAAATAATTATATCCTTGTATTTGTCTCATTTTAAGTATTTTATTTGGTATGGGGTAATTGTATGTTATTGTTTTTTCGTTTAGGATTCTATAGTCGATAACCATTCTTGTTTTTCCTCTCTTTTGCTCAGAATGATTGTTAACTATAAAAGCACTACTACTATGTTTTGAATTACTTGGTCTAATTAGTTTTCCAGCTACTAATTCTGTTATATGCATTTTAAATTCCTTTTCATCTCTTTGAGTATTATTAAAAGGTTTTTGTGACATGATACTATTTTGGTCTTTTAATGTTATTTGTATTTCGGTTTTATGCTTATGCCAATTTTCTAAAGGATCTTCGCTGTACGAGTTCTTCTAACTTAGTTTTTAAAGGAGTAAGTTTATCTATATGTAATATTCCTATTTCTATTATGTCTAAATTGTTGATTCCTTTTTTAGTTTTCATTTTCTGGACTAGTTTTGCTTCTTCTCCTATTTTACAATTTTCCCATTCTATTGGTAATCTTTCTTTATTAGTAACTACCTTGGCTTTTAGCTTATGTTGACAAGGGGTAAACAGGGTAAGAAATTCTTTATCTATACTAAAGGGATTATATTGGTTTAAGAAATTAGTTCCTAATATCATATCTTTTCCAATTAATTCAAAGCAATATACCTTAGGTATGACTAGTATTTTATCCCAAATTTGTATTTTTATATTTGTTTGATAAAGAGTAATTTTACTACTATTATTATTAAATCCGTTTATTTTAAAGGGAGTATTTAATCTTTTCCATTTTGGTAAACAATTTTCTTTCATAATTGTTGTTTGAGCTCCTGTGTCTACCATTGGTGTATAATATCTACTTTTATATTCATCAAAGATTATTTTTACTAAAATATAAATTAAATTACTCATTTTTATTAAGGATAGCTAATTTATTTTTCATCTTGCGTAACTTTTGTTCTAATACCTCTATATCTCTATGACATTCAACAAATATTATGTATTGCAGTCTTTGACTTATATATGCCTTTTCTTCTTTAGCTATCTCTATTTGCTTTTGTAGTTTTATTAATTCTATCAAACTTGGTATAGCATTACTCATTGATTATTCTAGTTTTGGATTGGGTTTGATTATAAGTAAATTCAAAATAGTCTTGGTCTATTTTCCAAGGTTTAACTTTTTCTAGAAATTCCTTTCCTAATATTATTTCATTGTTTAGGGTTATAACATATTCAATGTTTATTTCTTGCAAGGCAATTTTTGTTGTAAGGATTATTAATCTATTAAAGTTTTCATTAATTATTTTGTTAGTTAGATTTTTTAAGGGAATATAATTACTTTCTTTATTAACATCTAGTTTTGCAATTAAACTTTTAGTTTCTATTTGTATGTTATGTAACATTCGTGTAATTGTATTTGAATAGGTAGGTTATCAGTTAAATCTCGTTTAGATCTAGAAATGCTTAATCGTTTCTTTACTATTTCTAAGTCTTCATAGTCGGTTTAGAGTATAATTTTATTCCTTTTTCTATATGTAATATAAGACCCGTAAAAGGGGTATCTATAGTAATTGGTCTTAGTTTATTTTTAGTATAAACTCGATGTTGATCGGTTAATATATAAGCATTCTTACATTGTCTTTGTCATAACTTTTGATCCATTTGTCATGTTTATTCCATCTAGTTTCCAATATAAGACTAATGCCTTTTCAATATTTTGGTCAGTTAAACTTATAGAATAATTTGGCTTAATTATGAATCTAACCTTTTGATAAATAAGATTTCCTTTAAGTTGTGCTATGATAGCTTGTTCTATTGTTTCTTTGATTCTATCATCAGCTAATTCTAATTCTAAGGGAGTATCTATTCCTTCTTTAAAAACAAGGCTTTTATTATTATTTCTATGGCTGTTAATTCTACAAATCTAAATGTGATTGGTTTATTTTTTAATACGTTGTTAATTTTGTTTGTTTCTTCATTTAGCACTTCTTGTGTTATTAATGGGACTCTAGTGTTACCTTGTATTTGTATTATATCTATAACATGTTCTCTATCGGCTATAACTAAATATTCTTCCTTTTTTCTTTTAAAATATTTAGTCAATTCAAATTTTTCTTTTCAATTATTTTATTAGGAGATAGTGTAAATCCTTCATGCTTCAACGCATTATACCTTTGTAGATCAAAAATAGCTCTTTGATTTTTATGTTGTACAAGTAATATCTTCATCGTAGTCAACTTCTTGTAATTCTTTATCCATTACTATCGGTTTCGTATTATCTTCTTCTTCACTACTTCTTATTTCATTATTATCTGTTTCGTATTCTAAGACATATATTTCTTCATCCGGTGGTATATTATTTCTTCCAATTTCATATTCTCGCTATATGTAGTTCAATAAAATTAACATTTTTTATGTTTTTATTAGTATTTTTATTTGTTTTTGTCTTACAATCTTTTGCTATATGACCTATCTCGTCCACAATTATAACATCTACATCTTTTTGGATTTTTTGCATACTTATAGATTTTTCTTTTTATAAAGTAATTTTTATTTGATCGCTTCTTATATTTATATTTTCCATATGGTTTGAATCTTTTATATTGTTTTCGCATTGATTTGGGTCTTTTAGTTTTATATCTTGTGTTTAATTTGTGACAACCAAATTTAGGTATTTCATATTTTTCACAACAGTCACTTATTTTAGCTTGTTTTCTAAATGTCTTTTGGTTATTGATTTCAATACAATAATTTTTATACCATGTTTGTAGAAATGATATTTGTTCACCTAAAGTTCTGTTTTAGGTTCGTATAATATGCTTCTTGTACCATAATGTTTATAGGTATTGGTAATTTTTCAAAATATAATTTTCGAAATACAGCTAGTTGTTCAGGTGTTTCGGTTCCTAATTCATAATAATTCATTTGGAATGCACAATTATATTTGTTTAAATCTTCTGGACACATGGAACATATTTGCATATTATATAGTTGGGACTTACAGTATTCTTTCTTAGCTTCCCGCATATTTTAAATACGCATTTGGATTGCCAAATTCTCTTCGAATTATTTTTTCGTATTTTTTCAACATTTGTGTTGAATGCGTCATCTCGGTTCCTTCTATCTTAGTACTTCGCAATTCCGTTAATTCTGTTATTCCTATATTAGTTAAATAACTTTTTGCTATTCCTGTTATTGTGGCTTCAATATAATTAGCCGTTGCAATAACCGGTATTTTAGCTTCTATTAATTTTGCATTTATTCTAGCTATCCAATTTTGTATTTCTAATTCAGCATTTGTAGCACAATCTAGATTTAAAGTTTCACTTGTTTGGTTATCTCTGGGTATGTAATCATTTTCAAATTTTCTTCGATATTTCCATATATAGTCATTATTTTTATGATTATACCCATATTTCTTCTTTTTAAAAGTAGGTTTATAATTTATATTAGTTTCCATATAATCATAGTCGTCATCCGTGTAGGCCTTAGTAAGTGCGTTAATTTCTTCATCCTTTTGAATTAAAGTCGATTCTAAATGATTTGAATATCGAAATTCTTGATTGGGATTGTTCAGAATAAAATTCTTCACTATTTTCTTCTACAAAATTTACCTCTATATTATTTACCTCTAGTCGTTCTATTTACGTAGCTATGGTTTCTATGGTAGTATTATTTATTACTTCATTATCTCGATTCGTGATTTACGATATTTCAGTATTCTCTTTAATGTTACATATAAGCTGTTCTTCTATTTTATCAAACCTATTATTATATTCTATTGTAAGATTTTGTATCTCTTCATTAAAATTATTTTCTACTCTGTAGACTTTATCTAATATTTGTTTGGTATTAATATGTATTATTTTGATAGATTCTTCTATTTTTCTCATTCTTTCATCATACTTTCTTTCTAACTTTTCTAATTTTTTATAGATGTCATTAATTGTTTTCTTGTCTTGATAGCTACTTTCTATATTTGTTATTTGTACTAAATTATTTTCTAGTGCTAGTCTTCTTTCCCTGTCAAATTTGTTTTCTAGTATCATTTGTTTTCTATCTTTTATTAAATAAAATCTTCCTTCACTTATTTCGCAAATTGTCTATTTTGATTAGTCTTATGTATTTTAAATGGACCATCGGGGTATCTAATAATTTCTTCTTCAATGATTTTTTCGTTTTTATTCATATTTCTAATTGTTCGCTAATTCTTTCATATTCAATTTCTATTCTTTTTCTTAAAAGTAAATCTGGAAATAATGAGAATATTCTTTAGTTATTTTCTTTTCTAAGATTTCATAACCTTGTTCTTCTAGTTCTATTGGTATTTTAGTATTACTTGATTCGATTTATCTAGATCATTCTTATTTTCTTATAGTAATTTTATAGTTAATAAAATATTTGTATTAATAATTTTTAGATTAGTTCCAAAATGTTCTTCTTTTTCTAGTTCACTCATATGTATAGGGTTGTTTTTTTATCTAATGTATAATTAACATAATCTTCTCGTTACTTTGTTAGCTATATCCTCTTGTTCTTTTATTTTTATATTTAGCAAGTCTATCCGGTCGTCAAAAGGTTTTAACTCTTTGTCTATTTCTTCATAATTATGATTATCATTTAATGTTGCTCGTTCTAATACTTGTATTTTATTAATGATAGCTATTTGTTTTTGATTTCATAGTTCTAAATTTTTTATATCAACTTGTATACTTAATATGAAATAGTTATGATTAACTCGTCTGCTAGCCTCTTTTATTTGTGATTTAGTACTCATATGTATAATGAATTTTGTAAATCTCTAAGTTCTTGTTTAGCTATTAAATTTCTATTTTTCTTGTTTTGTAGATCGGTTAAATATTTGCTTAAAGCATTTTTTTAGTTCACTTGTCCTTTCTTCTATTGGCTTCATATAAATAATCTTCAAATTCATCTATTTTTTCTTGTTGGATCCGTATTTGATAATCTAACGTATTTTTGTCTCATTTCAATATCTTCTTGGACGCTCCTAATTTGTGAATTAGTCATATCAAATTTATTAATTGTTCAAGTTCTATTAATAATTGTCTATGTTCTATTTGTTTTAAGAAATCTAATAATTTTTTAATCTCTAGTTGAACTTGTAAAAGTTTATCTATCCTATTAAGGTTTATTATGAGCAAAAGGGATTGAGTCTTAAAAGAAAGTTCATAAAGAAACAGATTAAGTACCTATTCACTTGTTTATTTGCTTAAATATTTGCTTCGGATTATTTACTTAGCATATGAGTTCTCTAATAAAAACCGTTAAATTACGTGTTGAATGGATAAATTATGCTTTACAATTTAAAATCGATAGCTTTAAAAGAACAACTAAGAATTTCTCGTATTCACGCAGCCTAAAGAAGAAGATCTTGAATTAGCCGATATTATACTTGAATTTACTACGAGGAAGAACACAATAGGATAGATAAACTTTTACAAGTTCAACTAGAGATTAAAAAATTATTAGATTTCTTAAAACAAATAGAACTTAGACAATTATTAATAGAACTTGAACAATTAATAAATTTGATATGACTAAATCACAAATTAGGAGCGTCCAAACATAATTTATCCATTCAACACGTAATTTAACAGTTTTTATTAGAGAACTCATATGCTAAGTAAATAATCGAGGCAAATATTTAAGCAAATAAACAAGTGAATAGGTACTTAATCTGTTTCTTTATGAACTTTCTTTTAAGAGTCAATCCCTTTTGCTCATAATAAACCTTAATCTTAATAATAATTCTATCGACTTTCATATAAGTGCGCTAATCCGCTTGACAACCCTTAAGCACTTATGCATAATTAAATAAATTCATGTTTTTCAACCTCATCACATAGGTTTTATGCATCACGCCCCTTAACGCCTTCTCATTCTCAACGGCTAAACGGGCTCTCGCTACCAATTGTCTCTTGGTTTCTAAACATGATTTTACTTAATCTGGGAAAGCATAATTAAGATAGCATACATCCTATATGAAATTATAGAATTATCTTAACAGATCTCAGTATTATTATAAACTAGGGGATTGAATTTAAATTTAGTTCATAAGAAAAGGGGTTACCTTATCTGCTTCCATAATTGTCTGTAAAATATCTTGAAGAATTAGCTCTAAGTAAGTAGCTCCGGTTTCTTGTGAATAGTAAGCTCTGATACCAACTTTTGACAGGTAAAGCGTGTTTAAGATTTTGAGGAGAAAGATTTGTAGAGAGAGTTAAGAGAGATGTAGGGAAACTTCTTTGATGATCCTTTGCTTCACCAAGCTCATCTTATTTATAGGCAAAGTTATTACAAGTACCGTACAATTTTACAAAACTATTCATACTACTATTTGCTATAGTGAAAAGTGCTACAAGAAAAGTCCTCGTTCACTATTCACTATTCACATATTTTACGTGTTAGCCGCCTAACTTTTGTCCTGTTGTAACTATTACAAAGTTTATCTGTTACAGGAAAAATATCTTTCTATCCTATTTGTAGACAGGTGTTTTATTCTTGTATGTTGTGCTCTATCTGAGTAGTAGATGCTGCTGTATATGATTCGGCTCTATCTTCATAGTTGTCCATATCTTCAATTATTGGTACAGTCATTTGTTTAAGTCCACACATTTTACATGAGTGGTTATTATTTTGCTGCATCCAACTGCAATATCTTTGCAAAGTATCTTGGGTTAGAAAATTTCGGGTAAGTACCTTGTAATCGGTTCTTGGTCCGAATGGAGGCAGCTCCATACCCATGAATTAATAGTTTCGACCGTATCATGGCCATATGATTTGCTTTGAGAGATAATTAATGTGTTTTACTCTCTATGGTTTATCCAAACATAAGTCTTGACCATGTTAAGCAAGGCTTCATAAATTCATCATTAAATAAACAAGTGAATAGGTACTTAATCTGTTTCTTTATGAACTTTCTTTTAAGACTCAATCCCTTTTTCTCATAATAAACCTTAATCGGTTAATAATAATTCTATCGGCTTTCATATAAGTACTGCTAATCCGCTTTGACAACCCTTAAGCACTTAAGCATAATTAAATAAATTCATGTTTTTCAACCTCACCACATAGGTTTTATGCATCACGCCCTTAACGCCTTCTCATTCTCAACGGCTAAACGGGCTCCTGCTACCAATTGTCTCTTGGTTTCTAAACATGATTTTACTTAATCGGGGAAAGCATAATTAAGATAGCATACATCCTATATGAAATTATAGAATTATCTTAACGGATCTCAGTATTATTATAAACTAGGGGATTGAATTTAAATTTAGCTCATAAGAAAAGGGGTTACCTTATATGTATGTATGTATATGTATGTATATGTATATATGTATATGTGTATATGTATATGTATATGTATATGTATATGTATATGTATATGTATATGTATATGTATATGTATATGTATGTATATGTATATATGTATATGTATATATACATATATATATGAATATATATATATACATATATATATGTATATATATATATATATATATACATATATATATGTATATATATATATACATATATATATGTATATATATATATACATATATATATGTATATATATATATACATATACATGTATATATATATATATACATATATATGTATATATATATATATACATATATATGTATATATATATATATACATATATATGTATATATATATATACATATATATGTATATATATATATACATATATATATATATATATATATATATATATATATATATATAAATTCTTGTCGTCATGTAAATTTTATTCATTATTTAATGTCATTGATTATGCTTGGATGTGGTCATCATGTTTATGATATAAAATATTGAATAATCCCTTTTCTCCATTATATATTTTTTTACATGATTTTTTGTGGAACAGAAAGGAGCAAAGAGAGAATTTTTGGGTGATTTAAAAGCTAGAAACTATCGAAGCATATAATTCACGTATAATGGAGAAATCAGGTGCTTTTAAATTTTAAGTTGTTAAACTCGTTGTTTGTTGTGCACATGTGAGGTGTCTCACATTGGCGAAAAGAGGGCAGAAAATACCACATTATATGCTAAAGGAGTTACTCCTACTATTGTCAATTGGTTTTAGTAGGGAACCTCCTTTGGGATTTTATGTGGGACGAACACTCTTCCTCCTTGTAGGGTTTCCCTGACTCATTTCAGTTCTATCAAATTAATATAGTATCAAGGCCAGGTTGTTGGGCGTTTCATATTGTGTAACACCCCAGAATTTCAAAGCGGAAAAGAAAGAAATAATAATAGTATTAATAGGACGATGGCGGAAACATCGTCTTCTGGGAATGTCACTACCACAAGAAATGTGTTTAAATAACTAAGTGATAAAACCAACATAAATAAATAGTATAAATAATTTAAATTAATTAGAGTAATATCTAAAAGAGAAAACTGACTCTCAACTTAATTAAAAGTCTTGGCCTAAAACATCTAGCTTTTTAATGCTCACAACTCAACCCGAGCCCAAAACCAAAGAAGATTCCCATCAACATAACCTGCAAAATATATAACAACAATCCACAATCAGTGGGGAGTAACTAGCAGTTCTCCCAGAAAAAAAGAAATCAAAATACAATTCAGACATAGATTAATAAGAAAGGAAATAATAAAGTCAAGTCAACTACAATATGCATCCACTTCCATATAACTCACAAATAAAGCAAATGAATAATAAATAGCAAGTGAGTTGGATAAAAATAAATAAATCATCTCTAAAGTACTTTTATAAAAATAAAAGTATAGGTAAAACAAGTTATTGAGTCAGAAACCGAACGCCGGTGAATCGCAATTCACTTCCTAAGGTTTGTCGGATCGCAATCTCCCGTGTCGCCTATGGGCTTACGTTCCCCACGCCCGTGTCTAAGAATGGCCAAACTCCCGATGCAGGGTAGAACACGCAGAACTCCTTGACCTCTCGGACGACAACAATTAACCCAGGTGTACCCCTAGTTCGCAAACCAGGTGGTTGGCATGTTCTTCACCGGGGACTACATCTATCCCACCGGATATTCTTATCTCAAAAATAAAATAAAAAATATCATCAAAGTATCATTCATCTCAAAAACATTCGTCAAAAGGGATGCCACCCGGCCTTATACCCATAATTCATCAAAAACAACTCTTCATAATTCCTCAAAAATAATAACCTACAAACTTACAACAAATGTCTCCAACAATAAACACCTTGAACATCTCTAAGCATCAACAATGATATTAAATTAGTTTTTACAGCACTAACAGTTCAATAAAAAATGCATCACCAATTAACTCCAAGGCTTATTAAATAAATGAATAGTATCAATTAATCATTTTTCTCATAAATCAAACATAAACATAAGGATACCCAATAATACTTACTGCAACCTACTGAACATCAGCAACCAAGAAAATAATAGAATACAAATTATTTCTGATTAACAAGCTCTCAAATAATTTAAAAGAGTATCCTCAATTTCACAACAAAAACCCAATAATAATTATTAAACTAATACTTTCGAGCAGTAAAATCACACAAAAATTATCATACGACCCTAATGGCTCTACTGACATGGTAAAATTTTTATTTATAATTTTCAGACTCTAAAAGTATTTTTAAACGTTAATTTACAGATTACTCAATAAAGCCAAAATAATAATTAAAAATAAAAATAAATGCCCAAAAATTACCAAAATTTTTCATAAGACTTATAAACTCACGGAAATACGTAATCTACAAAGAAATGAATTTTTAGTCTTCCGGAAATAATTTTAATGATTTATATACTGACGAAAACGATATTGCAAAAATAGATATATCAATTAAATAAACAGGTAAACAGTAGGCAAAAATTATTATAAGGCATGTAATACATACTAAACATATAACGTGATCCAAGAAAATTAATTTCAGTAATTTTAACATTCGTCTAATAATTATTATGCATATAAGCCAAAAACGCACAAAATACCAATTAAATCAAATAAATACTAAAAATCAGAAGAAAATTATTTTTCTTTATACAATATTCACACAGCATGCATCAAGTATATTCATGTCAAATTTCGTTGATAATTTCATTCAAAAAGTATTTTAAACAATTCCTAGCGTAATAATCTAATACCGAATAATACCCTAATCACTATTGTTCTAAGATAACTACTAGTTACCTGGAACGTCGGGAGGAGAGCTGAGTCTAAAGGGATTCGAAAAATATGCGAGCAATCCAATTCCTCCATGAACGATAATTGTAGCAACAAGTCACTAGGTGTTTTCTTCTTGAACGTTGAAAACTCTTATATCGTACTCTTCTGTTCCGACCATGATTCCCGGTGATCAAAACCTCATAATTTAAATCTCTCCGGTCAAAGTTAATAACAAGATGTTATAAACGTTCTGTCCAAATTTGAAGACGATCCAACGGTTAGATCTCCGGCTACGGTTATTTTCGTGAAGGTGTGACAGGAAAAACCGGGTTGAACCTTTCTATTCTTTTCCTCTTCCTTTTCTCTCTTTGTTTTCTTCAAAACGGTGAGGGTTAAATGAGAATGATGCTGAACTTCTTTTAATAAAAATCAGAATTTTATGGCAAGGAAAAAAATGAAGGGTTTAGGAGAAATGATTAGGGGGTTATGGGGGTTACAAAACTACAAAGGGTCACAAAAGAAAATAAAAAGAAATGAAAGAAGAGAAGCTCTTCTTCTCCTTCTCCTTGGCGAGCTGTCCAAGCCCAAGTCCACAAAAAACATTTCGGCCCAAATCAACAAGGATCCACGCATCAAAAGTCCGTCATGCGATAAATCGAAAAATTCCTAAATCGCGCCTAAACTTTGAAAATACTTAATAATGAAAATAATTCTAATAAATTATATTATAAATATAAATATAATACACACATTAACACACCATATAATAAAATAATAATTCGGCTCCCAAATTATAAAGAATAAAAATCATTAATCTAGAGATAATAATAGTTTTAGGGAAAACTTTTGCGGAAAAACTAGGAGCAAAATTATGGGTTGTTAAATATTGTGCGTTGTCAAGCAACTGGATAAGGGCATGTATTGGACTTTTATTCCCAATGAGGATTATTAATGTGTACCTTATCAATGTGCTATAATTCTAAAGATACTCACATGTGAGGGGAGTGTTAAAGCCCATGTTTGTTGTGCACATGTGAGTTGTCTCACATTGGAGTCAGAGAAAGAGGAGAGAAAGTACCACATTATAAGCTAAAGAAGTTACTCCTACTATTGTCAATTGGTTTTAGTATAAAACTTCCTTTGGGCTTGTATGCAGACCAAACTCTCCTCCTCCTTATTGGATTTCCCATACTCATTTTCAGTTCTATCAAATTTTTCATAAGTCTATTGGTCTAGATTTTATTTTTAGCTTGCATTAGTTTTGTGTGATTGTAACAATTCTTGAAAAATATACAATGAAGTAATCTTTTAGTAGTTTTTCGATGTGGTTTTATGTAACCTAGCTCAATGGATGGAAAAGTTTACAGATAAGAGTATAGGACTTATTGACTTCCATCTATTTGAGGTCTTTAACCCTAAATAATGAAAGATGATGTCCTTAATCCCAAATCTTGTGAAAATGTAGTTCTTTAAAATATCCTTAGCTGGAAAGTTTGTAGTGTACTTTTTTTTTTTTTTTTTTTTTTTTTTTTGACATCGAGAAATCGTACATTAATTAAAAGAGGAATTACAACCTAATGCTAATACAACCCAAACTAAAACAAACAAACAAACCTAAATGAGCTTTAGGAGCTCGTACAGACCATCTAAAACAAACAGAAATAAAACTCATACAAAGACGCGTAGGAAGTAGGGTGTCGCTGGTCAATGCATTTGATGGTGGATGCAAACTGCGGATGGCTGATGGAAGTGGTAGAAGAAGCAGATGACGATCACGGTCCAGACAACGAACAACTAACGACGAGCGTTGCGTCTCGCCGCATGAGCAATCCCAACGATCTGTTATCGCGTGGGATCCTAAGCTCATGATCATGTGCGGAGTCACGTTCCATAGTGACTCATTACTCTCGATCGAGAGTATTTCGAGTTTCTCCAGGAGGTAGGAGAAACACCGATGAGTGGGCGTCTTTGAAAACCCCCGGATGTAGCGGAGTGCCGCCTGCATATTTGAATTTGTCAAGGCAAAGATCATTAAGATCAGTGCCAAGCTAAAAAGAGAGCCAAACAAGTTGAGCCCTCGAACACACCTCCGGTGTTCAAAATCGGAAAACAAACGTCCCAACCATGAAAAACTATCATCGCCTCGTCCATGCTCACGATCTTCTTGATTCACCTTGTCCCTCAAAGCACATATTCCCAAAAACCGACATATTCTATTATTACTACCTTGAACCACCAATCTTGACTCAACCGACAAACACTTGCCGATGCCCACAACCAACTACCGCAACGGCTTTAGGCAATTGAGTACTACGCGCTCCGTTTATTCGGAGATTAAACACGCATTTTAAGAAAAAAACCCGACAAACCGACATCCAACATCATTAGTTGGAGAGCCCAACAACCGGGGGAAGGGGGAGGGGAAGCCCGACTCTAACAGGGGGAGGGGAAAGGGGAGCCCGACACTAACGGGGGAGGGGAAAGGGAGCCCGACACTAACGGGGAGAGGAACGGGGAGCCCGATACAACGATAGGGGAGGGGGTAGGGGTAGGGGAAGCCCAAAACAACCATAACACTAAATAGGGAAATGTGCCTACCCGGACGCGGGAACAAAGGGACGAGAACCATGGCCGTCAAAACACGAAAACGACTGGGAGGGGGGGAGACGGACCAACGCGAAAACGAGATAAACAAAAAAACGAAGAGAGAAGAGAAGGGAAAACGAGATAAGGGGAGGGGGGGATAACTAACTAAACAGGAGACGGAAACCGAGGACCTAACGACAAAGAACCACCACGAACTAAACAAATAACCACGAACAACAACCAGGTGCCGGACCACGAACGAAACAGAGGCCGGACGACAACAACCGTGGGAGGGGGAAAAGTGATCTACGAGCCGACGTATGACCACGAACCGGGGAGGGGGGGGGAAACGACAACAAACGGGGAAGGGGACGCGGCGAGGGAGACGAACTAGGACGCGAAGGGGAGGGGGAAGAGGCGGTGAGGGAAACCACAACAGGGGGGGGGGGACGACGACAAGGAAGGGGGAAGGGGAACGACAACGAGGAAGGGAGAAGGGGGACGACGCGACACAACGATGACTCACAGGAACGACAGAAACGGAAGGTGGAGGCTCGCCGGCGACCGGGTGAGCGTCGCGGCGCTACGGCCACCACGGCGAGCTCCATTTGGGCGGCGGGAGCTGCGAAAGTTAGGGCTAGGGGAGGGGGCTGTAGAGAGAGGCGGGTAGTGTACTTTAAAGGCTAATTAATAACTGTATTTGAAATGGATGACTGTTGTATCTAAGTTCAGTAATTAGACTACATTTTCTATAACAATTGTTTTCAGTCTAGATCATGCATGAGGAGAGGCTTTGTTAGGTATATCTGCTTTGATGTATTTCCCATAATAAGCAATGTCTTTTTGTTGACTTATTCGGTTCGTTTTTCTTTTCCCTCTTCTCTATTATTATTTTCTTATCTTCATTTGTTATAGATTTGTCTTCTCTATTTTTATGTCTGATAATCAAAAAATTTCAAAACATATTTTAAATGATGATTTCTCCATTTTGAATAAACGCAATAGTGTTAATTATCTACTATTCATATATTAATTCTGATTAGATCTTTTAGCTAATACTACCTCCGTTTTCTTTTGTTGTTCCTATATTCTCCATTGGGAAATTTCATTATGTTGTTCCTATTTTGGATCTTTCCATAAATAATATAATTTATGAATTAAATTTTTCATTAGTTTTATGATACAATAAATGTGTTCACACTATTTAGTAGTCATTCATTTTTTACCTTTAACCCCTCAAACTTTTGCCTAATTGGTTAATGTGTTCACACTAGTTTGTAGTTACTTTACTCTTTTACCCCTGAAACTTTTTGTATCATTGTTTGCCTACCATGCATAGAATAACTCAAAAGGGTAAGAATCTTTATTTTTAATTAACTTAATTTTAAGTAAAATAGTGTAATTTTGCCCATTTTTTGAGTTGCATTGGTTTCTTCCTCGATTCCAAATACGAACAACAACAAAAAACGGAGGGAGTAATATATTAAAAAACTATAATATCATATTTTGGATTTTTTTTCGATAAAAATTCTATATATAAAATGACATTCTTAATAGATTCCTTTAGCTAATTGCAGGCACATATGAACGACCGCAATTTTGTATTCTTTTTTAATTGAAACATTCGAGTTTTATACTTGACGATATATAATTTTGATCATTGCTATCTTTAGTTATAAATTTACGATAATTATGCAAATGAGATATTTAGAATATACATATTCGTAAAAATATATATTAAGACAAATCAAATAAAATCTCATATGACTATGTTTTTATGTAGTTATAAATCATTATATAAGGTCAAAGGATGAATTGTAAATAATAAAAAAGTTAATATATTGCAATTGAGAAAGGAGGGAAAATAATTTTTCTGAAGTGGAGTTGAGATGGCTAAAGCCCTTAATTCTTAACTCTTTTTTTCTTTTCTTTTTTAATATATAGTACACAGTACACTTCACCAATTCGTACACTACTAGCCGCCGGGTAAGAAAAGATGGACACATGCACGAATAGTCCCATATATCTAAGGATAAGCACAAGATACTTTTGGACTATTTATTACCAAATGATGTAATAGTACGACAATACATGACTGCTACGCCACGTTTAATTTCCTCCACGTGCATTTTTCAAAACAAAAAAAAGAACAATCAATCCCTCATAAATTGTGATTAAGCCACAAACAGTTTCTATGTCCAAATAGATTAGTCATGACTGTGGGTTAAAGTTATACTGAATA
This sequence comes from Beta corolliflora, assembly GCA_947648045.1. NCBI lineage: Eukaryota > Viridiplantae > Streptophyta > Magnoliopsida > Caryophyllales > Amaranthaceae > Beta > Beta corolliflora. Next base: position 15,441 of record CANSZD010001408.1, read on the forward strand.
ATTTACACACTATATATATTTGTTAATTTTACCTATTTACTGTTTCAGGCTTTGATATGTATTACCATGAATTTATTTATTACATTTTACTAAAAATTATAAAAAAGTGGTTTTCTTACAATTTACATTTGAAACAAATCCAACAAGAACCCATATTATACGACTATATCTCTTTTTACAAAGAAATGTATATTCATTTCTTCCCAAAATAAATGAAAAAAATTCGAGTTTTCTAATGTGTCTAATATTTTGAATTCTTAAGTTGTATGCTAAGTGGGTGGAATGCAATTGCTAAAAATAAATTCTTTTTTTCGGGTACAAAAGTGTTACTAACACAATGTGGCTTTATTTTATCCAAAATTAGTCTTTTGCCTGATATATGCTCGAAATACCATTAATCAATATCTATATCAATGTCATTGTCCGGGGAAGCGATCCGCCGAAGGTAGTCATCCATGCATGAAGACAACTTCAACCCTCGACTTTTGCCACATCTTCACCCGTTAATGAAAAAATTGATGCTAAGGGTCGAAAATTCCAAACAAGATACGGACTGATCAAAATGTTGGCCAATTTATGTCGCATGGCCTTTTTCCAATCGATACATCAATGACATCCACGGATGATCCCAACCAAGAAGTCCAAGAGCACCTATATATACTAATCATCGCGGAAGGTTTAATTAAAGGGAAGACGATTTGGCATGCTGAATAGTTGAGCATTGCTTGGCACATATATGAAGTGACTTCTTTGCCGTAAATTCTAAAAGTAGTGTTAATTTGCCAACTGAAATATCATATTTGGTATTTCCCTCTAAAAACATTTTATTAGGCCTTTTCCCAAAAAAACCCTATTGTAGTTGGTCTTATCTGACAAGAAACCTTAAAAATAATTTTAACACTCTTATTTTGTTTAACTTTCTCGAAAATATTTAGATTTTTGTCTCTTTGACCGGTCACATTATCGCACCTACAATAAAATAAAACCTCACCAACTTCTAACCTTTTAATAAAAATATTAGTTGATTATCAGCCAACAACTCATCCGAGGTCATGTTTAATTAACAGTTCGAACTAATATTGGATGGTTCCCGAGCTTTGTATGTCTGTTGAGACAGTAACCAACCATGCTCTGACTTCTCTCTACACCTTCGCCCACAAAGCAAACCCTAACAAACCGTTAAGTCACCCGTCACCCCCGCAGGGTCGCTGCCTCTTGTCATCTACTTCGTCAAATTCTTCCCTCCCCCAATCTCCCCCGTCTCGTCTCTCGTTCGTCGTTCCCCCTAGTTGTTCCCTTCCCCTATCTCCCCCGCCGTCTCCTCTCCATTGCTTCATCGTAATTCGCGAGTCTTCCCTCCCCCTCCCCGCTATTCCCTTCCCGTGGTTCCCCTATTCGTTTCTGGTTGACGTGGTTCTATCGTCATTCCCCTGTTCTGTTTGTCAAGGTTCATCGTCCCCTCTGTCTCACCACCGCGTCGAGTGCAATCTTCCTCATTCTGAGTCGTGGTTTTGGTTGTCGTCGTTCAGGTTAGGTGTGTGGCATGGTTTCAGTTTTTGTGGTTCTTAGGTTTTAGTATCCCTTCCCGTTCCACGGTTTTAGTTTTTCGAGGTTACTTGTTTTTAGGCACCCCTTCCCGTTCCCCTATTATCGATTTTCGAGGTGGATAGATTCTAGCTTCCCCTTCCTCGTTCCCCTGATCTAGTTCGAAGTGGTTAGGTCTTAGTCTCCCCTTCCCCGTTCACCTGTTTTATGTTGGAGGTTTTAGCGTTTAGTAATCCTTCTAGTTCCTCGCTAGTAATCGTGGTTTTCAGTTTGGTCAGTTCGCCAAGGAAACAAGTGGTTGAGTTTGGTTGTTGTCAAACGCTTGGTAAGTGAAGCAGTTTTGTTGTGGAAGGCGTGGTTTGATGATGCGAATGTCCTTATTTTCGTTTGTTTCGTCTATGTTCTCAGTTTTAGCCTTAGTTTGGATTTTTTCAGATTCAACTTTCCTTGCCATTTTGTGTATATATGGTTGTGCTTGGGTGATAGTTAGTAATGATAGGTGGACACTAGAAGGTTATTGGTTTCCTAAGACAATGGAGGATCTAGGAAATCGGGTTAATAGAACCATTACTCCTGGAGTTGGCCATGGTTTCGAATATGCAACTGTAGGGATCCTAGTATTGGGTAAGATGAGAGGAGGTTCTCAGTTTAAATATTTTGTGGTGCGATCTTCTAGGTTCGAGATTGCAAGGTTGGATCATCGGATCCGTAGGTTGGGTGAATTTCTTCAACATAATTCGTCCCAAGTTCATGTGATGATTTTTAGAGTCATCACACTTCAAAAATGTATCTTGTGGGAGGCCCTCCAATTTAATTTGGGCCAAACTTCGACCTCCACCATTTTGAATTCCAGTCTCGCGAGACAAAACTTTGGATACCCTCGCAGAAGGGTCAGAAGTTACTAAAGAACGTGACTTAATTCTTTGTTACTTCAATCAGTAGAATCTCAAAAAGATATTTCTGTTCAAGGACCCTGCGATTTAGTGTCTAGTACACATTGGGGTCTACTGGATAAGATGCAGCAATCTATCTCTGAAGGTCGTCTGGGATTCTTCTCTCAAGAGGTTCCCTCTCATATCAAGTCTAATTCATCAAGACATATAACCTAATTTCACCTACCATCGCTCGAGACATGTTTAATTTGGACTGCTGGATAAAAAATAGTTTGTTTTTATTTCATAAAGTATGTAATAGCACATTAAGTTCACTTTAATTTCAAGTTGTTTTGTTTTATATGAGCATTAGGCATTACTTTCGTTTTTTATTAATGTAAGTTTTCATGATATAAAAAAAAAACTAATATTGGATGACCGGAATTAATATAAGGATATGTTGATGATGAGACCAATATAAAGCTATACAATTAAATTCACACGATGACTGTATGTTCCTCAATTGAAAACGAGAAGGGCCCAAGTGCGAATATGCTTATTTTATGTATTATTTTCTCCACTTATTAGGCGTGACTTTCCTATCTTTTAGGAAAGTTGTATATTTGCTGTATATTTGCTATATATTTGCTATACTTGTAAATATATCTTTTAGGAGTCATATATATCTTTTAGGGTTGTATATATATGGGTGATTGATTAAATGAAAGGAAGGCCGTTTACTCCTAAACACTCTCTGATTCTTAACATGGTATCAAGAGCTTTCTAAAAACTCTTAGAATTTTTTCCTTCGATCCTGCTTCTCGACGTTCTTCCCGAGTTTGCTATTGGTCGTGATATTTTTTTTTTTTCTTTCCGCTGCGTATTACCTGCGTATCACTCATGGGGGACTCCAAGACTCCTCGTTACGAACCCTTTTCTGAGTACTACTTACACCCTAGTGAAGGGACTGGTGCTGTCATCAGTCCGATTATGTTGACAGGTGACAATTATGAATCATGGTCTCGTTCTCTTCGCAACAATCTCCGCGCCAAAAATAAATTGGGCTTCATTGATGGTACTATTGCTGTTCCTGACTCGAAATCTCCCGATCTTCCTCAATGGGGTATTGTAAATTCTATGCTTGTTGCCTGGATTTTTAATACCTTAGATGTTTCTGTGCGTTCTACTATGCGATTTCCTGATAATGTCAAATCTTTATGGGATGATTTACGTGATAGATATTCTCTTGGTAATGGACCCCGTATTCTTGAATTAAAAAATAAAATCCGTGATTGTCGTCAGAATGGTCGTTCTGTGGCTGTTTTTTTTGGTGAATTACGCCAATTGCAAGATGAACTTCTGAGTTATTGTAAACTGCCTGTTTGCACTTGTACTGCTGCTGCCGAATACTTACGTCTGCAGGAGACCGAACATCTTCATCAATTCTGTCTCGGTTTAGAGCCTAAAAAGTTCGGTACTTTGGTGTCGGGTTTATTGATGCAGGACCCTCTCCCTTCTCTCAATGTGGCCTATGCAAAAATTATTTCAGACGAGAGGAAACAATTGGTTTCCGAAGGCAACGACACTCGCCCTGATGCTGTTGGTTTCGCTGCTGTTTCACGTCCTCCTCTGCCTGCTGGGGATGAGCAGCGCTTGTGTAGCCACTGTGGCCGTACAGGTCACCTGAAGGATCGGTGTTTTCAGTTACATGGGTTCCCGGATCGTCGTGGTGGTCGCGGCCGAGGTCCGCGTGGTGGTCGTGGTTCAAGGGGAGCTGCTGTCTTCGCTGCTAATGCTACTGGGGGTGCTCGTCATGGTTCGGGTTCGGTTGAAGTTTCTGATGGTGATAGACGCTCAGCACCCACGCTTACTGATGAGCAGTGGCAGCAGCTCATGGCCCATCTCAAAGGGTCCAATGGCTCGACTCCCGTGTCTACTGAAAAATTAAGTGGTATGTATGGTTCCGATGAGTGGCTAGTTGATTCCGGTGCCTCTAATCATATGTCTGGTAATCTAAATTTGTTTACTAATTTGCGGAACATTTCTTGCTCTGTTGGTTTGCCTAACGGTAAAAGTACCATTGCTACTAAAGAGGGTACTATTTTTTTGAGTGATGGTTTGATCTTAGAACATGTTCTTTATGTTCCCGCTCTCACCCATAGCTTGCTATCTGTTTCTCAACTTTTAGCGACCCAAAATTTTGTTGTTTTCTTCACTAATAAGCTATGTATTATACAGGACCTCACTTTGAAGAACCTGATTGGAGCGGGAGTGCAGTGTAATGGGGTCTATGTTTTCAAGCCGGTTCGTGCTCGTTGTTTTCAAGCAAATACAGTGACCAAGGTTGATAATGCAAGTTTGTTGTGGCATCGTCGTCTAGGTCATCCATCTCTTAATGTTCTCTCGTTATTACCCGGTTTAGTGGGAAGTAGTAGTTCTATTTGTGATTTAGATTATCCGATTTGTTTTATGGGCAAGCAACCTCGAAACTCTTTTCCGCTCAGTTCAAATAAAGCTAGTGATATTTTTGATCTTGTTCATTGTGATATTTGGGGTCCCAATAAAATTCCTCCTACTTGTGATGCACGTTATTTTCTCACGATTGTTGATGATTTTTCTAGAGCTACGTGGGTTTTCTTGATGAGTAATAAATCTGAGGTTGGTCACCTTGTGCAAAATTTTTATTCTATGGTCAAAACGCAATTTAAACGGAAAATAAAAATATTGCGTAGTGATAATGGTCTAGAGTTCTTGAGTTTGAAGAGTTTCTTTGATAAGAAGGGTATTTTGCATCAAACTAGTTGTGTTGACACGGCTCAACAAAACGGGCGTGTGGAACGCAAGCATCGTCATCTTCTCAATGTGGCGCGTGCTTTACGTTTCCAAGCTCGGTTGCCTAAATTGTTTTGGGGGGAATGTGTTATGGCTGCTACTCATCTGATCAATCTTACCCCTACTCCAGTTTTACATGGAAAAACCCCCTATGAACTTCTCTATGGTGTGGCTCCGCCTTATGATGACGTACGGGTTTTTGGTTGTTTGTGTTATGCTGCTAATCGTCCTCGGGTTAAGGACAAGTTTGATTCTAAGTCTAGACGGTGTATTTTTGTTGGTTATCCATTTGGTAAAAAAGGGTGGACATTGTTTGACTTGGAGACACGTGAATTCTTTGTGAGTCGTGATGTTCATTTTTTTGAATCTTCGTTTCCCTATCACTAGAGGAAAAAAGCCCAAGGGCTGCGGTCAAAAAGGGCCCAAGGGCTGCGTTTTTTGACCGCAGCCATTAGACTAGCAGCCCTTGACATTTAGGAAGGGCTGCGGTTAAAAACCGCAGCCCTTAGCGCGTTAAGGGCTGCGGTCAAGGAAAAACCGCAGCCCTTAGTGGGTTAAGGGTCGCGGTTAAGGGCAAAACCGCAGCCCTTGGTGAGTTAAGGGCTGCGGTTTTAGCCCTTAACCGCAGCCCTTAACCCACTAAGGCCTGCGGTTTTTACAAAAACCGCTGACCCTTGTGACCCAAAAAAAAAAAAAAAATTTTTTTTTTTTTTTTTTGGATTTTTTTGTCCTAAATGTTCCCAAACAGTTTATATATATATATAAGTATCATTTTTCATTACAAATTATGTTTTTTACACGAATATAAAGAAAATAATAACTAAATTACATTAGTTCGAGGCCGCCTCGAATGTTCGAATTGCAATATATGAGCGGGATCACAACCATCAAAAAATAACCAACCAAAGAACAACCATGAAGACATTACAACAACTCCACCAAGATCGGCATCCGAATCCCTCAAAAGCAACTTTTCTAGAGATGATAGAACCTGGCAAATAAAACCAAAACCGCTATAATTTGGAGTTGAAACTATATCTATGCAAGTACTACAAAGCGTAGTGGACGGAGCCCACTCCACAAGAACAACTTTCAATTTGTTGATGTTGTAAGTACATGGCAACTTACAATACAACAACAAATGGCTAGCGGGGGGGGGGGTAGGCCGGGGAGTCTTGGGGGGGGTGGGCGGCGGGGAAGCACGGGGAGTCTTTGCGTGCGTGCTAGGGGGTGTAGCAGGGGGCAGCAGAGGGTAGCAGGGGGCGCGGGCGGGGTGGGGGCTAAGCGGGGCGCTGGCAGGGAGGCCGGGCAAGGGGGTCTTGGGGGTGGGGGCGGGGAGGAGGGGGAAGCAGGGGGTCTTTGGGCCGTGCTAGGGGGTGTAGCAGGGGGCAGCAGGGGGGCAGCAGGGGCGCCTGGGGTGGGGTGGGGTTCTAGCGGGGGGTTGCGGGGTCGGGGCGGCGGGAGGGCTTGGCAGGGAGGCCTGGGTGGGGGGCAGGGGGAGGGGAAGCTGAGGGGGTCTTTGGGTGTGCTAGGGGTGTAGCAGGGGGGCAAGCAGGGGGTAGCGGGGCGCCGGGTGGGGTGGGGTTCTAGCGGGGGGCTAGCGGGGGTTGCAGGGGGGCAAGGGGGGGCGGAGGGAGTCTTTGGCGGGGGTGGGGGGGGGGTGGGAGGGAGGGGGGTGGGGGGTTGGGTCGTGCTAGGGGTGTAGCAGGGGGGCAGCAGGGGGGTAGCAGGGGGCGCTGGGGTGGGGTGGGGTTCTGGCAGGGTGGTGGAGTGAAAGGTACTGGAGGTGTAGGATATGGAGCAAGAGGAACTGGCATCCTTAGATTATCCTCTTTATCCACCACCAAAGTAGCTATTAGGACCTTTAAGGCTATAACATGATTCTCACCATTGACAGCAACAACCACCAAATTATTACTAGTCAAGATTTTCTTTTAGTGATTCTTATATTGATTTTTTGGTATAAAATGATTACATCTAAGTTCAACTACCATACATACATTATATGATCCTAACATACATCCAAAGCAAGTAAACCTAATCATAAATAATAAATAATAAAAAATAAAGTTAAATGACTCTAATAGTTTGTAAACTAACTATTATTATCAAATGTATAATCAAATTATATTACATGACCCTAAATGCGTAAAATTTTTCCTATATAATCGAAAATGTCCTAAAACGGCCTTTAATTACTCAAAATGTACTTAGAAACAAATAAATGATGTTATATAAGCCTAATTGTTTGTAAACTAATTATTATTGCCAAATATATGGCCATATTACATTATATGATCCTAAATGTGTTAAAAGGTTCATAATGGTCGAAAATAGCCTAAAATGTTCTCTTCTTATCCCAAATGTAGTTAAAAATGAATCAACAAACTTAGATGATTATAATAGTTTGTCAAATTATATTTGATGACACTAAATGCATACAATTACATTATACCACCATGTTTTTGCATGAATCAATGGACAAAAAACCCATGAAAACATTCACTTAATTGCTTATTAGGCCAATAAATCACACAAATATCAAGCTATAACCACTTCATTATCCATGGATCAAGCAATTAAAGTCCTAAAATAACCACTTTGATGCATATTAGGCCAAGAAATCCCACAAAAATCAATAACTAACTAATATTCACCAACTTTATGCATGAAGCAAACAATCAAGGTCAAAACAATTCAATAAAACCAAGCACCATGATCCCAAAGGGGCTACAATGCCCATACTAATTCCTCGAACAATCATCTTCAACTAAGGGGAAAAGGGGGGATAAATAAGGTTCATCCTCGAACAATCAACTTCGGATAAAAGGGTTCTAATTTCTAAAACATAATCGGAAAAAGAATTCTAACTTTGTCTCCCTTTGGTTTCTTCACACCATCTCCAATAATAATATTAGCCATGGTATACTCGCATCGCAACGCACTCGAAAAGCATTATAACCATGTATCATGCTATTAACAAATGAACTTTCCACGTAAGAAAGATATATCCATTATCAACATATCGACAATATAAATCAATGTATAAACTCGCATTGAGAATCGAATAAGCTAATATAGTCTAGACAAGGATTAATATCTAATTAACCTAAATTGTATTCTATAATATCAGTCCCAGGATTAAAAAGTATGTTTTTGATATCTTATAGATGCTCACTGATCCTATTCCTTAGACCCCTTACTAAATACTCATATGTTTACGTGTCCATGCTTTACTACTTATGCAATGTTCATTTACCGAAAACAAGGTGTCTTTACCTCGCCGATGCACATTATAGTGCCTTATTACTTATGTTTATGGACAATTGTTCAAGTTATTTTCTGTTCAGCTTAAAGGGTACTACTATGGCCATATAACATTTATTTCTGCACGGAGTGTGTACATTACAATACAATCATGGTAAGATAATTGGGAACTCAATGAGACTTATTGAACATAAACAATCTCATGCAGTAATAGTACCAAAACCAATCAGGTTTCCTAGCATGAGAATCTTCAGGCTATCTTTATTCAAAGCAAGGATAACTTACAATTCTTATCCAAAATTCTTAACCTTTCTGTAGATCAAAAGTTTTGACCCTCTTTCAAGCAAGGTAGTAGGTTCACTCAGCCTTTATTACAATATTTCAACCATGGGATGAAATTATATAAGTTGTAGCAGGAAAAAAACAGAAGAAAATAAAATAAGCAGCTCATCATAGATTAAATCCCACATTTTAAGGCAGATTGTTACTCTGAGTACTCTACAAAATCAGAATAAGGAGAAATAAAAGAGATGAGTACAAGGAGATTCAGAATGAAGTGCATCTAAACAAATGAAAAAAGACACAACCAAGTAGTGAAAATGCAATGCATTTATATGAGAAATGGGTTGAAAAAATATCCTGCGATCACACATCTGGTCATAATATATTCAACCTAAAAAACACGAAAAACACTTGCTACAAATTCTAACGAGAACTTATGAGATCATCGTTACAGCCGTTTAAGGATGTAATCAAAATTTCAGAAATACCAGAAGAAGGAAATAAACTAAGAGATGGATTGCTGACACTAAATGTAGAACATTACGTCATACAGATAAAAGCATCTACAATTGACCAGCTACATTACGTCATACAGATAAAAGCATCTACAATTGACCAGCTACATTACGTCATACAGATAAAAGCATCTACAATTGACCAGTTATTTTATCAGTAATAAAAGAATGCGGAGAACTAATTGGCCGCAGTATTATAGGGACCTATACTCCCTTCTAGAATCAAGTAAGAGTTAAAGCCTCGAAACAAGTAACGCACGTAGTTTGAGAGTTGAGACTTTGCGTCTGTTATATGCACAATCAAAACTATGAGCTCAGTACATAATGGAGCTTACCAAAGTGTTAGAGTAATGAACCATCTATCTCATGTCAGCAAGAAATCCTTCAAGTTGCAATAAATTCCCTTATTATATGGATTTCTAAACGTCATATCTGATGAAGGTTGATCTGATCACAGAATTATAATAATGAAGTTACAAAGAATTTTATGTATGATGACTAGCTAGAATAAAACAATAAAAGGGAAAAAAAAGATTCGGAATAGAACAAGAAGCCTAGAATGGGTAAATTACCTGGTGAAGTCTGAACAATGACATGGAACTCTGGGTATCTTCTCCAATTTATCTACATACAAATTAACATGCAAATTATGCTCTAAATCATCCATAGAGAAAGAAGGCGAGACAATTTCAGCAAAATACAAAACTTGTTTGCTAGTCTGACTACCCAATCTCTTGCATGTTAAAGGTCGACTTTCCACCGAATTCCTAACAAGTTTTTCGATCTTTAATTTTAGCATGAATACAAAATCAACAACTTTGGTTTCTATGTTGTTATGCCTATGATAAATTATTTATTACATGCTACTCCCCTACCCAAATGACATGACAAACAACCACGATACTTGCAAACAGCCAGCATTTGGCTTCTTAACCTTTAATTCTTTCAAGTGGAGAAAGTTACCCATTCATCAGTTCTTATATTGAAGCACGCACAATATACATGCCATGCAAAGAATACAACCTGTATAATCATCAGAGTCAATCATCAGTATCGTCAAGTAAGTAGTTTGTCATCCTATTTTGCACCATTATTTCCATCATAATAAATGAACTACACAAACCTGCCAAAGCACTTGAAGCAAAGAAAAGTTCATCGTGCTCATGAGCAAGCTGTATTGAAGCTGCAAAATTCAAAAAAAAAATAAAATAAAGAATCATATGCAGGATCATTAGTTGAGCATGTGAATAATACTCCTTTTGTCCTTTATTGTTTGCCTCATTTGCTTTGAACTTTGACCCTGAATTCATCTTGATATGTAAGAACAAACATTATCTTGTGAGATTTGTTAGAGGTAATGTGTAGTTTCCAAATATCAACATTTTATAATTTTTAATGATAGGTAATTAAAGATACTAATGGTCAAAACATCAGGATAAGAGGAGATAATACATCAACAAGACAAACCACACAAGAAAGATTTTCAGCAGAAGCATATACAAACACATCAAATTTCCAATCAGATAAGAATCTTGCAAGATGATGAAAAGTTGAAATCTCCATAAATTATCAGTTAACATGTCTAGTTTCAAATCGCAAAACAGAAATGATTATATTAATTTCGATTTTTGATCCTCAGATTCAAGTTTAACAAGGCATCATTGCGCGGAATATTCGATAAGAGTAACCTAATTCGAAGAATATCAAGCTTAATTCGCATCATAAATCTAAAGATTGTGCAAATCGTAAATCCATATATTCAAATGAATTCACATATACACACAAATTGATAAATATAGAAGATCTGATAGTAGGAGAGAGAAAATTACTTGAGAAGCATATGGCAATTGATAGCTACTACTGGAAAATCGCACGCAAGGAATGAGATGCGAAGAGAGAGAGGGGGATGCGGGTTTTTGTTTAGGTTTATTAGGTATTCACTAAGGTCAGATTACCCAAATTTCAGTCAGAAATCCTAATTCAATCTTCCATTGAAAATCAAACAAAAACCCTAGTATAGAATCAGATTAAATTGACTAAAATTAAAACTCAAGATACAATACAGCCATACAATCTACTTGAATAACCTTCAATTTCCAAAAAAAATCAGCCACAATCAAGAAGCGTAAATTCAAAATTAAAGAGAAAAACACAAATTGAGAGGAGAGAGGAAAGAAATGTACAGATTGAAGACGCTCGCTTTCAAGCCGCAACCTATAAGATTGAATGCGACGTTCTTCATAACTGAACTCCAATATCCTCTTCATAACCCAGCACGTGACGGAAGACAAATACGGTTGAAAATCGGATTTATTAGCATCTAATTCGGGTTTCGACGTATTAATTGGGGAAAATTCGGAGCAAAGGTACCGAGGTTGAAGAAGACCACCATCCAAGCCATGAAGAAGCATCCTAGATCGAGAAGAGTGTGGATTGTTAAGAATTGATGAAAGATTATGCTCGAAAACCGACTTACTTGAAAGAGATGAATTTGAACTTGTTCTTGAAATACTATTTTCTCTCTTGATGGTGGTGAAGATGATGATGAAGTACTCGTTGTTCTTTGCTTCGATGTTAAACCTTCCCGAAAGGGTCGAGATTGCATAATCGATTGATCTCTTTCTATCTCTTCTCGGTGTCGTTTCATCGCAATTTCCGATCGTTTTCGGAAAACCCTAGAAATTCGACGCCATTGAAGACGCGATTTTCGAGCTTGGATCTTCGCGAACAAAAGGAGTGACGGAAGCACGCAACAACACGTGAGAGAAGCTCCGGCGAGAGAACGGCGGCGGAGGGTGAGCAGAGATGCGAAGAGAGAGAGGGGGATGCGGGTTTGATGAGGTGAGGCCCGTGAGAGAGGGAAAATCGGGGGGGGGGAGAGAGAGAGAGGGGAAAAGTTGGGTTTTGGTGAGTATAATAGTATTTGCGGGAAACTTTCGCGTGTAAGTGAAAAAGAACTAAGGCCTCGCGGTTTTAACATAGACCATGACCCTTCACTAAAGGGTCGCGGTTAATCCCAAAACCGCGGCCCTTTATTACTAAAGGGTCTGCGGTTTTTGGGCTAACTGCAGCCCTTCACTATTAAGGGCTGCGTTTTGCAATAAACCGCAGCCCTTGCATCGCAGCCCTTGCGTTTTTTTCCACTAGTGTATTGTGATGCTCTTTCTGATGATGCTCGACAACAATGGGATGCATATTTGGCGCAACCTAGTGTATGGGAAGATGATGTTTATGGGTCTCTTGATGTTGATGTTGTGGCCGGGGCTGCTGGGCCTGGTGCGGACGATGTTGCTCCACCTTCTCCTGCTGGGCAGCATGTTGTTACTCCCCCGCCTTCACCTGCACCGCCGCACACTACTCCGCGAGCTGCTGGGCAGTCGCCTCCAAGTGTCGTCCGAATAGGCGACATTTTGTGTGAAGCTTCTACTTCCGTTTTAAGGGGGAGTCCTTCGGATTCCGTGGTTCGTAGTGATGCTGAAAATTTGGGTCGTGGACATCGTGTAAAGGTGCCTTCCGTCAAGGTTCGATCACCGTATGTGACAAATACTATTATTCTTCAAAACATAGATCTCGCTTCATCCACTGCTCTTCCTTCTCAGTCTGGTTCTTCAGGTAAGCCCTTTGATCTCGCTTGTTGTGTTGATTATAATAATTTTTCTGTCAACCATCGTTGTTTTCTGGCAGCTGTTACAAAAGGTACTGAACCGACGTCTTATCGCGAGGCTGCATCTCATCCTGGTTGGTGTAAGGCAATGAAAGATGAGATTGATGCCTTAGAACGTAATGGGACATGGACATTGGAAGATTTACCCCCTGGTAAACGTGCTATTAGTAGTGGTTGGGTGTATAAAATTAAATACACCTCTACTGGAGCAGTTGAACGTCTTAAGGGACGTCTTGTGGTCCATGGTAATCGGCAAGTTGCTGGAATTGATTATACGAGACTTTTGCGTCCGTAGCCAAAATGGGTACTGTTCGTACCCTCGCTTGCGGTTGCGCTATCCGAAATTGGGAACTCCATCGGATGGATGTTCACAATGCTTTTCTTCATGGTGAGTTGTCGAGGAGGTTTATATGAAGCTTCCCCCCTGGTTATACTTGCTCTCGGCCGGTAATGTTTGTCGGCTTCGCAAGTCTTTGTATGGTTTGAAACAGGCTCCACGGCAATGGTTTGCCAAGTTATCTGCTGCTTTGAAGCATTATGGTTTTACTCAGTCCTATGTTGATTATTCATTGTTCAGTTATATTCAGGGCAATGTCTCGCTTCATGTTTTGGTTTATGTGGATGATTTGATTATAGCGGGCTCTTCCGCTACTGTTATTTCCCGTTTCAAAAGTTATCTCAATTCTTGCTTTCATATGAAAGATTTGGGTCTTTTGAAGTATTTTTTGGTATTGAGGTTGCTCGCTGACCTTACGTATTTTTTTTCACGTCACAGCGCAAATATGCTTTGGATGTCTTGGCGAAGCCGGTATGTTGGGTTGTAAGCCGATTGAGACCCCTATGGAGCAAAATCATCGGCGGCTCGTGAAAGGGGTGCCTATGGATCATCCCGATTCCTATCGTCGTCTTGTGGGTCGTTTGGTTTATCTCTCTGTCACTCGCCCAGAGTTGAGTTATGCCGTTCACACTCTGGCCCAGTTTCTCAGTGATCCTCAGATTCCCCATTGGGAAGCTGCTCTTCGTGTTTTACGTTATATAAAGGGCAGTCCAGGTCAAGGTATTTTGTTGCGTTCTGAAAATAATTTCACTTTCACCGCCTTTTGTGATAGTGATTGGGGCCGCTTGCCTCTACTACTCGGCGTTCGTTGTCGCGGTTATTTGGTGTTTTTTGGGGTGTTCTCTTGTCTCTTGGAAAACCAAGAAACAACCTACATTTCTCGCTCATTGCTTTGGCCGAGTATCGTTCCATGGCCGTTACTACTTGTGAGTTGAAATGGTTGAAGTCCTTGTTAGCCTCTCTTGGTGTTCTTCATCCTTTCGCTATGCGCCTATTCTGTGATAGTCAGTCTGCTCTTCACATTGCTAAGAATCCTGTTTTTCATGATCGTACGAAGCACATAGAAACAGACTGTCATTTTGTTCGTGATGAGTTGCTCGCTGGCCGTCTTTCTACAGCCTACGTGCCTACTGGTCATCAGTTAGCTGATATTCTTACTAAGGCACTTGGCCGACGTCAGTTTTTTTTTCTACTCCGCAAGTTGGGCATTCGTGACTTACATACTCCCACTTGAGGGGGAGTATTAGGCGTGACTTTCCTATCTTTTAGGAAAGTTGTATATTTGCTGTATATTTGCTATATATTTGCTATACTTGTAAATATATCTTTTAGGAGTCATATATATCTTTTAGGGTTGTATATATATGGGTGATTGATTAAATGAAAGGAAGGCCGTTTACTCCTAAACACTCTCTGATTCTTAACACCACTTGCATGTATTTTCAAACCAGCATACAATCCTTCTATAAATACAAGCATTCTTCATCTACTAACTCTCAACCCCAACATCCCTCAAACAGCTAATATACCCAGCAAAATAAAACATCATGGCTTCCATTTTCCTAAAATCAACCACCACTCTCCTCCTAATTTTGTCTGCACTTTGTATTGCCACATCCATTATCCTAGATACAGATGGCGATGCACTCAGGAATGGTGGACAATATTACATTATCCCACAGAGCGTAGGCTTTGGGGGCGGCCTCACTTTATAATCGAAACCCGGTAACTCACCGTGCCCACTCCATATAACCTGAGAAAACGACGAAACGTCTCCTGGCATCCCCGTTACTATCGCTTCCCCTGCCAGAATAGCAATCATCACATCCTCTTTGCCAATCAGCATAGTCTTCAACGACACTCCCAACATTTGTATGCAGCCATTAGGGTGGCAGGTGATTCCCGATGGAACAACGGGCCAATCGTACGTCACAACTGGTGGTGATGGCATCAGTGGCTTCAATATTCAGCAGATTGAGGGTAATAATGTGTATAAAATAAGGTATGTTCGGGGTCTGGGATCAGATATTGGTTTCTTTGAGAAGGATGGGCTTTTGGGATTCAATAATGATAACCCTCTTCCTGTTGTGTTCAGGAAAGCTTTTGATGTATTAGCCATGGTCTAGACTTGTGATATACTCTATAGTTCATGCAAGGATGAATAAATCCTTCCTATCTAGTTAATGATGGGTGGACATATCGGACTGTCATATCCCTCTCCATGTTAAGGGGTATATTTAATTTCTGTCATATTGTTCGTTTCAAAAAAAAAAAAATCTATCATATTGTGTGTGACTAGTTTTTAGGTCTGGGCTACGCCCCCAATAATTATATATATCTTTCATTTATTAAGTTTTATTTTAAAATAATAACATCAAATATCACTTGGTTTAGTGGTTAAGACCTTAATACATATGCTTATGATCACGGGGTCGAATCTTATACAACACATATTTTATTTTTTTTATTGTATGTGGATTACATGAAATTAAACACGATAAGGGAAAGCGCCATGTGGCATCGTTCCTTGGTTAGGAACGCCTTTTAATATATAAGTATAGATAATTGCTTGTTGAGTTGTTGGGTTAGACCATAGAGTACACCCTGCGTATTATTGTGTGTTATGGACTTGTGGTTTGGTTGTTTAAGATATAATTCCTCCGGTTCCTAAAGATCATCCCTCTTTTTTACTTTTCATGCATGCCAATGTAAAACTTTGGACATTAATATGTCTAATTATGCTGTAAAAAGTACAAAAAGTAGATATTTATAAAATACATTTTTTTAAGGTAAGATGAAAGGGACTCACTTGAGGGTGAAATATTTATAAAATACATATTGAGACGAATCTAACAAGATCTCATATGACTATATTTTTTCTTATGTATAAGTCACAAACAACGGTCAAAGTGAAACTTGTGAATAGTAAAAAAATGTAAAAGAGGAAGGATCACTAGTGGAAAAAACTTCATGTGCTACTTTACTAGTGCTTTGGTTATATTCAAAACGGAGCACTTAGCACACCTAAATTCTATTTTTTTGTGAAAATGAGCAAGTGCTCCGTTTGACCAGGAGCATTTCACTTCATCGTCCTCTATTTTAATTGGGTCGAACACTTTTGATTCCTGACCAAGTAAAAACAAAAAAACCGTTCTCTCTCGCCATTTCTCTCTCTATTCTTGTTGATGCTCTTCTACTTTCTTTCTCTCTTCCTTGTTGTTAGATCTCAACAAAGGTAGTTCTCTACTATAATTTTTCTCGCCTCTTTCTCTCTCCTCTCCCTCTAGTTTCTACTTTCTATGGCACCATTTTTTTCTTATCCGCCAGTACTGTAATCCTTCAAGCTTTCTCTCTCTAAAAATGACGAGGTTTCTCATTTCACTCATCCTCGTGAAGAAGAAGACGACGATGTCGAAGACGTCGCTGCTGGTACCTCTTCTCACCGAGGTTTATTATTTCACTCTATCTCTTCAATTTTTCATAAATTAGAGTTTTCATAACTTTGATTAATTGAATTTCCGAAATTTTATTGAAGTAGAAGGGAAAGGTGTAGAGCATAAACCTAACAGTTATAGGTCTAAACATTTCGAGATTTAACAGCGTCGATGGCGAGTAAAATGAATGAGAGATAATTAATTTTTTGGTTTACATTTTTCATGAATTCCGAGCTTAATTCATTTGCATAAGTGGATGAAGGTTCTTATGTTTTAGCTTTTCTCGGTTATGGATGTTGTATTGCTTAAATATATGTGGTTTGAATATCTTAATTGTTAAATAATATCAGTTTTTTAAAGCAGTTTATATGTATATTTGTTAATTTGACATGTATTTTGGCAAATTGTGGTAAATGATGAATTATCTAAAGTCTTTTATGCTCATAGTGCTAGATTTTTACTGTAGGTTAAACATTTGGTTGGATTTGAGAATGATTATGTAATATCTTTCTTCTGTTGTAGTGGGATATTGCTGTTTTTTTTAGAAGAACTAGAGTTAATTGTTGAGATTACGTGTGGCAATCAAATATGAACTGTTTTTGGTAAGAAGTCATAAGTCTTGAACTGAATTTTTAGATATTTGAAGACAATGTAGTATGTTTTTGGAAGATAAATATCTCATACTAAGTGTTATTAGGTGTTCTCTTGCGTAATTTTTGAGGTTGCATGATCTCCCGTGATTTGTATACTACAACCGGCCTTGCATTAAATTATGTGCATCAGAAATCGAAATTTAAAAAGAAAATTAGTACTTAATCTTCTTTGGTTGAAAATCCTTAAAAGAAAAAAAAGAAAAAAAATTCTATGAGAAACAAAAATAGAATGTATTTCAAAGACTTTAGATTGAAAAAGTGTATAGAAATATCTGTAGTTTTATGAGCTCAACCTAAATGGGACATCGAAAGCAAAGCATACTTGTACCGTAGATACTAGAAGGATCGGGCAAACTACGGTTTTTGCGGCCTATGTTGCTATTAAACATATTTGCTCTTCATCATTGATCATGTTCCACCTTAAAATGAAATGTTGATTGTTGTTTCCTTGGTGTTTTGCGTGGTGGTTTATTTTGAAACGCGGGGCCTTTTGTCGAAAGTGAAAAGTGAAAAGTGGGGGGCTTTTTTAAATTAGTATAGTTTTTTTTGAACTTTATAATCTAAATTGTGAAATCATTCTTTCTTTGAGAGTATATACATGGTTTGGCTGCCCGAGGCGTTCATTATATACATCGACTCGGTCCAACACTTCGGGATCTTTGGTTTCTTCCTTCTTCCTGTATGTTAAAAACCCAAACTATTGATTGGTCTCTTCTTCTTATTTAATATGAGATGGAAATTATCTAATACTTGTATGTTCTCGTTTTGTCTGCAGATTTGATTACCTAAATGCGGATATAATTTTTCCTGTGTTCTAATACTTGATTATAATTTTTTGTACCCCCGGGCCAAGTATTACCATTTTGGCACTTTGCCGAGATGAATGACCGATGGTTTTACAAAGGCAAGAATGATAAGGAGGTTGTCGCTGTTATTGCACATGAACTAGGGCGCATTGATAACTCAATCATACCATGTATTCTTTCATTAGTGTGCGAGTAAAACTTGCCATTTCTTTTTCCAATTTTTCTTTTGTTTATCCGTTTTAGTCAAGTCTGTCAAAGCCACGTGGTCGTGTGGTCTTTATTTATCAAATGCTATCTTTGTTTACTAGATTGCACTGTTTCATGTTTCCCTCAAAGTTTTGTTCTTGGTTATAGAGTTTTGATGTACACGCAAACAAAGGATAAAATATTTGGAGCTTGAATTATCTTTATTCTCATAGTTTTCATGTTCTAGCTAGTCACTTCATATCTAAGAGCTGGAACTAGCCATGGTTGTTGACTTGTTGCAGGAGAAATGGTCGTCTAGTTACCATCTGACATGCAGATGAGGCTCTCTTCATAGAAGTATATTTTTATGACATATTTTTGTTGTTTCTTGTTTGCTATAGTTTTTAAACGTAATAGAGGTACACGTGAGTGGGTGTGTGGACTCATTTTAATGAAAGCTAGCAATGAAATAATTCATCTCGGCATAATGTAGTTCGGTGTCTAGGACTGTCATCTTTTCTAAAATTTGATGTGATGTGGGCTCTACCAAAATCCTGGTTGTGGAAGCTGTCAGAACATGGAGACCTATTGATTAATTAGCTAGTGTTTCCAAGTATTTTTAAGATATTAGTTTCTTAATTGATGTAGAATTATCTTAAGAGACTAGATATATTTGGCATGTATATTCTATCTAGGTTACTTTTAGCTTTTGGAACACGTCCTATATTCCTAGTTGGAGTAGGATATTCACATGACTATAGATATGGGTCATGGGAGGGGGATAACTATGTGAAGGGTGTTTGCATCTAAAGCAGGTTAGGGCTCGGATCAAAGGGCTATTGTGTGATCACGAGGAATTTGAGTTATAGGGTGATCAAGCGTTGTAAGTCATAGTATCATACATGTCGTTGAAAGTCCTTGTGCATTGTTGGTGGTTTATCTCCCGTTTCTCCGATTTACATGCTAAACCTTCCTATTGTTGCTTCTTGTGTTTACATTTTGAGTTATTATTGCTTGCAAATTTCCAACTGGATAGGCCACCTATTCTTAAAAATAACACATTTTACTTGATGTAGTCTTGGCCTAACTTTATGCCTGCCTTTATGCCCTTTTAATTGAGGTCGACCTCAATTGTTTGTGATGGTTTGTTGATATATATTGAACTTCTGTAGATTCTTACTTTTTTGCAATTTGGAGGAAATACGCTTGTGAGAAATTCGAAGCACCCGTTTGAGAGTTTTAGATTCCATGATACGCAGCCGGTGCTCATTGGTCTCATCATTTTTCAGGTTTGAATCTATACTGATGAACCATGCAAGTGTTTTCTTTGGATGTGTTGTTGCCTTCGGGGTAGACTTAGCTGGCAATGCTTCTTGGACTTATACCTCAACTTTTTCTTGAATAGTCTTCCTCCTCCCAAGTTCTTATACTCTTTCACTCTAGATTTTTGGATTTGGTGTGACCCCCTCTTGCTTTCTTCTTTTCGACCTTCATCTTATCGTATGTGTGTAGTCACTGTAGCGTGTACTCTTGATTATATGTGTGTCTGCGTTTCAGACTTGCTTTCTGTGTTCTTTTATTATTGCTATTGTAAGGCGGCAAAGGCGGCGGCAGCCTACGAATGAACGCCCGGGCGCCATGGTTGGCAGCGTCCTCTTCACCCTTTACAGGTTTTTTTTTTTTTTGAAGGAAGCTAATTAGATTTCTTAATTTGGTTTGAAATGTTGAACTTTCCTGATCTTGAATTTGATGAATCTGACCGATGGTGGGAATGGCAGTCTAAACTTTCCTGTAGGCTTCTTTCTATTGCTTTCTGGGCTCTGTATTGTTCATTGTTGCACAGAAAGCATTTTCAAGAAAGTCTTGAAACGTTTTTTATATAGGTGAAGAGAATACTCCCTAATTGTTTTTGTGTGTGTCTAGGATGGATGATATTTGTATAGATTCAATTTCTTATTCCTTGTCACTGATAGCAGTATTTCTTATCATCTGTTGGGAAATCCATCCTCTTTTTGTAGGGTTCCCATTCATCATTTTTTGTTGCAAAGATTTGAATCTGAGTTGATAGTACTACAAACCTGTTACTTTCCATTTCTCAATTTCTGTTTTTCTATATACTTGTTTGATATTGGAATCTGCTTTATCTAAGATAAAGTTAATTTGGTTGATTTTTGGTGTGACTTTTTTGCTTAACTTTGGCAAATAATACGCGCCATGCAACTTTAAAGCCAAAGATAGAGCAAGATATATTCGAGTAGATTGAAATAAGCCAAAAACTTGTTACTCGTGCTGCTGGTCAGCAGAGGTAGCAGGGTATAATTTTTTTTTTTAAAAATAAGGCTCAAGTGCTTCGGTTGTATGGAAAAACCGAAGCACTTGTGTAACCAAGTGCTCCGGTTTTCCATTAATAACCGGAGCACTTGACTTATTTTTAGCATATAAAATTCACAAGTGCTTCGGTTTTTATTACAACCGGAGCACTTGTGAATCTAAGTGCTCCGATTGAAAATCGGAGCACTTGATAAATGCTCAAGTGCTCGTATGATGTCTGCTACGGGTCAAATACGGAGCACTTGTACGGTTTTTAACCGGCGCACTTGATGTTTTTTCCACTAGTGGATCTTTTGAAACCGGAGATAGTATCTAACTTCGGCTTCAATTTAATTGATGTATAAATCTTCGATGGTTTAACTACTATGCATGAAGTGAGAGTAATGGTGGAGGAGAGTAGAGAATCTTCATTATGGAAGGTAAATGAGGTTAAAGGGGAGGAAAATTGAATTGGAAAAGGAAAAATTGTCAAAAATAAGTCAACCTTTGGCCGATCTGCTAAAAATAAGTCATACTTTTGATTAACCCAGAATAATTCAAGCTTGTAGAAGTATTTGCTTTTAACAGGTTTAGGTGACTATTAGTAACCTGAACAATAGGTAAATTTTTATATTTTAACATTTTTTCCCTTGTGTCTACCTACACAACCCCTCTTACTCGACCACCACCAGAGTCCAGACCACCTCCCTCCAACCCTCAGTTGAATTTAAGGGAAGTTGAATCAGTTTTATGGTACAAGGCAGAACTATAACAACTTCAATAAGGGAAAAGGTTAGTTTAAGGGCAGTTGCTTCATTTGTGGTAAGTATGAGCATGCTGCCAAGGATTGCCGTCAAAGAAAACAAAGCTCAAGCCAACCTTGCTGAAGATGACATCATTGCTGCTGTGGTGTCTGTGGTCAATCTGGTAAGCAATGTTTCTGAATGGATCGTGGACACTGGTGCAACCTGTCACATCTGCGCCAACAAGGAGATGTTCCAGGACTACAACAAAGTTTCAGAAGGCGAATGCGTCTTCATGGGTAACTCAAGCAATGTGAGTGTTCTTGGCAAAGGAAAGGTTTTCCTGAAATTAACTTCCGGGAAAACCATTGCTTTGCAAAATGTTATGCATGTCCCCGACATCCGCATAAACCTCATTTATGGTTCTCTTTTAAACAAAGTGGAATCAAGTTAGCTTTTGAATCTGACAAACTTATATTAACCATAAATGGTGTTTTTGTGGGTAAAGGCTTTTGTAATGTTGGACTTTTTGTTTTGGGTGTTGTTATTGATAATAAGAACTCTACTGCTTCCGTTTATATTACTGAGTCTGTTTCTTTATGGCATTCTAGACTAGGTCATGTGAATGTTGCATCTGTTAAAAGGCTAAAACAACTAAGTCTTATTCCTGATTTTAGCAATACATCTTTTGAGAAATGTGAAGTATGTGTAGAAGCTAAGCACCCTAAGAAAGCATTCAACAAAAATGTATCCCGTTCCTCTACTTTATTAGAGTTAGTCCATAATGACTTAGGTGACTTTAAGAATTCCATGAGTAGGGGAGGAAAGAAGTATTATATTACATTTGTTGATGACTTCTCACGTTATACTAAGGTTTATTTATTGAGTTCTAAGGATGAGGCTGAAGAGAAATTTGTAGTCTATAAAGCGGAAGTAGAGAATCAATTGGACCTTAAGATTAAAAGGGTGAGATCAGATAGGGGTGGAGAATATGATGGAGTTTCCCTTAAAAAATTTTGTGAGTCTAATGAAATTATTCATGAGGTTACAGCTCCCTATACACCCGAACAAAATGGAATAGCTGAGCGGAAAAATAGGACTCTTAAGGATCTGATGAATGCAATGCTTATTAGTTCAGGTATGCCTACTAACATTTGGGGTGAGGCTATTCTTTCTGCTTGCTATGTTCTTAACCGAGTTCTCCATAAGAAGTTAGATAAGACTCCCTATGAATTGTGTAAAGGCTACAAGCCTAATTTGGGTTACCTCAAAGTGTGGGGGTGTTTGGGTAAGATAGGACTTCATGACTTTCAAAGGAGTAAGATTGGACCTAAGACTGTAGATGGTATCTTTATTGGTTATGCTTCTAACAGTGCTGCATATAGACTCATTCTTAAGGATGCTTCTGGTTTTGGTCCTATTAGAGAGTCAAGGGATGTTGAATTCTTTGAGCATGTTTATTCTATGAAAGTTAGTGTACCATCATGCTTGCCTGTTGTAAAGATCCTTGCTTTAATTCTCATAGCTACACTTTCATATAAAAGATCAACTTACAAAGCATAAGAAAGTCTATTATAAATTCGATGTGGAAAACAAGTAGATTTAATAATAACACACATTTATATTCTTGAAGGATTCAACTTACCTCCAATCAGTTTTTCATAATCAAAATTTCACTCAATAAAACTCATCACATATTTAGCTTTCGCTCATAGCTTAAAACCAGATATGTAGTCAACAACTCTTGTAAACACACAAATAATACTTTGAATAATTATGTATTTATATAAAAGGCTTATTAAGCTCAGCACATGAAATCACATGAAACACGGATATATGTTCAAAGGTGGAAGGACATGTGTGTACCTTAAAACGATTCCCAATAATTCGACATTCTGGACCACCAACTATAGCTCGAACTTCAGAAATTATCTCCATATACATACTCCAACAACGACCTCAAAACAATAACAATAATCATTAACCATCCCCACAACAATTTAGATAAACAAATTGAATCACTCATACTTTCTAAGCTCTTCCATGAACTAATACAACCCTTATATGCAACCCATTCTACTAATCCAACTCACAACATCAATCTCTAACTCTAATTAACCTCTTTATGATTTCATAGAGTATTATCAAACAACATAATTTATAAAAATCAGCTCTTATAAACTTAAGAGGATTAATTCATATTAGAAGCTTCAATTCATTAAGAAAGATAAAATATTCAATCTTTAAGTTTAACAACTCTTATCATAACTAAATTTGCTAATCAATAACAAAATTGAGAAACAAATTTATTTCTGAAATCAGAATATAAAATCTAATTGCATTAGACTTGAATTGAAATCAAAGAAGAGGAGGAATTATGAAAATTTAGCTTATACCTTCATATGAGAAGGAATACCAAAATAATGGCAGCAACAAAGCAAACAAGTTAGCAATGACAACGTTGGCAAACAACGCCAAACACGGCAGCAGCGCAACACAAAGTACAACAGCAGTGTGAACTCGAAGGGCGTAACTCATAGATCCGAACTCTGGATTGGGCGATTTTTGTGCCCAAATTTATTAACTCGAAATGATCTACAACTTTGATGCAGCAACAAAGAGCAAAATTGGATTGCATGTTGTAGATAATTGAGGCAACAGATTGTCGAAAAAAATAGAGGAGAGAGAAATGAAGGCAGCAACACCAAACTTGCAAAGGCCATAACTCATAGCTTCGAAATCCGATTGAAGAAATTTTTGAGCCTAAATTCAATAACTCGAAGAGATCTATGACTTTCATGCAACATATATTCCCAAAAACCAACTGCATGCTGAAGATTTTGAGCAAAGAACTCGGCAGCAACTCTAGGACAAAGGAAGTCACAGGAGAGAGAAAAGAGGGTTTGGGGTTTAGTTTTGGATTTTGGGGTTTCTCCAATTCTCAACCATTTGGGTAATTAAACTGAAATGTTGAAGTTTTTGATCTATGTGAGATATGACTTGGCTTTTGATTATGAAGACACAAAGACAAAGATGATGTTTTGTATCCCTTGAAACGTGACACGAAGAGAGAGATCGAGAATGAGAGCTTGAAACTCTTATAACATTTGACACCTCAACTACATTAAGAGATACAATTGTTTTTTTTTTTAAAAAAATTC
Source organism: Beta corolliflora (assembly GCA_947648045.1). Lineage (NCBI taxonomy): Eukaryota > Viridiplantae > Streptophyta > Magnoliopsida > Caryophyllales > Amaranthaceae > Beta > Beta corolliflora. The sequence continues at coordinate 40,048 of CANSZD010001408.1, forward strand.
TAGTCCTAAAACCATATAAGAAGAATGATGGCCAGCAGCCTCAAGGAGGTGACTCTCTTATGAAAGAGATACTAGGAAATGGCTTTAATGAGGATTATAATTCAGAGTTTGGATATGAGGATTTAGACTTATTGGTGTCAGACAGTAACTTGATATTGGATGGAGACCCACTGATGAATGAGCCTCAAACAGAAATGGAAGAGAGCCAAAATGTGCAGTGTAATGTGGTCATGCTACCAACATAGCTTAAAAAGTCAGAAGACCAATCAGAATTCTAGACCAACACCACATCATGGGCAGATGAAGTTGACAAAGAAGAGAGGGCAGGTCAATTTAAAGTTACTTCTTCCCGAAGCTTATCATCTTATTTAAATGCACCTCATAAGAAAGTGCCTAACAAGACATCTCTAAAAGCTAACCTAGAGAAATTAATTATAGATAAAATCTTTAGGTCAGTTGATGTTGATAATAAGCACACTAAAACTTTGTTTCTAAACGTCGATTTTGAGGGAGTTCGTTTAGGCAAAGTATTGGTAGACACTAGAGCTACTGTTAATATTATGCCACTCTCTGTGTTTAGAAAGCTAGGAAAAACTAGAAAGGATTTGTATAATATACAAATCAATATAACTGGTTTTTCTGGTTTGTCAGAAAAAGTGGAAGGAATGGTTATCTTAAAGATAAGAGTAGGAACTAAAACTACTTATACTGGTTTCTTTATAGTCGAAAGCGACACTAATTATAATGCACATTTAGGAAGAGATTAGTTGCATCATAACTATGCTATTCCATTATCACTCCATCAAGTATTAATTTTATGGAATGGTGACAATTATGAAATGGTTCAAGCAGATGAGGAAGTTTGTCTAATTACATCTCCTGATTCTGTTTTTATTAGGGACTCTCTAAAGTCAGTTCCTACTACCAAAATTGAGGTTGCTCAACAACTTGAGTCACACACTCACTAAGAGATAGAAGACTCAGGTGCAATTCTCATTGAAGAAGCCGAGGACGTCTTAGAAGTTGAAGACATTCAATCAAAATATGAATATGTTCAACATGTGCCAGACTATGATCAACCTCTAGCTCTTATTAGTTTATAGAGTTAGAATGTATTTTTCTTATATAAGTTTATTATGTTTATAAACCAAGAAGAATGCTGTAAGAGGTATACCCCTATTGTTGATCAAGTAATGAAAGACTTAGTTTTTAGAATATACCAAGAGGATTTTCTTATAAATTCTAATGTATGTTGCTCAACTTTATACGAAACTGAATCCTTAGAAGAGGAGGATGAGAAAGTATGGGCTAAAAGTGAGGATATTAAACAGGAGGTTCATGACCCATTAGAGGAAATAAATTTAGGGGACAATGAAAATCCACATCTTACTTACATAAGTAAGCTCCTCACTAATCAAGAAAAACATGAAATAATAGAAATTCTAAAAGAATTTAAAGACTGTTTTGCATAGGAACATCATGAAATGCCTAGCATTGATAGGAAAATAGTAGATCATAAACTACCTATCAAAGACGGATTTAAGCCTGTGGCACAAAGTCCTAAGAGGTTGGCGCCTGAACTAACAAAGCCTATACAAGAGGAGACAGACAAACTCCTCAAGGCAAATTTCATAAGGCCTTGCCAATATGCTGACTGGATCTCCAATATTGTTCTAGTAGTTAAGAAAAATGGCAAAATACGAATCTGCATTGACTTTAGGGATCTAAATAAAGTTACACCAAAAGATCAATACCCCATGCCAGTAGCTGATCTCCTAATAGATGCAACATCAAGATACGAATACATATCTTCTATGGATGGTTATGCAGGATATCACCAATTAAGGATTGCACATGAAGATTGTAACAAAACAGCCTTCAGATGTCCAAAGTCATTGGGCTTGTTTGAATATGTGGCCATGCCATTTGGATTAAAAAATGTTTGAGCTACATACCAACGAGCAATGGACGCAATATTTAAGGACATGATTGGTAAAATCATGGAAGTATATGTGGATGACATACTTGTAAAGTCAAATGACTTTTTGGGACATAAAGAGCATTTGGTTAAGTCATTCACCAGAATTAGATAATATCACCTAAAAATAAATCCACTCAAATGTGCATTTGGAGTTAAAGCTAGTAACTTTTTAGGATTCCTCATTCACAAAAATGGAATAAAATTGACAGGAACAAGGCAAAGGCAGTATTGGCAGCCAAGCCACCTTCTAATAAGAAGGAATTGCAAAGATTCCTTGGACATGTCAATTATGTTAGAAGACTCATGGCTAATTTAGCTGGAAAGACTAAAAAGTTTTCACCTCTACTAAGATTAAAACATGAATCTGAATTCAAATAGGAAGGGGAGCATCAAAAGGCCTTTGACCAAATCAAACATGATTTGGCAAGTCCACCTGTACTGATCCCTCCAAGGCAAAATGGAAAATCATTAAGGCTATATCTGTCTGCCTGTGAAGATTCCATTGGTAGTCTCCTTACTAAAGAAAATGAAAAGGGACATGAGCAGACCATATTCTATCTAAGTAGAATTCTGCATGATACTAGAAAAAAGGTATACCATTGCAGAAAAATGGTGTTTGTGTTTATATGATGCATCAATTTAAGTCATACATTATTTCATGGCTTTCACAGTTGAAGTAGTATCTCCAAGAGATGTCATAAAGTATATGATATCTCAACCTTTTATAAAAGGAAGGTTAAGAAAATGGAGTTTACATCTATTGCAATTTGACCTAGTATATGTGCCACAAAAGGCAGTAAAAGGTCAAGCTCTAGCTGATTTCATAGCAACTCATCCTTGCTGTAACTCAGGAATCATTGATGAAGATGTCCTTCCATGGGTCATATTCTTTGATGGGTCCAACACTAGAGAAACAACAGGAACTGGGATATTTATTTTATCTCTTGGCAAGATCCCAACTAAACTAGAAGTCACCCTCAAAGGTCCATGTACCAAAAATAGAGCTGAATATGAAGCTTTATTAATTGGATTGGAGATGCTGCTAGAATTGGGAGCTAAGAGAGCAAGGATATATGGGGATTTCCAGTTGGTCATTTACCAAATGAATGAAGAATTCAAGAGTATATCATTAGTATCACATGAGTGTGGCAAGAAAGCACAGAAATTGTCTAAACAATTTAAGGAAATCACTTTCATACACATTCCCAGAGAAGAAAACAAAGTAGCAGATCAGCTGTCCCAAAGAGCTTCCGCTAGAGAGGAGATACCTTCACAAAATGATGATTTCATTCTCCAAGAGAAGATCCTAGAGCTTCTCAGTGAAACTGATAAGGAAGGATCAGAAAATATATGGGAACTCTATCGAACTTCAATATTAAGAGAGGAAAAGGACTAGAGAGATGAGATTTTCTAGTATCTCCAGAACCCAATTGGGACAAAAATGCCAAATAGAGTCAAAATGGCAGCGACTAAGTTCTATAAATAATTTGATGAACTACACATAAAGGATCCAGAAGGATTATTTTTAAGATGTGTGGATGGTGGAGAAGCTCTAACTCTCATGGCAGAGATTCACCAAGGGTTATGTGGAGCTCATCAAAATGGCCTAAAGATGAGATGGCTGTTACACGAGCATGGTTTCTATTGGCCCACCATGAGAAAGGATTGTATAGATTATGCTAAAGGTTGCAAAAGATGTTAGAAGTTTGGAACTATAAGTAGAGCACCAGCTTCAGAGCTTAAGTACATTCTTAAACCTTGACCCTTCAGAGGATGGGCAGTAGATGCCATAGGGGAAATCAACCCTGCATCTTCTAAGAAGCATTCATACATCCTAGTGGTGACTGGTTATTTCACCAAATGGGTGGAGGCTCAGGCTTTCAACAAGATCAATACCGAGGTTGTAATAAATTTCTTGGAAGAAAAAATCTTTACAAGATTTGGAATTCTAGAAACTATCACCTTTGATCAGGCCACAGTCTTTAGGAATCCTTACCTACTATGGAACATATATGATTTTGATGTATACGTCGTGCCATTGCAAATCCGCAAATGACGCAATATTGTAATTTTTAATAAACTATATGCAAAGTTGCAAACAACCCAAATACGTACAATTAGTCAATTACATGCCTTTAAATGCTACTTCTTAATTAAATCATATAAAATATTAGGATTAATTGATAAGAATAATCCCACCTTTATCCGATCTTCTGAAAATGGTCCCAACTTTTCATAATCTGAGAATAAGCCCAACTTTGGCATATATCTGCTTAAAACAGGTCATTACCTGTTGGTAACCTGTAAATGTAGGTTTAATATCCAAATGAGCGAATTATGTAATTAATTTAATTATTTAATACCTAATTATGTAATTAAATATGTAAACTAAATTATTTAATTAACTAAAAAAACTAAAGCACCACTCCCTCCCCCTACCCTTCCACCACCACCCCTCTACCCATCGAAGGCAGCTCCCATTCCTCTTCCTCCCCCGAACCCCCTCCATTTCTGATCGCAACAAAAACAAATTAACTAAGTCCAACATGATATTAATCAAGTGAATTCATTCCTCACATTTCAATTCATACAAGAAGCAAATGATATCAAAGATTTACCACATTCAAATCCTTCAAAAAAAACAAAACCACCACCCCTCTCCTCTCCCCTTCCACTAGCCCCCACCCTCCAAAACTACCACCCCCTTCCTCCTTCACCCTCGCCACCAAAGAACCCGCCTAGTCTCCCTCCAAAGTCCAAATTCTCCAATCACGCAACAACACAACACCCTCCCAAATTCTCTCTCCTCCCCAAAGATTCCCGCATCCAAAAGCAAAACCCAAAACAAGGGAGTTGCCGGAAACTATGTCGCCAGGCAAAGACTCACACTTCTACCACCAAATATCTGGCGAACCCCAAAAATGCAACTCTCCGTCCTTCCTCTCCCTCCTCCTTCACTCTATCTCTCTCTCTTTCTCCTTCTCCTCTCTCTCTCCCCTTTCGTCACCTTCGTCAGGTGGGCCCCACACTCTCTCCGCCACTTCGACGTCCACTCCTCCGACCCTCTCTTCTCCACCTCAACCTCCTCCCACCTTCTCCTCACCGTCGGTGACCGACAAGGCAGGTTAGCGCTTCTCGATTTTCGATCACGCTCTCCTCTTCTCTGGTTCGACACGGAGCATAACTCTTTCAAACTCGGTGTTGAAGATATTTGCTGGGGTGGGGGGGAGCTGTTGAGGGGAGTGGGGATTGGTGGATGGGGATCTTCCAAGATTCAGATTATCTAATCCATCATATTTTTCTTGGCAATTTGTACTTTGACGGTTCCATTAATGATATGTTAGATTAGATTTTATATCATGATAAATAATCCTGAAACATCACATTTTGTGGTACTTGCAGTCTCGCAGACTTGCCATAGTGTAATAAACTAACTTGAACCAATTAGTTATCTTCTATTAGTAAGAAAACTAATCTTATATGCACGCAATACGTGCGAAAGACTAAAAACTAAATTAATTGTGTAATTGCATCTAATAACCTAAAATTAGAAGTTTAAAAAAATAAGATCTAAACTAATAAAAATAGGAATAAGAAGAACTGTCTTTACATTTGATTTTTTTTTTTAAAAATTGCTATTCGGGTTTAAATGTGATACTTTTTTCTTTTTCCCTTTTTTTCGTTTAAATAAAACAGTTAGTTATCCCCCTATTTTTTTTCCCTTTTTCTATTTTATGGTATCCCCCATGTGTTGCTATATATAATAGACATTCGAATCCTAATTTTACGCGACAATCACCAAATTACAACCTTGATTTATATAATTTTGGTTAAACCAAACTAAAACCTTTCAACAACAAAGAAATGACAAAAATACAGGGACCTGGAGAATCAGTGAAGCTCTGGGGAAAGGATGGAACATTTTTTGAAATATACTCTGGATGAAGTATTGGTACTGGAGAATCAGTGAAGCTCTGGACTGACACCTGGACCCCCTTTGGTCCTTTAAGGCACAACATACAGAGACCTTTATCCCAAGGTGAAGAGGAATGAACAGTGAGCATCATTATTACCCAGGGAACTTGGAACCTAGATTCCCTCACTCTAGACCTACCTAGGAATATCACTAACTGGATTATTCATTACAACATCCAAATAAATAAACCTAACCAAGAGGATAACTTAATCTGCTGGGTAGCTAAAGGAAATTTCTTTGACTCAAAAAGAATCTATAGAGAAGAATGGAAGGACTCCAACCCCCCTGTACTTGACCTTGATTGGCAATGCATCTGGTCCACCCATTGTCATCCCAAAATCCAAAACTTCCTATGGACCTGCCTCTGGAATAGCTGCCGTACTAAGGAGACCTTCTTCAATAGAAAGGTCCAGGATAGTCCAAATTGTCCCTTCTGTTAAACCATCCCTGAGTCTAGGGACCACGTTCTAAGGGACTGCCATAGGGCTAGGGAAGTATGGGGGAAATGTACACTTCCAAATGATTTTTTTTCACCCTTGACTTCAATAACTGGACCATGTCTAACACTAAGTCAAAAAAGACCAGCAACGACCATTTTAATGCACCTTGGGCAACGATATTCTCCTTCCTCTGTTGGCGAATCTGGATTAGAAGAAACCATTGGGTGTTCAGCAAGAAAGACCTAAAAATTAAACCCTTATGGCATCAGTCCTCATCTCTAAGTATGGAATATGTTTGCTCCAGGCCAAACGCCCTTGATCTTGAGAAGCCTTTAAATCCCATAACCAATGTCACTGTTACACCAAACCACTCCTTTACCATTCTTGTATATGCTTCGTTTTGCCACATAAACTACAATGCAGATATGGGGGCAGTTTGCAAGGATAGCTTTGGCCAATGGGTTGAAGGAATATGTGGTAAGGTAATCAGCAATGACTCATCAACAGCTGAAATGATAGCCATACTTGAGACAATGAAGTGGATAAAAAGGAATGGATGGAACAACTGCATAATCCTATCAGATTCGTTGGTGGCTGTTGAGAACATCAATGGAGAGACAAAAATTTAAGATAGATATACAACATCACCAAAACTTGCAGGGAGTTATTGCAAGAGGGACTAGTGAAGAACTTTCTTAAAGCAGGAAGACAACAAACAAGGGAAGCAGATGTTTTAGCAAAACTGACAAGGGAAAGAAGCAGTGAAGGTTTAGAGTTTCTCCAATTTTCATCTCCACCATGGGAGGAACTGAGTGTTAGACTAGAGAACTTAACCTTTGAACAATTAGTTTTGTGTGCTAATTTAAGGGGCAATAGCCACCCAACAAACTAATATTGCATGTTTGTAAAACTTTTATGGTAATCTAATTTCCTGGTCCCGTTAACCAAAAAAAAAATTGACGAAAATACATTTGATACACACTTGTGTTGATGTAGTTACAAAGCACTTGTAACTTAGGCTAGCTGTATCTAGATTTTATTATTGATCTAGCAAATACAGTCAATATTCTAATTAAATATGATGATGAAAGCTAAACATACGATTGATATAATAGTTTGAAAAGAACAGTACTTATGCAAGAGTTAATTGAAGAAGTCATCATACATTCAAATAAAAATTCATCATAAATTTATTTTATTCAAATTATTTGATTTTGTATTTTAAGCTATAAAATTGTCAGATTGGGATAATGGAGTAATTGTGAGCTTTCTATTCGTTTACGAGTTATTAAATTCAATAATTGTGGGGTGTATATTATATTAACTTTAAATTTTTTTTTCTAGTACAAAGACTAATAAATTAAGTGGTTAATATCTTTATATTTCGATTGAGAGGTTATGGCTTTGAGTGTTTCAAGCGTGCGTGCGTATAATTTAGTTCTGTTTATCTCATGTCACATGGTCCCCTTTATTTTTTCCCACGGATAGTCACATGAACTCTTTGAGCAACTTCTCAATCTTGATTCGTTACTCTTTTAATTCTCTGTTTTATTAGATACTTTTGTCATTTCAATTTAACTCTCCTAGAGGGGTTATGATGAGGTGCACTTGTTCATACTGGCTATTATCATGGAAGTTAATTTTACTTTAAAATTGTTATAGTTGAACTTTTTGGTGAAAAAATATATATATAATTGGTGGAAGGCTTTCTGCAAGGTCCTTCGGTCCTTCCTACTTGGGTCCATCATATTCTCACTTACAAATTATTCCCTCCGTTTTCTTTTGTTGTTCCTATTTGGAATCGGGGAAGAAACTAATGCAACTCAAAAAATGGGCAAGATTTCACTATTTTAAATAAAATTAAATTAACTAAAAATAAAGATTCTAGCCTTTTTGAGTTATTCTATATTAGGCAACCAATGGTACAAAAAGTTTGAAAGGTAAAAGAGTAAAGTAACTACAAACTAGTGTGAACACATTTATTGCTCTTTGAGTTACTCTATATTATACAACCAATTAAACAAAAGTTTGAGGGGTAAAAAGGTAAAAAAATGACTACTCAACAGTGTGAACACATTTATTGCTACTTAAAACTAATGAGAAATATAATTCATAAATCATACTATTTATGGAAAGATTTAAAATAGGAACAATATATTGAAATTTCCTAATGGGGAATACATAAACAACAAAAGAAAACGGAGGGAGTACAATGTTACAAAAACATAAAACCCATTCATTATCACCTTAAATATAAAAATAGGATTTTTTTTTCAGAAACTACCTATTACATATTGACTTTTGAAATTAACTATCCTATGATATTTCTTTGAAACATAATTACCTAAACAACCCAAAAAGTTTGAGTAACACTATCTATTAACCTTTTTCATGATTTTAATAGAATCGACTTCAATAAGAGTATTTAACTGAATCTAGCATATGTGTACGTGTACGTGTATGTGTATGTGTATGTGTATGTGTATGTGTATGTGTATATGTTTTTTTTTGTAAGGTAAGATGAATATCGCTTGTATAAGTGAGGGGAAAATTTAGGATCCCATTTTGCAAGAGGAAAAATCGAACCATTGTCACAAGAGTGTAAGGAAAGCCTCTAACCAAATAGTCCAGCCTTGATTCTTATATATATACTTCCTCCATTTGAAAATAGTTGCACCGTTTGCTTTTTCACGTTTGCCAAGACGCTTTATTAAACGTGAATATCTCTAATTGCGTATAAGTAAAAATTATAAAAAGTTGATATTTGAAATCCTCGTATTGTGACGAATTTAACAAGATCCCATTTGACTATGTTTTTTCTTATATAATGGTGAGAGAAAGATTGTTAAAGTTGGTTGATGAATAGTGACCAAATGCCAAATGGTGCAACTATTTTGAAACGGATGAAGTATATAAGAATTAAGGTTAACCTAGTTAGGTTTATTTTTTTTTGAAAGAGAGGTTGACCTAGTTAGTTAATGTCCAAAAACGCATGGTGAAGTAGGTAGAATAACATATATTGCATGTATTGAAGAATGAAGGTTATATTTTATTGGAACAATGGATGAAAATACCACCAACTTTGGCCCGTCCGCTTTTAATACTCCCAACTATGAGTTGTTTCAGAATAGCCCCAACTATATGACAAGTCTTCCAAAAATGGACCGTGACCTTAATGAACCTGTTTTATAGGTTAAAAATGCCATGTGTCGTACTCTTATTGGCCATCTACTAATTTTTTTTGTTTTCAATTTTTTTATCACCCCTTTCCCTCTTCCTCCCCCACACCCGTTGCATCCCCTCCCTCCAAAAAAGAACCCCCCACACGCTACCACCCCCCCCCGACCACCTCCCCCCGGGATAAACCCCACGCACTTGCCACCCCCCTCCATAACCTCCCTCCGGTGCCAAATGATCACACACACTTAATCCTCCCTCCCACACCACCACCATCGCAGTAGCAACAACTTCCACCGAAGCTACACTCGAGGCGACCTACTCCAAACGTAAAGGTTGAAGAACAAAAAGAAGAACATCAACTAAAAATGACACCCAGTTTAGATTATGCAGCTTCAAGCCTTTTGTGTGCAGAGGATAACACAACCATTTTTGATGAAGTTGATGATTTTGAGATTTGTAACTGGCAACATGAAAATCCAAGAAATTTTATTCATAATAACCATCAAGAACACAACTTTGTTGGTTCAAAGTTTAACTTATTTTCCCTGCCAACTGATGAATGTTTGGCTTCCATGTTAAACAAAGAAAATCAATTTTTTATGGGCATTGATTATTTGATGAGATTGAGATGTGGAGATTTAGATTTGGGTGCTAGAAATCAAGCTATTGATTGGATTCATAAGATGCGATTGATGAAACGCAAAATGCTTGAAAAGATTTCAATTTGGTTTTGACTTACAAATTTTATAGAATTTTGAAAATTTAATTCATTTTATATAACATCTTTCCTTCTAACATGGTGGAGGAGAGTGCGGGCATGAATATTTCTCGAATTTTGGCCCGAATTCGGGTGATCGATTAAGTGCTGGGAAATAGTTGGGTGAAGCGGAGAGAGTGTGAGGAAGGGAGGAATGAGGTAATTTTATGGTTTAGGAGGTTGGCCATTGATGAAGGAAGGGAGGAATGAGGTAATTTTAAGGTTTAGGAGGTGGCTCGGGTGGGGACTGGTGGTGGGTGGGTGGGGGAAGGGGTAAGGGTGAAGGAAAGATAAACAAGAGGAAAATTATAAAAAATTACCTGTTTTATAGGTTTCAAGTCACCTGGGTGCATTTTTAGCGGACCTACCCAATAGTTGGGATTATACAGGAATAACCCATAGTTGGGGGTATTAAAAGTGGACGGGCCAAAGGTAGGGGTATTATGATCCATTTTTCCTATTTTATTTAATAGAGACACTAGACTTTGTTTCCTTGTAGGACAATTAGGTCGGTTTTGACTGTCCTTTCTACTTTTGTTTTACTTTTTGATTCAAATCAAAAGGCAGATGCATTTTCCTTGAAAAAAAACATACTTCCTCCGTTCCATAATAAGTGAAACACTTACTATTTTGGAACGTTTCAAAATAAGTGAAACATACCTTAAATGGAAAAAAGAAAGTGACAAAATGACAAGGATACCCATCACAAACTTGTGTGGTTTGCTTTTCTCTCTCCTCCTTTTGATAATGAAAAGGATATTTTATGACTTTTTGGCTTTTGAAAGTGATGTTTATTAAATCTTGTGCCCAATCCCTATGTTTCACTTATTATGGAACGGTGGAAGTATATTGATTTTAGGTTAATTATAATCTAATCCCACGACAACTTGTCAACTAAATAAAAAAACAAACCATTGGCCAAAGTGCACATGCACATAGTGCATGCTTATTATATGTTTTATTCCCTCCGGCCACTTGCCTCCATCTTCAAACTGGCATACAACAATCCTTCTGTAAATTCTACCATTCTTCTACTAACCCTCCAATCCAACTTCCTCAGATCATCAACTCTCAAGAAATCAACATATCCATCAAACCAAACAATATGGCTAGTATTCTCCACCCAACTACAACCACCACCACCCTTCTCTTATTTATTTCTGCTATTTCTATTGCCACTGCCCAAATCCTAGACACAGACGGTGAACCACTCCTCAATGGTGGGCAATATTACATCGTCCCACAGAGCATAGGCTTTGGCAGCCGCCTCGCCATAAGACCAAAACCCATGACCTCACCTTGCCCACTCTATATAGCCCGAGACAACGACGAAACCTCTCCTGGCATCCCTGTTAGGATCAGTTCCCCTATCAGATTACCCTTCATTTCACCCTATTCACCGATTAACATTGTCTTCAAATACACTCCCACTATTTGTACTCAGTCAATATTGGGATGGCAAATAATTTCGGACGGAGATAGTGGCAAGTCTTACGTGGCCACGGATGGTAGTGGTATGCCCTTCAACCTGACTGAGACTTTCAGTATTGAACAAACTCATGATGATAATGTGTATAAAATAAGCCATGTTGGGGAATCAGATGAACACAAAGATGTTGGTTTTTTTGGAAATGATGGGTTGTTGGGAGTCACAGATGATATCCCTTTTCCTATTGTGTTCAAGAAAGCTTTTGACGTTTTAGCCATGGTCTAGCTAGATTCTATATCTAGTAGCTAGATTCCTATTGGGATACTATGGTCTGGAATAGGTTGAGTATTCCTAGACATAGATTCATTATTTGGCTCGTGCAACACAGGCTACAGACAACAGCTAAGCTTGCTAGATTTGGAGTGAGCAGTTCCCCTGACTGTTTAATCTGTGTTGCTGGTGCTGAAACTCATGAGAACCTGTATTTGAATGTCAATTCAGTTTGTGCCGCATTTCTGAATTGAAGAGTTGACTTGGTATTTTTGTTGTGACTCAAGATTTATCTCAGTTGATTCACTGGATTTTCAGAAGTAGGATGTCTAAATTTCAAGAGAGTTGTGTGGTATTATGGTATCTCAGCCTTAGTGTATAGCATTTGGAAGAGCATGAATTATGATTACTGCTAGAATGTTGTGCCCATACCTCACAAGTTGGTAGATAGCATTAAAAAAGACTGCAAATGAGAGAATTAGAGTTGTAATACCTCAATAGGTAGCAAGGAGAGATTACAATTGGTTTTTGTCCTTATAGATATGCTTTATGTATAGTTCTCTCCTCTTTCTAGAGCTGATTGCTCTAACTAGAGTGGTGTTTAGGTTGTAAATATTGTTGGTTGCCTTGATATATACATACTTAGTTGTCTAGTAAAAAAAATCAATAAAAGTATTAGTAGGGTCGAGGATATGTCTTTTTCATCCATAATTGAGGTTTTGGGTTCCGAACTTCATATTAACAATGTATGTACTTTTTTTTCATGTATAATATGACGTGCACTACAAGACAAAGGCTCGTCCATAAGAAGCTTTGCGGTCATTAATTAGCCAATACTTGTTGCCAAAGGCCGTTTAAGACGAGCTTTCCGGTCGTTAATGAGCCTTTTTTGTTGTTGTAATTTTCCATACAAACCCGGGAAATATCCCTCTTATGTTTGCGAAAAAATTTCATAAGTTTTGCGACATGATTTAGCATTAACAAACAAATTTATGATTGGTCGCAAAAGAAATTAATTATTTACTACCAGTTTCTAAGTCGAATGTTAGGTCTATTCTTTTACGACCAGAATCGCCTTTGTTCATTATTTTCCTGTACAAATGAAGTGTTATATCTTTTTGGTGGGTATAAATTCTTTTGGAGTAGTTGAGGCTTACACGTGACGTGTTGCAATTCTTGGCCACGCGTTCTAATAAAAAATTAGTTTGTTGGCTCGGGCGATGCCCTTACTTATTGCATGTAATTTGATATGACATAAGTGAAAATTAATTTATTTATATAGCTTGAGATTACAAAAGGAGTTGTACTATGAGATTATAAAAATTTAGTTTATTGTATCATTAAAGAAAAAGTTGGATATTTTTTCAATCGCAATTTAGCACAATAATTGTTTAACCAACAATGACAATTGTAGGCCTACTTTTCCTTCCCAACTTCTTAATAATAATGGTAGATTGTGTAGCTTATTTCTTTTTTAATTTTATTATTAAAATCTATCATAAGGCTTTAAACATTTAATAATTAAAATTGGAAATTGGTTACATGTAAGTATGAAATATAGGCTGGACGTAAGATCATGACATATGAAGCAATAGGTCAGGGGCTCAAGACCTCTTAAGCAAAGTTATAAATCACTTCCAAAAGGAATGCTATGTAAGCCAATAAATGTCATTTCAAAGACTAAGTGGCACCACGTCTCCATATGAGATAAAGTGACATGTGGTGGGCTACTATTCGTACCCATGTGTATAACATATATTGATTTGATTAATATTGTTTTCTATTAAAAATAGACATACTGTAACACTCCGTCATTTTATAAACATAATATAAACAAAATAGAACATTTTATTAAGGAGATGGCGATGGCGGAAATATCGCCTGACTCAAATGTCACTCTAACAAAGGTTAAATTAAACTATATAAAAATTAAAACCCAATTAAGATGATCCAAAATATCCATAAGGAGGCAAAACAACCTCATAAACCCAATGCGATAACTATAAATAAAACGTCTTAAACAAAATTCCTAAATAGCCTTTCTCTCATTTCCCATAACACGAAAAATCACCTGCAAAATATATCAACAAACATCCACAATCAGTGGGGAGTAACTAACAGCTCTCCCAGCCCAATTAGGATCCATATAAGAGTTATAAAAGCCTTAATAATTAAGTCACACAAAAACATCTCAATAGTACACTTTGAATAACCAAATAAAACACTTAAACAATGATAATTCAACACGCTTAATATTCAACACGCTTAATATAAATAGAGTAAAGATAACAAAATAAACAAAATGGGTGAATAACTTATATATATAAACTCAAGTATCAACAACATAAACCATCAAGGTTTAAAATAATAAAATAATATAATTAGTTTGAGAGAGAGAGCTGAACGCTAGTGGACAACCCACTTCCTATGGTAATGTGAGACAACCTCCAGACAGCCTATGGGTTACGTTCCCTACTGCCTGTGTCTAAGAATGGCCATACTCCCGATGCGGTGTAGGATTACGTCCCCACCGACCTCTCGTACGACAACAAAACCAAGGTATACCAAGGATTACGTCCTATGGTTTGCATGTTCTTCACCTCGGGATTACGTCCCTCCGGATAATCTTGCTCTCAAACAATAATAATAATAAAATAATACTCAATCATCAAATAACAAGGATGCCCTTAAGGCCCTACACCAAATCAGCAGAAATCTAGGATCGCAACCCAACAATTTCAATTAAAATTAATATTCTTCTCAAAATAAAACAATAATAATAATAATACCTCAAAAAAATAATTTTTACTCATCATAAAATAACACAACCATGTTCTAATAACCCATGATAACCACCTTCTCACAATGTCACAGATTATACATGTTTAAATAATATAAAATAAAAATACCCAACATTATAATAAAAAAAATATATAAATATAATAGTATCTTAACCATCACAACCGAACAATTTGCACCTCATAATAAATTAATACAACTTCTAATAATGAAACTGCAAACTCAATACAATAAAAAGGAAAGGAAGAAAAAAAAAACAAAGTTTCAACTAGGAGATCAGATGCTTATTGCATAATCCCACCATGACATTCAACCTTACTAAATAAACCAAAAATTATAAGATAACACCAGACCATCATCACCAATTCACACAAAACATATAACACTATGGCTGTACCGTAACAACGCAAAGAAACACCTAAAATAGTGTAGTGGATATTATACTTAGCTAGCTGGTCAAAGCTATAAAAATCATCATGGCACAAAGCATGGCAGCAAATAATCATTTAACTTAATCGAACAGCAAAACAAGGAAGAGATTCAAGGATTTCCAATCATTCATGCACACAAACCGACTAGTAACCATTAGAATGGTTAGCAATACCAAAGTCCTACAGCTACCAACATAGGAACAAGAACACACACAGTAGTTCGGCTACTAAACGCCGGCTTTGGGTGTCGGCTTAACGGCTTTTGGTGTGGGGGTGCACCATTACGAGGCTACCGAAGTAGTGATCACAGTAGCGTCGCCAAGCACAAGCAGTCATGTGCAGCGACATCATGCCGAAGACGCCAAAACGCAGAAGAACAAGTAACAACATTCTAACAACAACGAACATTTCAAGTTTACAAGAATAATAGTATAATTCGTAGAAACTATTTAAAACAATAAACAACACATAACTAAAACTACCCAAATTTCTAAAGTGATACAATACAAACCCAACTTATCTATTAAAACTAGCATAATCCCTATACGAATACTAATCGATCTAGGAGAACCGCTAGTTACCTTTGAAGACCTCCAATTATTTGCATTCCCATTACATACTGCTCTGATCCGACCTCCCGATGATCCAAAACTCAGATGCCAAATCGCACCTGTCACAGTGAAGGTCCAGATGTCCTCAACATGCTGTCCAAATTTTAGAACGATCCAACGGTTAGATCTCCGGTGATAGCCATTTTCGTGAAGGTGTGATAGGGAAATCCGGGATGAACTTTTCTATTCTTTTTCTCTCTTCAAATGGTCGAATAAAATGGGGAGGAAATGTGACTGAATTTTGCTGTTACAAACAGCTCCAAAGGTGATTGAAAAGAGGAGTAAAAAGGGAGGTTACACTAGCTAGTAATAAGGGATTTAATTGACATTAAAAAGGGGGGTTATAAAGGGGGTTAAAAGAGGACCAAAAGTCACCTCTCATACTTTAAAAGTCTGAATTTTTTGGGACAAGGGGTATAAGTTCCACTATTTAAAAATTGTTACGACGGTCCAAGCGCGCTAGAACGATAAAATAAAAATACTAACTCAAACGCGTAATTTAAATACTAGAATAAAAAGTATATAATTTCTATTTAAATAAATTATATAAATATAACATTTTAAAAGTTGAAAAAAACAAATAATATAATATATAATATTTTTTTTAAGAAGTGAAATATTATAATTTTAACAGAAAATAATAATTAATTTAAAATATCTCGAATAAAAATATTAGCCAAAAACCGTGGTGTTACAAACACTCCCCCTTAAGAAATTTCCGTCCTCGAAACTTGAAACGACACGAAAATACACTATATGACGACTACATATAACTTTGTTTCGGGCATCTAAGTAACACCTTAGAGGTACTCTGCAAAAACGAAAACATTAGTGCTAGCCAAACCTCACTAACTAACACATAAGAAAAATATATCGCACATCGTTTAACAAAAATAATTCCCGGGGCTTTCTACCTAGCCAAGTAACTCTCACTAAGTACTTTTCTTAAAGCCTAAGATACTAATAATCCTAGATGCAACAACTACATATTTCCCATGGAATATGTAGCAACTCAATGAGAGTTTTTGGATCATTTGCTCTGATACCAACTGTAACACTCCGTCATTTTATAAACATAATATAAACAAAATAGAACATTTTATTAAGGAGATGGCGATAGCGGAAATATCGCCTGACTCAAATGTCACTCTAACAAAGGTTAAATTAAACTATATAAAAATTAAAACCCAATTAAGATGATCCAAAATATCCATAAGGAGGCAAAACAACCTCATAAACCCAATGCGATAACTATAAATAAAACGTCTTAAACAAAATTCCTAAATAGCCTTTCTCTCATTTCCCATAACACGAAAAATCACCTGCAAAATATATCAACAAACATCCACAATCAGTGGGGAGTAACTAACAGCTCTCCCAGCCCAATTAGGATCCATATAAGAGTTATAAATTAAAAGCCTTAATAATTAAGTCACACAAAAACATCTCAATAGTACACTTTGAATAACCAAATAAAACACTTAAACAAAGATACTTCAACACGCTTAATATTCAACACGCTTAATATAAATAGAGTAAAGATAACAAAATAAACAAAATGGGTAAATAACTTATATATATAAACCCAAGTATCAACAACATAAACCATCAAGATTTAAAATAATAAAATAATATAATTAGTTTGAGAGAGAGAGCTGAACGCTAGTGGACAACCCACTTCCTATGGTAATGTGAGACAACCTCCAGACAGCCTATGGGTTACGTTCCCTACTGCCTGTGTCTAAGAATGGCCATACTCCCGATGCGGTGTAGGATTACGTCCCCACCGACCTCTCGGACGACAACAAAACTAAGGTATACCTAGGATTACGTCCTATGGTTTGCATGTTCTTCACCTCGGGATTACGTCCCTCCGGATAATCTTGCTCTTAAACAATAATAATAATAAAATAATACTCAATCATCAAATAACAAGGATGCCCTTAAGGCCTTACACCAAATCAGCAGAAATCTAGGATCGCAACCCAACAATTTCAGTTAAAATTAATATTCTTCTCAAAATAAAACAATAATAATAATAATACCTCAAAAATATAATTTTTACTCATCATAAAATAACACAACCATGTTCTAATACCCAACATTATAATAAAAAATATATATATAAATATAATAGTATCTTAACCATCACAACCGAACAATTTGCACCTCATAATAAATTAATACAACTTCTAATAATGAAACTGCAAACTCAATACAATAAAGGATTAATTGACAGGAATAATCCCACCTTTGTGCGATCTTCTGAAAATGGTCCAACCTTTTAATAATCCCAAAACAATCCCATCTTAGAACCTAATCTTTTTTAAATGGGTCTTTTTACCTGGAACTTGTTGAACGGGTTATATTCACTTTAATTTCTTTTTCTCACACCCCACCCCCTCCCCCTCCCCCCACCCCACCCCACCCCACGCGAGGCACCAGCCACCCAGCTTTCTCTGTCCCTCTTTCTTTGCTCCTTTACCAAGACCACCACCCCAAACCCCACCCCCACCGCATCCCACCCCCACCTCCTTGCTATTGGGAATAAGTAAATCCCTCACAGTAAACCATCCCGAGTCCCCCCATCTCATGTGTTTTTCAATCTTTTGGTTTGATTTTAACAATTGATAGAAGTTTCAGGTGGACTTCCATTTGATACCCACTGTTACTCATTTTCTCTTCCCAGTAAACCCACCCCAATTCACATCCTCTTCATCTTCTCCGATTCTCTCTCCTCAAATCCCATCTTCACCAATCACCATTTATGATATCTCCAATGAAATCTCCCCTCACTTCCATCG
The DNA here is from genome assembly GCA_947648045.1 of Beta corolliflora. NCBI lineage: Eukaryota > Viridiplantae > Streptophyta > Magnoliopsida > Caryophyllales > Amaranthaceae > Beta > Beta corolliflora. The sequence goes on from CANSZD010001408.1 coordinate 58,726, forward strand.
CCGAACGATCGAGGAGAAAGAGATATAGTCAAAGTAGGAGAGAGAAAGAAAAATTATAGGGTGATGTACCAATTGCTCGCGAATTGTCTCAGCGGCGATGAAACTATGCGTAAACCAACGAAAGCGGCTTTTGCAGTCGAAGAGTAAGTCAGTAAGAGGAGGAGAGAGAATCACCAGAGGGGTTATTGTTATTGTGATTGTTGGCGGCGATATCGAGGCGGGAGAGGAGGGATTGAAAGGAAGGGTCGATGACGAAAGTGACGGAAGTAACGGAGGAGGAGGAGGAGGAGGAGGGGTTGGTAGGAGAATGGACTTCGGTGGCGTGGGAGAAGTAACGAGGAAGGCGGTTGGTTAGGTTGGCACAACCACATAAGTTGTTGAGGGGAGGTGTGGTGGTGGGGCGGGGATTGTTGTGGTGGCAGTAATGAGAAGTGGAGAGAGAGGAGGAGAGAGAGGAGAGAAGAGAGTGATTTAATAAGATAAAAAACTATAAAAATTCTAGACCAATTAGAATTAGACACGTGTCAACTATCACCTATTATACAAGTTACCATCAGGTTAAGACCCATCAAAAGAAGACTAGGTGACAAGATGGGATTATTTTGAGATTATTAGAAGGTTGGACCATATTCAGAAGATCGCCCAAAGGTGGGATTATTCCTATCAATTAATCCTACAATAAAAAGGAAAGGAAGAAAAAAAAAACAAAGTTACAACTAGGAGATCAGATGCTTATTGCATAATCCCACCATGACATTCAACCTTACTAAATAAACCAAAAATTATAAGATAACACAAGACCATCATCACCAATTCACACAAAACATATAACACTATGGCTGTACCGTAACAAAGCAAAGAAATACCTAAAATAGTGTAGTGGATATTATACTTAGCTAGCTGGTCAAAGCTATAAAATCATCATGGCACAAAGCATGGCAGCAAATAATCATTTAACTTAATTGAACAGCAAAACAAGGAAGAGATTTAAGGAGTTCCAATCATTCATGCACACAAACCGACTAGTAACCATTAGAATGGTTAGCAATACCAAAGTCCCTACAGCTACCAACATAGGAAAAAGAACACACACAGTAGTTCGGCTACTAAACGCCGGCTTTGGGTGTCGGCTTAACGGATTTTGGTGTGGGGGTGCACCGTTATGAGGCTACCGAAGTAGTGATCACAGTAGCGTCACCAAGCACAAGCAGTCATGTGCAGCGACATCATGCCGAAGACGCCAAAACACAGAAGAACAAGTAACAACATTCTAACAACAACGAACATTTCAAGTTTACAAAAATAATAGTATAATTCGTAGAAACTATTTAAAACAATAAACAACACATAACTAAAACTACCCAAATTTCTAAAGTGATACAAACCCAACTTAACTATTAAAACTAGCATAATCCCTATACGAATACTAATCGATCAAGGAGAACCGCTAGTTACCTTTGAAGACCTCCAATTGTTTGCATTCCCATTACATACTGCTCTGATCCGACCACGATTCCCGATGATCCAAAACTCAGATGCCAAATCGCACCAGTCACAGTGAAGGTCTAGATGTCCTCAACATGCTGTCCAAATTTTAGAACGATCCAACGGTTAGATCTCCGGTGATAGCCATTTTCGTGAAGGTGTGACAGGGAAATCCGGGATGAACTTTTCTATTCTTTTTCTCTCTTCAAATGGTCGAATAAAATGGGGAGGAAATGTGACTGAATTTTGCTGTTACAAACAGCTCCAAAGGTGATTGAAAAGAGGAGTAAAAAGGGAGGTTACACTAGCTAGTAATAAGGGATTTAATTGACATTAAAAAGGGGGGTTATAAAGGGGGTTACAAGAGGACCAAAAGTCACCTCTCATACTTTAAAAGTCTGAATTTTTTTGGGACAAGGGGTATAAGTTCCACTATTTAAAAATTGTTACGACGTTCCAAGCGCGCTAGAACGATAAAATAAAAATACTAACTCAAATGCATAATTTAAATACTAGAATAAAAAGTATATAATTTCTATTTAAATAAATTATATAAATATAACATTTTAAAAGTTGGAAAAAACAAATAATATAATATATAATATTTTTATAAGAAGTAAAATATTATAATTTTAACAGAAAATAATAATTATGGGAAAATAACTCGAATAAAAATATTAACGAAAAACCGTGGTGTTGCACATACGACATATAGGAAGAAAAATATCTTTGAATATGCAGATCATGGGTGCGCGTTTTGCTTCACCTTTAGAAAGTAGGTTTCAAGTCTACATACTTCATGTAATTTTTAAGAAGTTACAATATGTTCTGATAAGTTTCAATGTATTCACCATTTAAAAAAAGCTTCAATAAGTTACATTAAACTATAACACCTTATAAATTAGCTTTTATTAAGTTTGAATAAGTTCTGATACATTCTAATAAATTTTGACAGTGTGGAAGAAATACGACAAAGAGAACACACCCCTAAAAATACTTAAATTATTTCGTAAAAAGGAGACTTCTTACTCGGTAGAAATTCATCTATGTTAGTTTATTAATCAAGCAAAAGCTAATTCTTGTAAAATGTGCATTAAGCAATCAAATTATCAGGAACCTAATTAAATTGTCCACATCATATGACTTTAATTTTAGAACATTTGTGTGGGTCTTTGATTAGTAAAAATAAACATATGAGGATGATGAATGTAATAAGCATATAGGCATGAATATAGCATACAAAATAAAAATTATAGAGAAAGAGATTACAGATTAGAATTTATAAAATTATCAGAATGAATTGTTTAATTAATGACCTACATTATAAAAAACTTGTTAGTATCTTCAAAGAATTAAATTGGTATTGACATATTAACGCCTGGAGGAGCGATAACGATTCGTATAAGGAGTAATTTAGAAGCTTGGGTTTAAATTAATGAAGATTGAACATTGTTTTGGAAGTGTTTAGGAATATATATGGAGTGTGTGAGGTGATACTCATGAGTAAATATGTCGTGAAGTCGTGTCCTGAAATCGAATGGAACGAGGTCTATTTATAAGAAAATCAGTGAAAAAAGATAAGATTTGTGAATGCGCGACGCATAAGCCTGATGCGTTGCACGCACAAGCTATGCGCAAACGCGTCGTACTCGGCATTTCTAAATTTTGATGACTGTCTCAGTGTCGCGCGTGCGCAAAATGTTGAGTTAGACGCAATGCTGGTGCGCGAAGTGCATCCGCATTATCTGCCCGAGTTTTTATTTTTATCTGAAACGAAAAGATTCTTTTTATCTTTTTTTTTGGTAAGTAAGTAATAATCACATTGCCTCAAACACTTATACAACCTATACCTGCCATGATAGCAGCAAAAGCCAACACTACACAAACATCCAACAAACTACAAACAATACAACCACTATATATCATGATCTGCTAATCGCCTACGCACCCTAGACTTAACACGCTGCTTCACAACATATTGAATGTCCATACTCTGATTCCATAAAACGTTATTTCTCTCCAAATTTTATATCCAACAACAACTATATTTGCCACTATAACTTGTCTTCTGAACTTGCCTCCCGTATACCTTCTTTTCACCCACCCAAGGAGTTGTGGGAGATTATTAGTGACCACATTGATGCCTAGCCACCTTTTTATCAGAAGCAAACATTGTTTGCTGTAATAACAATCAAAGAACAAGTGATGATTATCCTCAATTCCATTCTCACACATCAAATAATTATTCCCATCACAAACACCAATAGTTGCAAGTCTAGCTCTAGTTTGCTGCTCTAGTCTGCAGTCTATTCTTCATTGCTAACCATCCCACAAAGCTATGCTTTGGCAAATTATGATGGTTCCAAATTGCCTGACACCAGTCTTCTTTTGTCCCAAAATCCATCATCTTCTGATAAGTAGTATTTAAGACAATTCAACCAAGAATTACCATCATCTTCTGATAAGTCCTTAGGATCACATTTGTAGCTTTGCATATGTATTTGACCACCCAACTGGCACCATGTGGATCAATAAAAGTGCCCCAATTCTGCTCTTTAATGTATTTGTCATGGATCCACTTCACCCATAAATTATCAGCCTTTCTGGCAATATCCCAGACCAGTTTACCAACCATTGTCATATTCCAGGGTAGCAAAGCTCTAAACCCTAGCCCACCATGACTTCTAGGTCTGCAAACATCGTCCCAGCTGACATAACCTGGCTTGGAACTATTACAAGTTCTAGTCCACAAAAATGCTCTGCAAATAGAGTTAATTTGCCTGATCACAGCCTTTGGGAGAAGGAAAATTTGTGACCAGTTGACATTAATGCTCAGGAGCACATCATTAACTAATTGCCTCCTTTCTGCAAATGATATGTTTCTAGTACTCCAAATACGAATTTTAATCAACATTTTATCCACCAACTTCTCACAGTCTGCAGCAGATAGTTTCTTTGTGTTTATTGGTACACTTAAGTACTTAAATGGCAAAGCTCCATGTTTAAACCTTGAACTTTCATTGATTCTTCTATTTTCAGGCTCAGTCAAACCACAACTATAGAACTCATATATACTAGGATTGGCCTTTAAACCAGAAGTGGCTGCAAAAAGCTTAATACCTTGAAGCAACATATACACAGATTTGAAATCACCTTTGCAAAATAACACTACATCATCAGCAAAGCAGAGGTGGTTGATGGCACATTTTTTGCATCTAGGGTGAAATGTGAAATCCTGCTACTTACCAACATATCTCATGACCCTGGAGAAATACTCCATACCTAAAACAAACAGCAGGGGTGACATTGTGTCACCCTGTCTAATTCCCCTCTTGGACTTAAAGAATCCAGTTGGCACACCATTGAGCATCAAAGTAAAAGTTGGGCTTTTAACACATATCATGATCAACTCAATAAATCTTCTAGGGAATTGTAAAGCACCAAGCATTTCTTCCATGAACTCCCAATTAATTGTATCATATGCTTTTTGAAGATCAATCTTCATCAGGAAACACTTTTATTTTTGACTTCCCTTGTACATTTTAACAATATCTTGGCATAGCAGTATATTGTGTAATATACTTCTATTAGCCACAAAAGCTCCTTGGGTGTTAGAGACTTACCCAGGTAACACCAACTTCAGTTTTTCACAAAGTAATATAGTGATACATTTATATATCACTAAGCAACAAGATATAGGACGAAAGTCACTAACATGAGATGGACTTTTTACCTTAGGTATCAAGGTAATCGATGTGACATTGACAGCCTTCAGCAACTTTCCAGTGTGGAAAAAGTCAAGCACTACACCAGTGATCTCTTCTCTCACTACCTCCTATCCATGCTTGAAAAAGAAACTGTTGAACCCATCATTCACTGGTGCCTTCTCATTAGGTATAGACATCATAACCCTCCTAACATCCTGAGCTGTAAACTGACAATCAAGCAGTCTCTGCTGCTCCTCATTAAGCACATTACCTTCATTGATGATTTCTTGCTTTACAACACATCTATCCTCCATACAAGTTCCCAATAGATCTTGATAGAACTTGACAAAAGCATCTTTGACTTGTTGCTCCTCATAAACCCACTGCCCTGAACTATCTTGAATGACATACATTTTATTAGTGTTTCTCCTAGCTTTGATGGATTAATGGAAGATTTTAGTATTGTCATCCTCCTTATCAATCCATCTCTCTTTTTCCTTCTGCCTTAAAAAACATAAGTATGTCCCTTGAGCCTTCTTGTAATCAGCAACTTGTTTTTCAGCAGCTATGCATTCAGCATCTCTGAGATGGATGTGAACTTGCTCTTGCATCTGCAGCATATGAGTATAAGCTCTCTGAGCCTGAGCATGAACATCAAAATAGCCATCTTGGTTATACTTCCACTAGTGGAAAAACGTTCAACCGCTGCGGTCAAAACCGGGCTTACCGCTGCGGTTTTGGGCCGCATCGGTTGGACTCGCGCGCAGCAGTCCCCAAATATTAACTGATCCGTTCCTAAACCGGATCAGTTAATCATTTACCGCTGCGGTTTTGGGTCAAAACCGCAGCGGTTAATATATTAACTGCTGTGGTTTGGACCCAAACCCGCAGCGGTAAATGATTAACTGCCAAAACCGCAGCGGTTGACCACCCCACAAACCAAATTTTTTTTTTTTTTTTGCATTTTTTCATTATTAATCAATAATACTCCCTCCGTCCCAGAATACTCTTAACACTTATCAGGACACGTAGTTTAGATGATAAGTTATTATTTGGTTATCAACTGTTATTTTATTGAAAAGGTAGATGCGATAGGAGTTAGTAAGTAGTAAAAGTAGTATTATTTTATTTGGTGGAGAGAGAGTGTGGGCCAATGGTTAGAGTTGGTAGGTAGTATGAGTGGTATTATTTTCTTTGGTGGAGAGAGAGTGTGGGCCAATGGTTAAAAGGTAGAAGGATTAAAATAATAGTGGGCCATATCCAAACATAGAAGTGTAAAGAGTATTTTGGGACAGATGAAAAAGGAAAGTGTAAAGAGTATTCTGGGACAAAGGGAGTATATATCAATAATTATTTTATTAAGCATATTATGCTTAATTGAAGAATAAGCATAAATAATTAGATACATAAGAATATTTACTATAATTTTAATATCATACTCAACTATAACTATATACATTGAAAAGAATGACATATTATCTCTGTTTCCATCACAACGCAAGCAAATAAAGCGCTGGTCATTTGATTTGGTTAGTTCCCCATAGCGCCATCAATATCTCAACAAGCTGTCCTTCCAACAAGTAATCAAAGGATCAACAATGCAATCTACGTAAGTATTCCAGTAATTCAGCTGCACATATATGGAAGCTAACCAAGACTTTAAGTATAAAAGCTACAAAATGATGCACTTTAACATAACATTAATAGTTAACATGTTCACCTACTCTAGTCAGTCGTTACTTGTGTAGAATAAAGCACGCTGATTTTCCGTAACGAGCTTTGATTAGATCAAAGCAAGCAAGCATATGCGAACCTTTTCTCTTCTTTTTTGTTACTGTTATGCATGCACTGTAAGGGAACGAAAATATGCAAGTATGAATTGTAGAATCCTTAAGAAGAGTACATAGAGAGGAAGTAAAAACTTGATTTGAAATAGACTCCATTACACTGACTTACTTGTGCAACGTTAAAGCCTAATAAGAACAGTGACCATTTATTTTGGCATGAAGTTAACCACTTTTTGGCATGCACTGCCCCCACCCCCGCATCGCCCCAAAGCCTTGACCGCTCCCACCCCCACCGCACCGCCCCCACCCTCAGACCGCCCCACCCCCGCCCCCCACCCCCGCACCGCCCCCACCCCGCCCCCACCCCCCGCACTACCCCCACCCCCGCCCCCACCCCCCGCACCGCCCCCACCCCCCACCGCACCGCCCCCACCGACCCTTCACCGCCCTCACCCCCTACACGCCCCCACCCACCCTACACTAACCACCCCACTACACCGCCCCACCTACCATGCACTGCCACCCACCCACCCCCGCACCGCCCCACCCACTTTGCCGCCCCTACCCCCTACACTCGCCCCACCCACCCCCGCACCGCCACCCACCTCCACCGCACCGCCCTTACCCCCCGCACCGCCCCCCACCCCTCAGCCGTTCCTCCCCTGCACCGCCACCTACCCCCACCGCACGCCCCCCTACCCTGCGTTCCCCGCACCGCCACCCACCCCCCATTGTTGTTCCGTGCTAACCAGGAGGTTTCAATCACCAAGCAAATAAACAACTAATCCAAATTCCAATATACAGCAGCAACGAAATTAAGAAAGACATCATCACTCATTCACTTGTCCACAATTTCGCAACATAGAAGGCCCAAAAGGTACCACTCTTGTATAGTTTCGCCTCCGCCATTCACAAAAGAGCAAGCTAACAACACTATATATACTCACGAGCATCAACTACTTCACAATTAGATGTTAATAACAATTGATTTTTTGACTCAACAAAGTCTTTGGTTAGTTAACCAACCTCAACCTTCAATCATATGCCAGAGCTATCATTTTTTGACTTATTCTATCATCTTTTACTCCATTTCAATTAAGTTCCATAGAAATATTTTCAACACCAAAAGCCTGAAAAAGGTACAAAATTTCTTCAAATAATCACCAAAAAGGACTAACTGAAGCTATTAAAAACAAAAGTTGCAGCATCCATCATTTTACCACTACAATGTTATCCAAACAATCAACCAAAGAATAAGGGTACCATTTCAATCTACACTTAATTCCATGAAATTCAAATTAAGACCCAGATTAATAAAATTACAAAGAATGAAAATCAAAAGAAGAACAAACCTTCCGTAAGTATTAATCATTTGTTCTCTAGTAGGAGCTGGGTCTTTAGGAAACTCCATAACAATCAACCAGTGGTTTATAGTCACAGCCCGGCGTGGTATCTGATTTTTGACTGTCTTAATTAACGGTCAGAATCCCACGAAAGTCTCTCATTGGACTTTGAGTTTTAGAAAACTTGGAAGTCGCCACCCTATTAATAACTGAATAGCAACATATTTATTTAATAAATTATTTTAAAATCAATTTCAAGAAAAAATCATTTAAAACGATGATGACTTCATATGGATAAAGCCTTTTTTGAAAATTGGTCTTTCATACCATGAGATAGGGTTCGGGGTTTAGGTTAAGAGGTGCGAACGTCTGGAACTCGTCTCCTCTTCCGTTCTACAGAACGGGCTCTTACTAAATGCGTTATTTTGTAATCATGGCTATTAAAAAGAAAGAAAATCACATAATTTGCACATATACACATTAACCATTTTTATTTAGGACCAATATATCATTTGTACATGGTAGGTTTGAGCACTGAAGTTGCACTACGTACCAATCATTGCGGGATTGGAATCCACTCATGGATCAAAACAACGTAGTTCGATCATATGTCTCACCCTAAATGGCCAATTCCACTGGGGTAAGAAGAGGAGGGAATAAATTATTAATAACTCACTATTTAGAATTAAACAAATGTATTTGAAATGAGGTAATCACTCCAATTAGTGATTGAAATGGGGTTATGATAATTACTTTAATTAGTGATTAAATATGAAGGATTAAGATAATGACCTTAATTAGTGATTGAAAATGGAGGTTAAGATAATCACCCTAATTAGTGACTAAACTTAAGAGGAAAGATAATCACCTTGATTAGTGATTAACAATGAAGGTTAGGAAATAACCACCCTAATTGATGATTATTATGATTTAAGATAATCACTCTAATTAGTGATTAAATGAGAAATATAATCGTCCTAACTAACGATCATTAAGGTTTACGATAATCACACTAATTAGTGATTAAATGAGAAGAATAATCGTCCTAATTAACGATTATTAGGGTTTAAGATAATCACTCTAATTAGTGATTAAATAATGATTAAAGATAATCACCCTAATTAGTGATTAAAAGAAGTTTGTGTTAAGCGCTCTAATTAGCGATTAATCGAAGATTGAAATAACCACCTTAATAGTGATCATGCTTATGATTTTCTAGAGGTCGTAATAACCACCTTAATTAGTGATTGAAATAATCGAAGATTGTGTTTGCTTCCTTATTGAAGGCTTTTGAGATACAATCTTTATTGAAGATTATTAAGTCATTTGGAGAGAAATGATCAATTTGAGATCGAATTTGGAGATTTGTGTTTGGCTAATTGGAATTTGACCGTTTAAAGCGAGACACGTGAAACGGCCTAAAATCAATTCGGAGATCATAATTACCAATCTAATTATGTCAAATTATATGATTAATCCATTTGAATATGGAGAACATATTTTTAAAATGTAAGATGGATCATTATACAATTCAACTTAGTTAGATTTGCAATTTTTCCTCTTAATTGAGATTGGGTCATTTGATTCATATACTATGATATATTGGCCCAACATGCAATATTTGTAGCATTGGTTGGTCATTTTATTAAAAAGAGTTGTGGAATTATTTATAAAAACTATGCATAAACATCTCCATTTTTTTTTATTAATTGAGTGATGCAATAATTATTTACAAAGAAACTATTATTACAACAATATGTACAAAATCTATGATCCATACAAATCTTCAATCTTGATCTTCACATGATGCTCCTTGATCTTCACCTCCTTGAATGGGCTTTCAAATTCATGTTTATTTGTGAATTTATGAAAGTTAAAGATTAATTAACTTTTTTTATTTTGATTTTTTATGACAATTTTTATTGATATTTATTTACATGATAAAATGAGTCATTTTAAGAGAAACTTAAAATTTCATGATTTTTAATTAACATTTTCGTGTGAAAAGAAAACAAGTTGAGTTAATTACTTTATTTCATTTTTCAGATTGCCTTTTTGTTCTTGTACTGATTTACAAAAATCATAACTTTCTGTACACAGTGTTAAAATGAGTATATGATACATATATGGATAGATCAGTGCGTTGTTTATGTTGTATCAAAATTTCACAAGTTTTTATTGAATACTTGAATTATGGTGAATTTTATGTCAAAACTGGTCAAAACAGGACCTTTATTAACATTGTTCTTTGAGATCTAACTTATTGAACTTATTTTGAAGTGAATTTTAGTATGAACATTCTAGACACCTTGAAGAACTAGACTGGAAATTTTCACTTAAATTGGACACTTTTAAGACCATTTTGTATTTATTTCCTTAACTGACAGGAAAAACAATGTTCTGGAATTTACTGATTTACATGAATGAGATTGTAAAAATTATATAAAATTATATAAAATTCATATGAACATGATTTTTATATTTTTGAGAAGCTACTGATGTTTTCTTCCATATTAATGTTTTTAGTTTTATCTAAAGGATTTTATTTATAACTTTATTGACAGAACAAGCTTAGGTGGTACTGAACAAAATCAGTTTTGCACAACAAAGTTGTATGATTTTTAATTATTTACACAAAATTTAGTTTTTATAAATTCCAAAGCCCAGTTGCTGGAAACATCTTAAACTGCATTGGAAAAACATTAGAGGTGACTATTCTAGGTGGGGTGATTTAAGGTTGGGAACCTATTAGGACTTCCACATACCTAAATCACTCCAAAGATAAAAAAATGATAAGAAGAAAACAAGGAAGAAGTTAGTAGATGATTAAGAAGATAATCAAAATAACAAGAACATCAACTTTACCTTGCTAGCTCAATGATGCACTTCCTTTTTGCAAATTTTTCTAACTTTTTTTGTGATTTTCTTAATTTCTAAGTGAGTTTCTAAATCTTCTTAATTGCTAACTTAAACTCTTTTTGTGTTTTTTCTTTTTTTGATGAACTTCTTTTACTTATTAATTATCTTACTAACTTTTACTTTCTTTTGCTTATGTAACAGCCCGATTCCCGAGCTGCTAGCTTAACTCGCTTAGCAATCACAAAACTTAATTAGCACCAAAATAATAATAATCGTATATGAATTAGATAACACTCGTAGCGGAAACAACCTGAAATATACGATCCTTGACCTGTGGGTTATGGGCCCACAAAACAATATCCTTTATAAAAGGCTTCAATTACATAGTCATTCAACCCCAATTTCAAGGCAAAAGAATAAACTATGTCATAAGTAATTCTAAATAAACTCCTCTATATACAAACTTAAATCTCGAACTTTAGCCCACCATACACAATTCGAATCATAACTTTGCTCTCAACTCGATTCGGCTTCCAACACAATCCCGCAACAAAGTTTGACTCGCCACCCACCAAGTGACGGGCCACGTAAATGACAACACTATCAAGAAAGCCGAGTACACACTGTATAATAGAAAATACAAGTTTAGGTGTATTTTGAAAACTAATTGATAACACATAGTCATAATAGCAAGTAGTCATAATCACTTCCATACTTAGAGATTTCATAAGCTCATTCTTTTGATATGACCGCGAGCGTAGCAAACTGTTGAGGGTCGTCACCCCACCTTTTCGTTTCGCTTGCAAGACTTAACCCGGACATGTCCTACTTCCGCCAAGATTTCCCCCTCTTGGTTGGGTAACAGTTAGGGAATACCCGCCCTAACCCGGGTGTATGCTCACGCCTCGCTTTCGTGATTAAAACTAATACGTTTAGTGTTTCATTACCATACAATTCCATATACTTTACAAATTCCATCTAGAAGCATAAACATGGCAATTTAGTGTTTAAGCCCAGCTTAGGATAAGTAAAACATCTCAAGTGAACCATAGCATGCCAAATTCATGTCATTTACTCAGAGCACACATACTAATATGCATATCATAAGATATTTCATTTCATAATCATGCTTCAAAATAGAAAGAAACAATCATTTAACCATAGGTAGGAAAAACTCTAGGTTACAATCCAAACTAAGTGTGTACCTTCACTTAGGCTGCTTAATGTAACTCAAACTCCTTATTCCAAGTGGTTTATCCTTCCTACAACTTCCCCTGAATATGTAAAGTGCTAAGGATTAGTTTACACAAGTTTTAGAACATAAATAACTAAGCTAAGTACAAGAGAGATACAAAGCTGTACTTACAGCAGTTTGCTTGATGTTTCTATTGAGTTTTCTACAATTTCCCAAGGCTTGAAAACTCTACCAAAAGCTTGAAATGCTAGGAAATTATGTCTAGAAGAGTTTTATGTAAAGAGATGTAGGTGTGGAAGAAGAAGAATTAGGAGAAAAAGGACGAAAAACCATGACACCCTTTTATAGGGCCTGTTTCAGCGGTACCCCCGGGGGGAGGAAACCTATTCTGGGTAAGGTCGGTTTCTTGGAGTTTATGGGTGATTCTTGTTGGAGGTGTTAGCTTAATGTGTTGGCTTTCATGCATGAAAAGATCTTTAAGAGATCGACACTCAAGCAGCTGGTAAGAGGCATTCTTTGAGGATAGGTACAAACTGATATTTTAGCTGGCCAGATTTTACTAAGTAAGGAATTCACCCTATTTAGCCACGTAAATTTTGATGGTGAATGACCATTTTAACCTTACAATATCCCAAACATAACATATGTCAAGTTTGATTAGGTTCTGAGCTCGAATTCAACCCAAAAAGGCTCTTTAACCGGAGGTTCATTGTTACCCGGATAAAACGGTCTCTATGCGATTTTCATAATCTTAAGGAATAAGGCTCTCAAAGGCTTTCTAACTTATCTATTGGTTCTCAAGGTTTTCTTAACCACTAAGAATGTTAGAGCTTATCCACTTGCTTTCTTAACCACAAAGAATGATGGTTCTTATCCACTTTTGTCCTAGTATGATGTTTGAGAGAATTCTAACTACTTAAAGAACCAAAGCCTGATGATGACTTAATATAGCTAATAAAATAATTGAACCTGCTTAAAAATTCAGGCTGTTACACTCTACCACCCTTAAAATAAGTTTCGTCCTCGAAACTTCAAAACATAAATTCATAGATCAACCTTAAGTATCCATATATCAAGCACTACATCCTCCGATAGTCCTTATTAAATTTCCATGAAAAAGTTCTCAATATTCCCAACAAATAGATTTCAAATATCCTCAAATTACAATACTTCGAAATCCATACTCTTATTCCCAAACTTTTACACAAATCTAGACTCTTATTCTTATTCTAGTGCTCAGAACTTGAACTCTAATTATCCAAGTAACAGACACACATTCCCAACGATCTTTTACCCCCGCTATGTGGCTAACTCAAGACACGGTCGCGGGGTTGCTCCGATACCATTTGTAATGACCCGATTCCCGAGCCGCTAGCTTAACTCGCTTAGCAATCACAAAACTTAATTAGCACCAAAATAATAATAATCGTATATGAATTAGATAACACTCGTAGCGGAAACAACCTGAAATATACGATCCTTGACCTGTGGGTTATGGGCCCACAAAACAATATTCTTTATAAAAGGCTTCAATTACATAGTCATTCAACCCCAATTTCAAGGCAAAAGAATAAACTATGTCATAAGTAATTCTAAATAAACTCCTCTATATACAAACTTAAATCTCGAACTTTAGCCCACCATACACAATTCGAATCATAACTTTGCTCTCAACTCGATTCTGGCTTCCAACACAATCCTGCAACAAAGTTTGACTCTGCCACCCACCAAGTGACAGGCCACAGAAATGACAACACTATCAGCAAAGCTGAGTACACACTGTATAATAGAAAATACAAGTTTAGGTGTATTTTGAAAACTAATTGATAACACATAGTCATAATAGCAAGTAGTCATAATCACTTCCATACTTAGAGATTTCATAAGCTCATTCTTTTGATATGACCGCGAGCGTAGCAAACTGTTGAGGGTCGTCACCCCACCTTTTACTGTTCTGCTTGCAAGACTTAACCCGGACATGTCCTACTTCCGCCAAGATTTCCCCCTCTTGGTTGGGTAACAGTTAGGGAATACCCGCCCTAACCCGGGTGTATGCTCACGCCTCGCTTTCGTGATTAAAACTAATACGTTTAGTGTTTCATTACCATACAATTCCATATACTTTACAAATTCCATTTAGAAGCATAAACATGGCAATTTAGTGTTTAAGCCCGGCCTTAGGATAAGTAAAACATCTCAAGTGAACCATAGCATGCCAAATTCATGTCATTTACTCGGAGCACACATACTAATATGCATATCATAAGATATTTCATTTCATAATCATGCTTCAAAATAGAAAGAAACAATCATTTAACCATAGGTAGGAAAAACTCTAGGTTACAATCCAAACTAAGTGTGTACCTTCACTTAGGCTTTTAATGTAACTCAAACTCCTTATTCCAAGTGGTTTATCCTTCCTACAACTTCCCTGAATATGTAAAGTGCTAAGGATTAGTTTACACAAGTTTTAGAACATAAATAACTAAGCTAAGTACAAGAGAGATACAAAGTCGTACTTACGGCGGTTTGTTTGATGTTTCTATGGAGTTTTCTACAATTTCCCAAGGCTTGAAAACTCTACCAAAAGCTTGAAATGCTAGGAAATTATGTCTAGAAGAGTTTTATGTAAAGAGATGTAGGTGTGGAAGAAGAAGAATTAGGAGAAAAAGGACGAAAAACCATGACACCCTTTTATAGGGCCTGTTTCAGCGGTACCCCCGGGGAGGGGAAACCTATTGCGGGTAAGGTCGGTTTCTTGGAGTTTATGGGTGATTCTTGTTGGAGGTGTTAGCTTAATGTGTTGGCTTTCATGCATGAAAAGATCTTTAAGAGATCGACACTCAAGCACTGGTAAGAGGCATTCTTTGAGGATAGGTACAAACCGATATTTTAGCTGGCCAGATTTTACTAAGTAAGGAATTCACCCTATTTAGCCACGTAAATTTTGATGGTGAATGACCATTTTAACCTTACAATATCCCAAACATAACATATGTCAAGTTTGATTAGGTTCTGAGCTCGAATTCAACCCAAAAAGGCTCTTTAACTGGAGGTTCATTGTTACCCGATAAAACGGTCTCTATGCGATTTTCATAATCTTAAGGAATAAGGCTCTCAAAGGCTTTCTAACTTATCTATTGGTTCTCAAGGTTTTCTTAACCACTAAGAATGTTAGAGCTTATCCACTTGCTTTCTTAACCACAAAGAATGATGGTTCTTATCCACTTTTGTCCTAGTATGATGTTTGAGAGAATTCTAACTACTTAAAGAACCAAAGCCTGATGATGACTTAATATAGCTAATAAAATAATTGAACCTGCTTAAAAATTCAGGCTGTTACACTCTACCACCCTTAAAATAAGTTTCGTCCTCGAAACTTCAAAACATAAATTCATAGATCAACCTTAAGTATCCATATATCAAGCACTACATCCTCCGATAGTCCTTATTAAATTTCCATGAAAAAGTTCTCAATATTCCCAACAAATAGATTTCAAATATCCTCAAATTACAATACTTCGAAATCCATACTCTTATTCCCATTACACAAATCTAGACTCTTATTCTTATTCTAGTGCTCGAACTTGAACTCTAATTATCCAAGTAACGGACACACACATTCCCAACGATCTTTTACCCCGCTATGTGGCTAACTCAAAGACACGGTCGCGGGGTTGCTCGATACCATTTGTAATGACCCGATTCCCGAGCCGCTAGCTTAACTCGCTTAGCAATCACAAAACTTAATTAGCACCAAAATAATAATAATCGTATATGAATTAGATAACACTCGTAGCTTGAAACAACCTCGAAATATACGATCCTTGACTGTGGGTTATGGGCCCACAAAACAATATTCTTTATAAAAGGCTTCAATTACATAGTCATTCAACCCCAATTTCAAGGCAAAAGAATAAACTATGTCATAAGTAATTCTAAATAAACTCCTCTATATACAAACTAAAATCTCGAACTTTAGCCCACCATACACAATTCGAATCATAACTTTGCTCTCAACTCGATTCTGGCTTCCAACACAATCCTGCAACAAAGTTTGACTCTGCCACCCACCAAGTGACAGGCCACAGAAATGACAACACTATCAGCAAAGCTGAGTACACACTGTATAATAGAAAATACAAGTTTAGGTGTATTTTGAAAACTAATTGATAACACATAGTCATAATAGCAAGTAGTCATAATCACTTCCATACTTAGAGATTTCATAAGCTCATTCTTTTGATATGACCGCGAGCGTAGCAAACTGTTGAGGGTCGTCACCCCACCTTTTACTGTTCTGCTTGCAAGACTTAACCCGGACATGTCCTACTTCCGCCAAGATTTCCCCCTCTTGGTTGGGTAACAGTTAGGGAATACCCGCCCTAACCCGGGTGTATGCTCACGCCTCGCTTTCGTGATTAAAACTAATACGTTTAGTGTTTAATTACCATACAATTCCATATACTTTACAAATTCCATTTAGAAGCATAAACATGGCAATTTAGTGTTTAAGCCCAGCTTAGGATAAGTAAAACATCTCAAGTGAACCATAGCATGCCAAATTCATGTCATTTACTCAGAGCACACATACTAATATGCATATCATAAGATATTTCATTTCATAATCATGCTTCAAAATAGAAAGAAACAATCATTTAACCATAGGTAGGAAAAACTCTAGGTTACAATCCAAACTAAGTGTGTACCTTCACTTAGGCTGCTTAATGTAACTCAAACTCCTTATTCCAAGTGGTTTATCCTTCCTACAACTTCCCCTGAATATGTAAAGTGCTAAGGATTAGTTTACACAAGTTTTAGAACATAAATAACTAAGCTAAGTACAAGAGAGATACAAAGCTGTACTTACAGCAGTTTGCTTGATGTTTCTATGGAGTTTTCTACAATTTCCCAAGGCTTGAAAACTCTACCAAAAGCTTGAAATGCTAGGAAATTATGTCTAGAAGAGTTTTATGTAAAGAGATGTAGGTGTGGAAGAAGAAGAATTAGGAGAAAAAGGACGAAAAACCATGACACCCTTTTATAGGGCCTGTTCTGGCGGTACCCCCAGGGGAGGGAAACCTATTCTGGGTAAGGTCGGTTTCTTGGAGTTTATGGGTGATTCTTGTTGGAGGTGTTAGCTTAATGTGTTGGCTTTCATGCATGAAAAGATCTTTAAGAGATCGACACTCAAGCAGCTGGTAAGAGGCATTCTTTGAGGATAGGTACAAACTGATATTTTAGCTGGCCAGATTTTACTAAGTAAGGAATTCACCCTATTTAGCCACGTAAATTTTGATGGTGAATGACCATTTTAACCTTACAATATCCCAAACATAACATATGTCAAGTTTGATTAGGTTCTGAGCTCGAATTCAACCCAAAAAGGCTCTTTAACTGGAGGTTCATTGTTACCCGATAAAACGGTCTCTATGCGATTTTCATAATCTTAAGGAATAAGGCTCTCAAAGGCTTTCTAACTTATCTATTGGTTCTCAAGGTTTTCTTAACCACTAAGAATGTTAGAGCTTATCCACTTGCTTTCTTAACCACAAAGAATGATGGTTCTTATCCACTTTTGTCCTAGTATGATGTTTGAGAGAATTCTAACTACTTAAAGAACCAAAGCCTGATGATGACTTAATATAGCTAATAAAATAATTGAACCTGCTTAAAAATTCAGGCTGTTACACTCTACCACCCTTAAAATAAGTTTCGTCCTCGAAACTTCAAAACATAAATTCATAGATCAACCTTAAGTATCCATATATCAAGCACTACATCCTCCGATAGTCCTTATTAAATTTCCATGAAAAAGTTCTCAATATTCCCAACAAATAGATTTCAAATATCCTCAAATTACAATACTTCAAAATCCATACTCTTATTCCCAAACTTTTACACAAATCTAGACTCTTATTCTTATTCTAGTGCTCAGAACTTGAACTCTAATTATCCAAGTAACAGACACACATTCCCAACGATCTTTTACCCCCGCTATGTGGCTAACTCAGCACACGGTCGCAGGGTTGCTCTGATACCATTTGTAACAGCCCGATTCCCGAGCTGCTAGCTTAACTCGCTTAGCAATCACAAAACTTAATTAGCACCAAAATAATAATAATCGTATATGAATTAGATAACACTCGTAGCGGAAACAACCTGAAATATACGATCCTTGACCTGTGGGTTATGGGCCCACAAAACAATATTCTTTATAAAAGGCTTCAATTACATAGTCATTCAACCCCAATTTCAAGGCAAAAGAATAAACTATGTCATAAGTAATTCTAAATAAACTCCTCTATATACAAACTTAAATCTCGAACTTTAGCCCACCATACACAATTCGAATCATAACTTTGCTCTCAACTCGATTCTGGCTTCCAACACAATCCTGCAACAAAGTTTGACTCTGCCACCCACCAAGTGACAGGCCACAGAAATGACAACACTATCAGCAAAGCTGAGTACACACTGTATAATAGAAAATACAAGTTTAGGTGTATTTTAAAAACTAATTGATAACACATAGTCATAATAGCAAGTAGTCATAATCACTTCCATACTTAGAGATTTCATAAGCTCATTCTTTTGATATGACCGCGAGCGTAGCAAACTGTTGAGGGTCGTCACCCCACCTTTTACTGTTCTGCTTGCAAGACTTAACCCGGACATGTCCTACTTCCGCCAAGATTTCCCGTCTTGGTTGGGTAGCGGTTAGGGAATACCCGCCCTAACCCGGGTGTATGCTCACGCCTCGCTTTCGTGATTAAAACTAATACGTTTTGTGTTTCATTACCATACAATTCCATATACTTTACAAATTCCATTTAGAAGCATAAACATGGCAATTTAGTGTTTAAGCCCAGCTTAGGATAAGTAAAACATCTCAAGTGAACCATAGCATGCCAAATTCATGTCATTTACTCAGAGCACACATACTAATATGCATATCATAAGATATTTCATTTCATAATCATGCTTCAAAATAGAAAGAAACAATCATTTAACCATAGGTAGGAAAAACTCTAGGTTACAATCCAAACTAAGTGTGTACCTTCACTTAGGCTGCTTAATGTAACTCAAACTCCTTATTCCAAGTGGTTTATCCTTCCTACAACTTCCCCTGAATATGTAAAGTGCTAAGGATTAGTTTACACAAGTTTTAGAACATAAATAACTAAGCTAAGTACAAGAGAGATACAAAGCTGTACTTACAGCAGTTTGTGATGTTTCTATGGAGTTTTCTACAATTTCCCAAGGCTTGAAAACTCTACCAAAAGCTTGAAATGCTAGGAAATTATGTCTAGAAGAGTTTTATGTAAAGAGATGTAGGTGTGGAAGAAGAAGAATTAGGAGAAAAAGGACGAAAAACCATGACACCCTTTTATAGGGCCTGTTCTGGCGGTACCCCCAGGGGAGGGAAACCTATTCGGGTAAGGTCGGTTTCTTGGAGTTTATGGGTGATTCTTGTTGGAGGTGTTAGCTTAATGTGTTGGCTTTCATGCATGAAAAGATCTTTAAGAGATCGACACTCAAGCAGCTGGTAAGAGGCATTCTTTGAGGATAGGTACAAACTGATATTTTAGCTGGCCAGATTTTACTAAGTAAGGAATTCACCCTATTTAGCCACGTAAATTTTGATGGTGAATGACCATTTTAACCTTACAATATCCCAAACATAACATATGTCAAGTTTGATTAGGTTCTGAGCTCGAATTCAACCCAAAAAGGCTCTTTAACTGGAGGTTCATTGTTACCCGATAAAACGGTCTCTATGCGATTTTCATAATCTTAAGGAATAAGGCTCTCAAAGGCTTTCTAACTTATCTATTGGTTCTCAAGGTTTTCTTAACCACTAAGAATGTTAGAGCTTATCCACTTGCTTTCTTAACCACAAAGAATGATGGTTCTTATCCACTTTTGTCCTAGTATGATGTTTGAGAGAATTCTAACTACTTAAAGAACCAAAGCCTGATGATGACTTAATATAGCTAATAAAATAATTGAACCTGCTTAAAAATTCAGGCTGTTACAGCTTAAGTGAGATTTTTAGAGAGAAGGAGTAGAGAAGATGA
This sequence comes from Beta corolliflora, assembly GCA_947648045.1. Classification (NCBI taxonomy): domain Eukaryota; kingdom Viridiplantae; phylum Streptophyta; class Magnoliopsida; order Caryophyllales; family Amaranthaceae; genus Beta; species Beta corolliflora. The sequence goes on from CANSZD010001408.1 coordinate 79,183, forward strand.
GAATGAAGTTGAATTGTGTTTTTTCAACTTCCTACTTACTAATTAAGACTTTGCTTAGATGGAAAAATGAAGGAGAAGAAGAGTATTAGAGAGAGAAGTTGTGAAGTTGAATTGTGTTTTTTACAAATTGGTTTTGAAGTGAATTTTGGAGGGTATTTATAGAGAAATGAGGGAGGTGAACTAGGGTTTCAAAGAGGTAGAAAATCAGATTTTTCATCCAAAAAATCTAATTTACTTCATCCTTAATTACCCTAATGACATCACTCTAATGACCTCACCCTAATGACATCATCAAATCTCTTTGGAAACATAAATATTCTTATTCTTTTTTAGATTTTCTCATTAATGAGGCAAGATCAGATTTTCAGAAATTATTCTTCCTAAGACATCCAAATAAGCAAAAAAAATGCATTAAAAATCGCGCAAACGAAACTGACCAGAATGCTGCGCCTAGCGCTGGAAGCTGCGCTAGGCGCAAGGTCCTGCGTCTGGCGCAGGGCTAGCTTGTGCGCTAGGCGCACAATCATGCATTTGGCGCATGATTGTGTGCTTGGCGCACACCTGACCATTCCGGAAAAAATCCGGATTTCCCTCTCTTACACTTGGGATTTGATTCTTATTCTCACATCTATTCATGATTCTTATTTTGTAACTAATGGATAAAGGATGTGTTTAATGGATAAAGAATATATTCTTATTCTTTATCCAATGAACAATGACTTGACCATCAAGGAAACTGATTAATGTCGGTTTTGGGATACGACGAAAATCCCGACGCCTAATCGCGACTCGTTTTTCATTTTTCCGAAAGATTAACTTAAGATAATTAATGAAAACTCGTCAAATTAATGAAGACGAGCATGATTATACTATGAATCATTTTATTAAAACGGTGGTGGTAGTATTGACTACGACTAACGAAAATTATACTTTTAAGCCGAAACTGTATGATTAATACGCAAAAATGGAAAATCGTGCGACGGAATAAAACTCGCGCTTCGAGGTGCACGCCCCACGCTGCATGATGATTTTGTTATTTTTATTTTTCAAAACCTTTATTTATCCGAAAAAGGGGTTCAAAATTTGGTGTCTACAGAATGCCCCACATTGGTCGAATTTCGGAGAAAATGATGGCCAATGTTTGAAAAGACACAAAATTTTGACAGAAAATTTCTTTTGAAATACCATATTCTCCGTAGAAAATAGTTATCATCAGTGTTATTTCGAAAACATGATTTGCGACTTCTGTTGCCGCTTTAAGTAGAAAACCCCAGTTAATTTTCTAAAATAGGAGATGCGACTTTGACGTCTTCTTTAAATAGAAAACCCCAATTAATTTCCTAAAATTGAGAATGCGACTTTATTGTCCTCTTAGATAGAAAATCCCAATTAATTTTTTATATTTTGAAAATGCGACTTTCTCGTCGTCTTAAATAGAAAATCCCAATTAATTTTCTAAAAGTTTTATATGCGACTTTAATGTCGTCTTAAATAGAAAATCCCAATTAATTTTATAAAAGTTTTGAATGCGACTTTAATATCGTCTTAAATAGAAAATCCCAATTAACTTTCTAAAATTGAAAATGCGATTTCATCATCCTCTTCTTTTTCTTTAGTCTTCTGAATTTGTCTTTTGTTAATGTGAGAAATTCCGACAATCAACAAGTCGACTCCAGTTTTTACAGTTTTTCATGGCCTTGATGACAAATAAGTTGTCAAGTCACCATTATTTACTTTTTATGACTCCATGTGTTATCATGTCACCTTAAATTAGGACATTGTCAGGTCATGTCACCTTAGAGTGATGCATTGTTAAGTCATGTCACCTTAAAGGCTGACCAAAGGTTATTACCCTCTATGGTGGACCAAACCTCATATGGCAAAATTTTATCTGTTTTTTCCGAAATCTTTCAGAATTTTTTTTAGGCATCATGCTTATTTCCTTTCTCGGAAAATGATGATCACTATATAAAATAGATTGATCAAGGTCATTATTTTGAATGATCATTAGGAAAAGGGATTGTATCAACGTTCTTGATTCATCATTAACACAGTTTTTTTTATGTTCGGTTTTAGCAAAAATTGCCATACTACAAATGCTTGGTCATTAGCCATGGTGAAGGATGCTCCTTATTATCCTATGGACAGTACTCAAACTCATTATCCATGGCATAAATCATGGATGATCATCTTTTCCATCTATAAAAAGGGGCATGGTTCTTCATTTCCAAATGCACCACTTCCACTACTCCAATCTTTTCTCTAAATTTTCCTTTCACAAAAATGGTTCTTTCTTATGAAGAAGTTAATGAAATGCAGAGTCGGGAGAAAAAACAACTCTCGGGGATCACAAGAAACTTGGAGCAACCAAGGCAATCTTTTTCCTCTTCCCGCTTCACTAAGGTGCTTATGCCTTTGCTTTCACTTTCTATTTGTTACGACATGATTCATGTTGCTTCCAAATTTTGGGATGAAACTCGCCATGTCTTCCGCTTTGGAGACCGGGAGATTGTGCCTCTTGTAGAAGAGGTCGAAGGCTTGCTAGGCTTACCATCCAATGGTCCAGTTATTACACCTAGATCTCCTACAAGGATCTCGAGAGATTTATCAACGATCTTATATCTTCCCGAAAATCTTCATGGCAACTACCTACAATATGGCGAGGTATTTCTTCTCAATTTATTGTTGACTTTTCAATTTGGCACTTGACAATTCTCTAACAATGCCAACTATAGGATTGCTAGAGAAAATGCTTGCATTCTTATGATTTTGGAAAGTACCCTCACTAAATAGTCTTTAAATACATGTCATGCTCGATGTCTTTCACTTATTCCTCAAATTATTAGCGGGGGTCGTCTTGGACCACTTATTTTGGGGGAAATGTTTCTTGGCTTAGATGAACTTAAAAGAAACCCTCAAAGCTTTGTGAAGGGATGTCCATTAGCCCTTCATTTATGGCTATTAGAAAAATTTTCTCTCATGAAACCCCACAAGAGTCTTACGTACAAAAATAGTCATGTCCTGGAGAGAGGCCTTCTTCCTTTCTTCTATCAACTTAGCAAAAATGGTGGGTGGGAGGATTTTTTTTTACATCAAGACATAAAGTGGGTCACAAGCCACCTTGGCATTAGTGCAATTGTATATTGCAATTCTGGTCGCAGAGGTGTATAATTACCCGGGCTTTGCCAAGTTACATTCTACCTTCCGTAGAGATGTCTAAGGCAAATTGTTTGGAAGCAAGAGCACATTCCTGCCCTCCAGGTTCTTCCATCTTGTACCACTTATGAGGCTAATATGCGTGGTATTCAGAGAATGCCTACTATATGGCAGGGGGCTAAAATTATATCAGCGCTACCGGAACCTTCTTTTCCACTGATTGATGAAGATTACCTTCAATGGCTTCTAGCGGATATTGGTCAAGACAAAGATTCAGACGGGCCTACCATAAAGAGGAGAAGGGTTTGAGAGAATTGTCATGTTTATTTTCTATGTTGTTTTTTTTTAGTTTTTTCCTTTTTTTTGTAGGAAATGAAGGCTTTATGTCTTTTTATATATGAAATGAAGTACCCCAATTGGGATGAATAAAAGATCTGTTTGTGAGAAATTTAATGTGAACACAATTCTAAACACGTGCACACTTTAACATTAAATATGACATGCAAATCATAATTAACTAATCATATGACACATAAAAGCATAACACATAAACCTTAACAATCAAAGACATGTTTCATCATTTTTCCTTTTTCCTTTTTCCATTTTTTCTTTTTTTCGTTTTTCTTCTTTTTCTTTTTCGGTTTTTCTTCTTTTTTTTTTGTCGTGTTTTTTCGTTTCTTTTTTTCTTTTTTTTTCATGAATATCTTAAAAACTCATGGCATGTTTATTAAGAATAACCAGATAGGATACAAAACCCACAAACTGCTTGGTTACTTGATCATGACAATTACAATTACTCTGATGCCTAAGCGTAGTATTTTTTCTTCAATTGATCATGATTAGTGAAATGGGTGAACTCATTTCCATCAAAATCCATTAGCTTCACTGCTCCAGCCATGGTGACATGCTTGACCAGGAATGGTCTAGACCAGTTAGGCTTGAATTTTCCTCGAGGATCATGCAACGGAGCTCTATTTTCTTTTAAAACTAGATCACCTTCTTAAATGTCTCTATCTCGAACCTTTTTGTTAAATGCACAAGCAATCTTCCGCTGATAGAGTTGTATGTTATGCAATGCTTGTAGTCGGCGCTCATCTGCGAATGCAAGCTCATCATAGCGAGTTTTGTGCCACTGGTCTTCCGAGATTTCACTTTCTGCTATGACCCTGAGAGATTATATCTCCACCTCAACTGGTAGGATTGGCTCCATCCCATAAACCAAAGAATACGGGGTTGTTCCTGTTCGAGTCCTAATTGATATCCTATATCCCCAAAGGGCATATGATAGTTTGTCATGCCATTCCCTTGTCTTTTCAGTCATCTTGGCAACAATAGTTTTGATTGTCTTATTGGCTGCTTCTACCGCTCCATTTGTTTGGGGACGATAAGTGAGGACTGATGATGCTTGATTGCATATTTTGCAAGAGTTGTCTTCAAATGACTCTCAAATTGTGATCCATTATCAGAGATGATTTCAAAAGGTATGTCATACCGACAGATGATGTTGTTAATCACAAATTTCGAGACTTGCTTTGCCCCTAGCTTCGAAAATGATGCAGCTTCAACCCACTTCGAAAAGTAATCAATTGCTATAAGAATATACTGATGTCCATTTGAAACTTTTGGATGAATTTGTCCGATTGTGTCTATGCCCCAACTTGAAAACGGCCAAGGAGAAGTCATATTATGTAATGACACATGTGGCATATGATTGAGGCTAGCAAATATCTGACACTGCTTGCAGGCGCGGACAAAGCTAATGCAATCACCTTCCAGAGTGCTCCAATAGAAACCTGCTTGCAAAATTTTACGAGCCAGCATTCTTCCATTCATATGGGATCCACATTCCCCTCCATGAACCTCTTCCATGATGACTTATTTTTCACTGTCATTTACGTAGAGTTGCAGAGTACCATCAAACCCTTTGTGATACAGTCTGTCTTTTAGTATAAGAAAATGAGCAGCTAGCCTTCTGATGGCTATGCGGTCCTTCTTGCCACTTCCCTCCGGATATTACATTGTTTCCAGAACATTCTTGATACCTTTGTACCAGACATCATCATCATCATAATCTTGTTGAACCAGTGCGGAGACAATTTATGCTACCGTCACTGTAGGCCCCTTTCTTTCTTCAATTAAAACTGACTGGATCTTCGTACCATTTTCCCATGTTCAATTAACAGCGAGATTGGCTAAAGCATTAGTGAAACTATTTTGTTCTCGAGAAAGATGTTTGAAGCAGATGTCATCAAAATAAGGGTATGATGAGATTAGAATCTCCATACATAGTGAGATGTCTCGCCCCTGCTACCAAGGCGACCTTTACTCCATATATACAGGCTTCATACTCTGTTGTATTGCTTGTTGTTGGGAAATCCAGCTTGACAGCAAATGGAATATGGACTCCGTCAGGAGCTACTAACAAAACACCTGCTCCATTACCTCTCCTATTAGAAGCTCCATCAAAGTACATGCACCATTGTGGATTGTCAATAAAGCATAAGTACTCATCAGGGAATGCATCATCATACTCATCTCCTGACACTAGTCCTTCTGCTAGGGCTTCAGATATGGCTCGTCCTTTAACAGATTTCTGGCTGACACATTGAATATCAAACTCAGAAAGCATAGCATGCCATCTTGCTAATCTTTCGCTAAGAATGGGTTTTTCAAACAGATTCTTGATTGGATCAAGTCTTGAGATCAGATAGGTAGTATGAGCTTGAAGGTGATGCCTCAACTTCTTCGTGGCGTAGACCAAGGAGATACTTCTTCACGTCTCATACTCCAGGAATTTCTTGCTGAGATAATATATGGCGACCTCTTTCTTTGTTCCCTCTTGATATTGGGCTAAGAGAGCTCCCATAGCCGTTTCTGTGATAGTGAGGTACAAAATCAGAGGTTCTCCTGGTCTAGGTGGCATTAGAACAGATGGATTTGAAAGGTACACTTTCATAGAATCAAAGGCTTCCTGACATTCTTCATTCCACTCATGGGATGCTCCTTTTCTGAGCAGCTTAAATATAGGTTCACATCTCATAGTGAGTTGTGAGATGAACCTGCTGATATATTGAATTCTGCAGAGAAATCCTCTTACTTCTTTTTCTGTTTTTGGAGGAGGTAGCCCTTGAATAGCTTTTACCTTTTCAGAGTCCACTTTGATGCCGTCTTGACTGACAATGAATCCCAACAACTTCCCCGAAGTGACGCCAAACACACATTTTTGAGGGTTCAACCTTAAATTGTATATTCTGATTCTCTCAAAGAAGGACTTTAACGCAGGAATATGCCCCTCACGATCTTCACTTTTCACAATCATGTCATCTACATAAACCTCCACAATGTCGTGGATGAGGTCATGAAGGATAGTGGTTGCAGCCCTTTGATATGTGGCTCCAGCATTCTTGAGACCAAAAGGCATAACTCGGTAGCAAAAAGTGCCCCATGGAGTGATGAAAGATGTCTTTGTCATGTCTTCTTGAGCCATGAGTATTTGATTATACCCTGAGAATCCATCCATGAAGGAAAACATTGCATGACCAGCCGTACTATCAACAAGAACATAAATATGGGGTAGAGGAAAGCAATCTTTTGTTGACGCAACATTCAAATCTCGAAAATCGATGCATACCCGAACTCTCCCATCCTTTTTAGGTACAACCACTATATTGGCGAGCCAACTTAGATGTTTTACAGCTTGGATGAATTTGGCATCAAGCTGTTTCGGGATTTATTCTTTCACTTTCAGACTAACCTCTGGCTTCATTCGGCGGAGCTTTTGCTGCTTAGGCTTGCTTTCAGGATGTAACGGAATGCGATGTTCCGCAATTTCTCTATTAACACCAGGCATATCAACATAAGACCATGCGAACACATCTACATACTCTTTTAATAATGCAATAAACATAGATTGTTCAGTTGGGGAGAGGGATGATCCTATTTTGACTTCTTTTACAGCATTTTCTGTACCAATATTGATTACAATGGATTCTTCCATGGGTTTTATGTATGTTTCAGTTGTATCAAGTGATTCGTCATTATTAAATTCACTGTCAGAAATAACATCTTGCATGCAAATGTATTTAGATAAAGGTTCACATTCAATTTCCTCACTATTAGAGTCTTCTGATTGGGTATGCAAGGTAGATTGGCTGGAAGATAAGCTATCGGTATGATATCCATCTGAAGGAGGTGAAAAGGTATTTTCATGAGAGGGATGTGGAGAATGATTTCCTAAAAACATTTTAAATTCTATAGGCCCGTCTTTTGCCTGACACTCAATACTCCACTTATGTTCAATGCTTTCGCCAAAAGGCATCATCAAAGACACCGGGTCAAAATCCCCTTCCCTAGAGGACTCAGAAGCGAAAAGCTTCTTAAGGACTCCATGTTCCAGATTATCCACCCAGTCATTTTCTTTTTTCATGTTTTGTGATTGGACAAACCAACTTTTGATTAGGTCCAAATTCCTAGCTTCATTGAAGAATATCTCTAATCCCGGTAAAATCCTCTGTTCTTTCCTACTAAGCCAAGGTTCTGGAAACTCATAGTACGGCTCAGTATCTCCTTGCAGGATGAACTGACCATTGAGGGTAGACGAAGGTTTTTTGGTGTTTTGAGAAGTGCTGCTCGGATCATATCCTAATCCATGTCGGTTCTGCTTGTCTACTACGGGGATTGGTTGCTTCATTTCCCTACCATCATGCCCTAATCCGGCTCCTTGAGTATAACCCATCTTCATCATAATTTGAAATCCTTTGGACAGAGGTTGCATAGCAATCCCCACAGGTTCTTTGACCACATTTGTGGGTAGGGCTGAGGCGTTTGTTTTCTGACGGTAATTGGTCATCCTTAGAGAAGGGGCAAATTTCTTCTTTTTGGGCCTATAGGTAGAGAAAAAGAATTAAAAGAAAAGAAAAGAAGGCTACACATTGCGGAATGCATTGTAGAGTACAAAAAAAAATTTGAAAACAACTTTGCCATATCTTGACTGGAATGGTCCACCTTCGCAATTATTATTTTTTTTTATTATTTTTTGACTTTATTTTAACCTTTTTAAATGATTTTACTATCATTGGGGTTGAAAACATATTTTTTCATTCTTCCATTCCCTGCTTAATATTTGAACAAAGACAGAAAATATAGAGATTAGGGCCTGTATCCCCATTGATGCGTCAATTCAGCATTCTGAAATTTGCTCCTGTGATAACTGGCATCTTGAATTCTGATCACATTGCCTTAAATACAATGGTTAATATATTTGAGTCGAACCCGAAGGTTGCCTACATATCCCCATTGCTCCAAGTGCATTTTATGGGGAATCAGACTCAGCGTAGTTCGTCATTTTAGAAAGAACTAACAATTTTTATTTAATAAAGCAGCTGCACTCATATTAAGCTACCTACGTACCCCAGGTGTTACATAGGTGGAGTGATCTCGCAGTGCAAGTGTAAGTGATAATGGGGATTCAAGCTGCACGTAGTTCTTTGATACTAAGAAGCTGAAAGAATTTTTTTTTTTTTCATATGGGCTAACCCCCTATAGGACTTTTACCGAAGATTTTTCTCCTTCTATGAGACACTCAAGTAGCCTTGCGGTAGACAAGAGCTATGTTGGTGATTTGCTTGATGCGATAGCTGAGAGCATGACATTGGTTTGTGCCGTGACCATGCAACTGATGATATTGGTAGTACTTTTGAAGATCTGACCCTACTGGACTTGCCCCTGGGCGTCTGGGAAGTGGATGAATCTTACCTTGCTCAACCAGTTTGCGAAAGATATCAACTTGGGATTACGATCGCGGACGTGATGACACCATCTTTGCAGGTATTTCTTTGTGGGTTGGACTAATGATGCCTCGATCAATCAGGCTTTGCACTTTGTAGTAAAGGTCATGGTATCGATCAGTTTCATGCCCAAATTGAGGACAATAAGCGCAGAGTTTGCACATGTCTGTTCCAGGAAGGGGTAAACAGTGCACATGCACTGGAACTTGAAGTATACCTTGCTTCCGAAGACGATCATACACCATACTCAATGGTTCATCCATCTCAGTATATACCCTTGGATTTGTATTGGGAATTTCAAAATCTTCCCGAGGTCGTTTTTCTTGCAATTTCAGAGCATTGATGTCAAAACCATGCTGTTCCATGTGGCTGAGGGAGGTGTACTTGATAGTAACCATGTGACGATAATAGAAATCGTTCAGGTTCCGCAGCAATATGACCATGAATTCCCGATCAATAATAGGGAAACGAAGTTGTGTGCGGATATGAGTGCTTCTTGAACAAAAGTGCGAGAAGGTTTCCAAGGCACTCTGACGCAAAGTGACTAACTTCAGCTTCTTGACATCAGTCTGTTTATTGTCGAGAGCCCAATTAACAAAGGCTTGGCCAGCATTTTCCCAACTAGCCCTATCATCCAGGAATTTTCAGGTGCTGTTAGGAAACAGTGGATAGTGTAACCATTCAACCTAGTGCCCTCTACTTCGTTCAGATATAATACCGATTTTCCGGCGTTGGAGATGGTCATAATTTCTGGATCACCAGAAATAGTCACATCACCTTGATCAGTGAGAAGCTTTACCTTCTGATGTAGAGTAGAGGCTACCGCCCTATTTTCATGCAGCCATGGTCTTCTTAATAGGAAGTTAAAACAGGCTTGTATGTCAATGACCATGAATTCCACCTTCCTTGCCACGAGACCACATTAAATGAGGAGGCTGATCAAACCCAATACTTCTCTCTTAGCATTATCGTATGCTCTGACCACCTGGTTGGATGGTACCAGATCCTCTTTTGAATACCCAAGCCTTGTTAGCACGCGTAGAGGGCAAACATTGATTGCGGAACCATTATCGATCAACACCCTAGGTATCTCCCATCCATTGCAGTGTATAGTGATGTGTAATGAATTGTTGTGGTTGATATTGTCAGGAAGATCATTGTCTGTGAACATGAGAGTTCGATCTATCCCATGAATAAGTCCCACCATCTGGTCAGGTGTTATAGAAGAGCTTACAGAGGCTTCATTAAGATGCTTTAGAACAGCTGCCCTATGAGGCTGGGAATGCATTAACAATTTCCAGATGGAAACATTAGCATTTACTTCTTTCATGCGCTTGATAGCATCATCTTCTTTGTTACCTTCTTCTATCATTGGCTCTTTGCCCTTTTCTTTCCTTCTCAATACCTCCAAAGGATTTTCATCCTCCAAATGGGATGGCTTAAAGTGGCGGCCTGCTCTAGTCAAATGAGAGATATCCACATACTCCTCATCACTAAGATCATCGAGGCAGATGGGGCGCCGGTATGTATTTAGAGTGGTAAATTGTCCTCCTGTGTTTTTCTCCACAATTGTTAAGACCGAAGAGGCATCTTCATCAGCATTGGAGTCCAAAATGAAGAAGGCACCATCATAGTCCAAAGTTCCACACATGTCAGAGAATGGATCTTTGTTGAGAGTGAAGCCGGGGTCTTTACAAGGCCTCATTTTGACTTTTTCTTGAGTGGAATAGTCATAGACCAGGCACTTGTAGCCTACGGCTATCGGCATTTCATACATCTGAGGAATTGTCTTGCGGATTAACTGAACTGGATCGCATCCGTCTGAAGCAGCAGAGATGGCATTAATGGCGAATGAGGGTTTATGATTGGGAAGGGGTTTTTTGGTGATGTTAGGCTGAGAGTCCATTTGTTTATTGGAGAAGGATCCCCAGAGAAAGTTTTCCATCATCCACAAGGTTTTGAATTTGATGCTTTAGAGCCGTGCAGTTTTCAGTATTATTCCCCGGGCTTTGATGGTATTCACAGTTTTGATTTGGGTCATAACCAGGGTAAGGATTTTTAGAAGGTGGGCGCGGATTCAAGGTTGAATGAGATTGGCCTTTTTTAACTTGGAGAGAGCTTGGGAATTAGTCATGTTCAAAGGAGTAAAGTTCATTTGTGGTCGCAACTGGAACGCAGACGATGCGCCAATAGCATGGATCGCATTAGTTGTCTTAGGAGCTGCTGAATCATTGTTTGGGGCTCTTTTGTTATTTCCGATTTGCATTATAAGTAGTGCCACTAGTAGGTTCATCTTTCTTGATGTCTCCCCTTTTCACAGCATCCTCAACTAAAGTTCCCGTAGCAATCAAAGCTTTGGAAGTCGGGAAATACTGGTATGCCATATGCTTCTGATAGACAGGAAGAAGGTTTTTCACAACCATTTTCAGCTGTTCCTCTTCATTAGGCCTACTCATCATTTTAGAAGCCTTGTTTCTCCATCGAGTGATGAATGAAGAAAATGTCTCATTGAGGTTTTGAGAAGTGGTCTCCAGATCCCTTCTAGTAACATCAATTTCTTCATTATACTTATATTGGTTTGAGAACTCTCTGAGTATGTCAGCCCAAGTGGATTTCTTTGCATTTTCAAGGTTGAGGAACCAATGTGCTGCAGCACCATCTAAATATTGTTGAAACAGTTGGGCCATCAAGGATTTTTCCACTCCCCAGGGACTCATTGCCCCTACATACATTTTCAAGAAATTGGTGGGGCTACCGGTCCCATCAAACCTTATCAGATTAGGCATTTTGAAACCATGAGGTAATCGTGCCTTCGGGAAAAGAGTTAATCCATGAATATCCATCCATGGTTCAGCCTTAGTCATGCCTTTTAAGACTTCTTTAAGCTTGACTACTTCTTCCTCGAGTTTAGTGGGAATTTCTCTCTCATTGTTCAGAGGCTCAAGATAAAAAGGCGAAGCTACTTCCGACTCTAGAGGAGGAGGCAGAGGAGGCATCTGGGCACTTTGACGCATTATGCCCAACACAGTTTGCTCAATATTATCCTGTCGGTCAAGCATGGCCTGGACAAGTCCTCGAAGCTCAGTCATTGGATCCGATGGAGGGGTAGAATTCTGTTGGTGCTCGTTGTTCGGAATTTCAGACATGTTGTTGAGACGTGTAGCTGAGAATACAGCTGGTGTAGGCAAGGATGACAGTATTACTGACAGAGAACGTTCACTATGGTCAAAATTTCGGCGAATCAGCCTAGATCCTGACGGGCCCAGGCAGAGTTCCTGTGAAATGAAATGAAAAGTTAACACGGAAGTTTGTCCAGACTTTGTTACTTTTCTTTTTTTATTCTCTCTTTTTTTTGTTTTTGCAGGGAATGAAGAAATGATATCTTTGAAATTTTTTTTTAACCCCAATTTCAGCTATCATTTATTAAAAGGTGTAAGACCTTGACTCTATCATTTTTTTTGGATTTTTCATTAGGTTTATTTGATTTGTTATTCTCTTTTTTTTAGACTTGGACCTTTTATTTACATTTGAAACTGCCACTCTTGGACTCATTTGTTTTGGGATAATCCACAAATATTTTTCAAAATCAATTTGATAATATCCTTCCATTTCCTGCTACTATAGAAATAAGGGAAAAGAGGTATAAAGAGGCCTGTGTCCTCATTTTGGCAAATTATAATGCCCCATATATCGTTCTTCTTTGTAGTGATTTGCGTCTATTGATTGCTTCTAAGTGCTGAAACCACAAAAGAAAATATTAAATGCAAAAGGCGCCGCACCCGAAGGTTGCCTACGTATCTCCATAAGTGTATTTGTGATTTGGGGAAATTTTTTTCTCGGTGATGATTGATTTTTTTTTGAATGGAGAATCAGGCCCAACGTAGTTCTGATATATGAAATTTCACATAATTTTTCTCTCATTTTTTTTTGCAGCTGCACTCAAAAATGAGTTGCCTACGTACCCCTTTTAGTACATTACGTAGTAGAGAAAGCTAAGATAGATGCATTACAACATTGAATTTTTTTCTTTTTAGGGGATCAAGCCGCACGTAGCTCTACCTACAAAATACAACATAAAAGCAATTAAATGATTCAGGTACTTCAGTTTGCCGGGCGCCAAGCCATGTATTCTCCTATTTGAATACGTATGTTCCACCTCTTAGGATTAGACTGATGTGAAGTACTCGAGTGCTTCTCAACTTTTTTCGCGTTCAGTCTGCTAGGCACCAGACCATGTATTCTCCTGTTTGAATACGTCTGTTTCACCTCTTAGGATTAGACTAATTTGAAGTACCTGAAATGTACACACTAACAATGTTAGTTAATGACTGATGAATTTTTCTTTATATGTTCTTTTTTTTAGCATGAAATGGAAGAATCCTCTTTTTTTTTCGAAAACAATTATCCCTTTTGACACAATTTTTTCTTATATCTTTTAACACAAATTTTTTTTAGACTTTTTTTTTAAAAACAATTATCCCTTTTGACACAATTTTTTATGTTTTTTTATTTTTTATTTTAAAAAATTATCCTTTTGACAAAATTATTTTTTAGACTAGACATCTCGTGTTTTAAAACCACGTTTTAATTACATTCTAATTCCTAAACATGACACGTTTGAACTCGTGATTACGACTCTTTTCATATTTCATTTTTTTCTTCTTTTTAAATGTTTTTTTTTGGGATTATATTTTCATAACAGGATTATTTTTAGAAATCAATTTTGTTTTCTTGAAAAACCAATTTGAATTAATTGAGTTTTTTTTTTCAAAAAATGGGTGAGCACATACATTTTTCTTACATGACTCTTGTGATAAATAAACAAAAATCATTTCAGCAGCAATTCACTTAATGATTACCGAAATATTGACCGACTGAAAACGGACTGAGGATTTTTTTGAAAGATTTTTTTCCACATTATTCAATAACTGAAATAAATAAAGGACATTTGTGCATTGATCCTTGTGTCTTAGAAGTCAACTAAAAGGTGATTCATTTAGGGAGAGATTATGTTAAAGTGGCCTCGAGTCACTTCCATTGTGTCCATCGAGGGTGGACGCTCCTGACAGAGCCGGTCGCAATAGCTCGCGGATGCAGGTTTTACGCCCTTAATTTATTAATTTGTCATTCTAAAATTCTGACCCTTGCCAATAGACAGAGGTATCTGACCTAATAAGAAAATGGTTAAAAAGAGTGCACGTGTATGGATCGATAAACTACCAAGCACACGTAATTTTCACATAAGCATGCTATATACAAAAATTAAATTGTGAATAGCCATGATTAACTTTCTTTATTATATATACATATGGAAAATAACACATTGCTCAGGTTTAAACCTCTTCTTTCCCCAGTGAAGTCGCCAGCCTGTGGTATCCGATTTTTGACTGTCTTAATTAACGGTCAGAATTCCACGAAAGTCTCTCATTGGACTTTGAGTTTTAGAGAACTTGGAAGTCGCCACCCTATAAATATCTGAATAGGGACATATTTATTTAATAAATCGTTTTAAAATCAATTTCAAGAAAAATCATTTAAAACGATGATGACTTCATATGGATAAAGCTTTTTTGAAAATTGGTCTTTCATACCATGAGATAGGGTTCGGGATTTAGGTTAAGAGGTGCGAACGTCTGGAACTCGTCTCCTCTTCCGTTCTACAGAACGAGCTCTTACTAAATGCGTTATTTTCCATGTTAAAGTAATCATGGCTATTAAAAAGAAAGAAAATCACATAATTTGCACATATACACATTAACCATTTTTATTTAGAACCAATATATCATTTGTACATGGTAGGTTTGAGCACTGAAGTTGCACTACGTACCAATCATTGCGGGATTGGAATCCATTCATGGATCAAAACCAACGTAGTTCGATCATATGTCTCACCCTAAATGGCCAATTCCACTAGGGAAAGAAGAGGAGGGAATAGATTATGAATAACTCACTTTTTAGAATTAAACAAATCTATTTGAAATGAGGTAATCACTCCAATTAGTGATTGAAATGGGGTTATGATAATCACTTTAATTAGTGATTATATATGAAGGATTAAGATAATCACCTTAATTAGTGATTGAAAATGGAGGTTAAGATAATCACCCTAATTAGTGACTAAACTTAAGAGGAAAGATAATCACCTTGATTAGTGATTAACAATGAAGGTTAGGAAATAACCACCCTAATTGATGATTATTATGATTTAGGATAATCACTCTAATTAGTGATTAAATGAGAAAAATAATCGTCCTAATTAACGATCATTAAGGTTTAAGATAATCACTCTAATTAGTTATTAAATGAGAAGAATAATCGTTCTAATTAACGATTATTAGGGTTTAAGATAATCACTCTAATTAGTGATTAAATAATGATTGGAGATAATCACTCTAATTAGTGATTAAAAGAAGTTTGTGTTAAGCGCTCTAATTAGCGATTAATCGAGGATTGAAATAACCACCTTAATAGTGATCACACTTATGATTTTCGAGAGGTCTTAGAAGGTTTGCTTCCTAATTGAAGGCTTCTGAAAAATAATCTTTATTGAAGATGATTAAGTCATTTGGAGAGAAATGATGAATTTGAGATCGAATTTGGAGATTTGTGTTTGGCTAATTGGAATTTTGACCGTTTAAAGCGAGACACGTGAAACGGCCTAAAATCAATTCGGAGATCATAATTACCAATCTAATTATGTCAAATTATATGATTAATCCATTTGAATATGGAGAACACATTTTTAAAATGTAAGATGGATCATCATACAATTCAACTTAGTTAGATTTGCAATTTTTCCTCTTAATTGAGATTGGGTCATTTGATTCATATACTATGATATATTGGCCCAACATGCAATATTTGTAGCATTGGTTGCTCATTTTATTAAAAAGAGTTGTGAAATTATTTATGAAAATTATGCATAAACATCTCCATGTTTTTTTTATTAATTGAGTGAAGCAATAATTATAAACAAAGAAACAATTATTACAACAATATGTACTAAATCTATGATCCATACAAATCTTAAATCTTGATCTTCACCATGATGCTCCTTGATCTTCACCTGCATGAATGAGCTTTGAAATTCATGTTTATTTGTGAATTAATGAAAGTTAAAGATTAATTAACTTTTTTTATTTTGATTTTTTATGAAAATTTTTATTGATTTTTATTTACATGATAAAACGAGTCATTTTAAGAGAAACTTAAAATTTCATGATTTTTAATTAACATTTTCGTGTGAAAAGAAAACATTTTTTTTATGAAAGATGAGTTAATTACTTTATTTCATTTTCCAGATTACCTTTTTGTTCTTGTACTAATTTACAAAAATCATAACTTTCTGTACAATATGTTAAAATGAGCATATGATACATCTGTGGATAGATCAGTGAGTTCTTTACGTTGTATTAAAATTTCACAAGTTTTTAGTGACCACTTGAATTATGGTGAATTTTATGTCAAAACTGGTCAAAATAGGACCTTTATTCAAATTGTTCTTTGAGATCTAACTTATTGAACTCATTTTGTAGTGAATTTTAGTATGAACACTCTAGACACTTTGAAGAACTAGGCTGGAAATTTTCACTTGAATTGGAAACTTTTAAGACCATTTTTAATTTATTTCCTTAACTGAAAGGAAAATCAATTTTCTGGAATTTAGTGATTTACATGAATGAGTTTGTAAAAATGATAAAATTATATAAAATTCATATGAACATTATTTTTATATTTTTCAAAATCTACTGATGTTTTCTTCAAACGTAACATTTTTAGTTTTATGTAAAGGATTTTATTTTTAACTTTATTGACAGAACAAGCTTAGGTGGTAATGAACAAAATCAGTTTTGCAAAACAAAGTTGTATGATTTTTAATTATTTACACAAAATTCGTTATTTAGAAATTCCAAAGCCCCGTTGTTGGAAACATCTTGAATTGCATAGGAAAAATATTAAATCCTACAAACTACTCTGATAATAGAGACGAAAAAGTAGAATGAAATACGAAATTAAAACTGATAATAATTACAGCATCACATTTTCTTTTTTTATGGAGATGTTTATGCACAACTATCTTGAATTTTTTTTTATGAAATCATTTTTGGTGATGAATAACAACTTGATTTAAGGAAAATCACATAATCACATTGTTTCCTAAGAGCCACCCAATTAGAGGTGACTATTCTAGGTGGGGTGATTTAAGGTTGGGAACCTATTAGGACTTCCACATACCCAAATCACTCCAAAGATTAAAAAATGATAAGAAGAAAACAAGGAAGAAATTAGTAGATGATTAAGAAGATAATCAAAATAACAAGAACTTCAACTTTACCTTGCTAGCTCAATGATGCACTTCCTTTTTGCAAATTATTCTAACTTTTTTTGTGATTTTCTTAATTTCTAAGTGAGTTTCTAAATCTTCTTAATTGCTAACTTAAACTCTTTTTGTGTTTTTTCTTCTTTTTATGAACTTTTTTTACTTATTAATTATCTTACTAACTTTTACTTTCTTTTACTTAAGTGAGATTTTTAGAGAGAAGGAGTAGAGAAGATGAGAGTGAAGTTGAATTTTGTTTTTTTCAACTTCCTACTTACTAATTAAGACTTTGCTTAGATGGAAAAATTAAGGAGAGGAACAGTATTAGAGAGAGAAGTTGTGAAGTTGAATTGTGTTTTTTTCAACTTGGTTTTGAAGTGAATTTTGGAGGGTATTTATAGAGAAATGAGGGAGGTGAACTAGGGTTTCAAAGAGGTAGAAAATCAGATTTTTCATCAAAAAAATCTGATTTACTTCATCCTTAATTACCCTAATGACATCACTCTAATGACCTCACCCTAATGACATCATCAAATCTCTTTGGAAACATAAATATTTTTATTCTTTTTTAGATTTTCTCATTAATGAGGCAAGATCAGATTTTCAGAAAATATTCTTCCTAAAACATCCTAATATGCAAAAAAAATGCATTGAATATCGTGCAAACGAAACTGACCAGAATGTTGCGCCTAGCGCAGGAAGCTACGCTAGGCACAACACCTTGCGCTAGGCGCAAGGTCCTGCGTTTGGGGCAGGGCTAGCTTGTGCGCAAGGCGCACAATCATGCGTCTGGCGCATGATTGTGTGCTTGGCGCACACCTGACCATTCCGGAAAAAATTCGGAATTCCCCCTCTTACACATGGGATATGATTCTTATTCTCACATCTTTTCATGATTCTTATTCTCTAACTAATGGATAAAGGATGTGTTTAATGGATAAAGAATATATATTTATTCTTTATCCAATGAACAATGACTTGACCATCAAGGAAACTGATTAATGCCGGTTTTGAGATACGACGAAAATCCCGACGCCTAATCGCGACTCGTTTTTCATTTGTCCGAAAGATGAACTTAAGATAATTAATGAAAACTCGTCAAATTAATGAAAACGAGCATGATTATACTACGAATCATTTTATTAAAACGGTGGTGGTAGTATTGACTACGACTCACGAAAATTATACTTCTAAGCCGAAACTGTATGATTAATGCGCAAAAATGGAAAATCGTGCGACGGAATGAAACTCGCGCTCCGAGGTGCACGCCCCACATTGCATGATGATTTTGTTATTTTTATTTTTCAAAACCTTTATTTATCCGAAAAAAGGGGTTCAAAATTTGGTGTCTACACCCGGTAACATTATCGATTCTCTCTGTTCACCAATGTTGTTGCTTATTTTAGAAGAGTAATCTCCATCAATAGCGGCACAGTGGAACTTTAAGAAAGTAGACAATGAGGTAAATCAAGAGCATTAATTTATCATGGCTTTACAATTAACCACTAAGAAGCAAATCTAAACCCTATCAAATCAAACTAATAACCCTTAATCATCAATTCCACATTAAAATCAATGAAATTCATCACATTTCACCCCACATTATACAGCAAAAAGCAGATCTAATTAAAACTAACAACACCACCTCAATCTCTTCCATTATTATTATGCAATAATCATCCCAATTTTCACCTTCCAAACAAAACCCAATTCCATAAATTCAAACTTTTGAAGAAATGGAGATGTTCTACTTCTTCAAAGCAACCTCAACAGCAGCAAAATCAACCCAGAAAAAAGGAAGAACCATCAACGAGCGATAAACGAGTTGACCCAGTTGGTTTTCTCAATAAATTCAACTCAAACAATTCAAAATCATCAAAAGCACTAACCCTAACCCTCAATCCCTCAATTCCGTACCTTAGAGAAATACTAAGCTGGTACTAACGGAGTAGTCGCCTCCAAAAATCGATCCAAATTCGTAGGATTCGAAGCACAATTCGAAGCTCCGTGCTTTGAGTTTTTCGCCTGTTTTAATCTGCATTAACAATAAAATCAACAACAATAGTAATAAAAACACAAAGAAAAACGAATTGAAGAGGAAAAAGTTACAGGATAAAACATTAACCCTAGATCTAATTGAAAATTAAAACGAAAGAGGACCTTGTGTAAGAGAGCGAAGGTGAGCGAGTGAAGGCTGAGAGAGGACGACGAGCGACGGTGAGCGAATGAAGAACCGCCACGAAGAAGCTTCCAAGAGTGCCAGAGGAGGATTGAGTGAGGAAAGAGTAGAGAAGCGATGGGTGGCACCGTGAAGATTAGGAGATCGGCGACGGCGAGAGATGAATTAGGAGGAGCGATTGAAGAAAGAGATTTGGATGAGAGAGAGGGATGATTGGATGAGAGATCGAAGATCAGGTGAGTAGTGAAGAAGAGATTTGGGCTGGAAATAAGGGGAAAAAAAGGGTATTAACCGCTGCTGTTCACCGAACCGAAACGGTTAATAGAGAACCGCAACGGTTTTCTATTAACCGTTTCGGTTTTCAGAGAACCGCAGCGGTTTATGTTCTCAATTTTCCCACCCAAAATTTCAAGGATTTACCGCTACGGTTCTCTTAAGGACTGCAGCGGTTGTTTTGTGACATATAGCGTTTTTTCCACTAGTGTTCTTCAGCACTCCTTTCAACATCATAAGCTTATGAGTAACCTGGTACATTCGACAGCCCTGCACATGTCTTTGCCAAACCTCTTTAACCAACTCTAAATACCCATTCCCAGTAACCCACATATTAAAGAACCTGAATGGTTTTCTACCATTCGTCTTTTTGTGCATACAAATCAACCTTGGACAGTAATCATATTCTCCCTTTGGTAGATAAGTTGCCACTGCATTTGCAAAGCAATCCATCCACTCATCATTGGCCATGACCCTGTCTATCTTTGAAAACACCTTTTGACTACCCTCTTGTTTATTAGTCCAGGTGTAAAATCTCCCAGCCTGCTTTATGTCATTCAATCCACAAGCCAAAGTACAATCTCTAAAATCTTGCACCTCATTCATCCTAATAGGTGAGCTAACCCTTTCATCTAAGTTCAAAACAACATTGAAGTCCCCCATCACCACCCAAGGGTTAGTTGTTCTGACTTTAGCTAAATCACTCCAAAGAACACATCTCTCATTCTTGTAATTTGATCCATAAACAAAAGTGCAATGAAACACATGATCATTACCAACTGGCTCCACCTTACAATGCACCATCTGAGCTGACATAAATTCAATTGACACATTAAAAGCACTAGGTAGCCAACCTATCACAATTTTCCCTCAATCTATAATTCTACTGTTAGTAGTAAAGCACCACCCCAGACAAAGGTTTTGGTAGAGATTTCCCATTTTAGGAATCCTAACCTTTGTCTCTAGGAGACCAAATAGAGCAACATGATGTTCCTCAGAGGCCTTTAACCCCTGCATTTCTTCCTCAGGTTGTTGATCCACTTCATAAAATAACTCTTAAGTTGTTGCTTCTGTTAGGGCATCAAACCTATTCATAACAGGTGTACCTCTCCCATTACCCTGCCTCTGCATTGTACCCCCAGTCTGAGCCATAAACTTTCCACTCCCTGACTTTAGCAACATCTGATATTGCTGCTGAGTGCTACCCTGTACCTATGCCTTATTCACCATTGTAGCCCCATCATTATTGTTCTTTTTTACTACCCATATCTTCTTTACCTTCTGAGGCTTAACACACATTTCTTTATCATGCCCATATCCCTTGCAACTCAAACACCTTATAGGTTTCCAGTGATAATACACCTTCTGTTCAATAATCTTTCCATGCTCATTCATGAACTGGATGAGTTCAGGGAATTCTTGATTAATCTTTACATCCACTAAGACCCTAGCAAACATCAAGTTTTCCTACCCCATAATGGCCAAATCCATATGAATGTATCTCCCAATCACCCCCACAATCTTGCTTAGACTTTTTTCACCCCAATAATTCAAATCAAGACCCCCTAATTCAATCCATATAGGCAGCTTCTCAACGTTTTTCTTACTCCAATCAACATCAGGTTGCCAAGATTGAACAATTAAGGGCTTACCATCAAAGAATTTACACTCATCAGCCAAAATCCTCTCCTAATCCTCTTGATTATTCATTCAGATCATGTAAATCCCATTACCAATTGTTGTAATTCGATCAATTTTCATTTTCCCCCAAATTCGCTTTAAAAAACCCTCCATTACATTCCTTGGAGAATTAACCCCTAAGATATAACAAACAACAAAATAGTTCCAAAATTGAACTTCATCATGAATGTCATTCCATTCAATAACAGGTATGTTACGATTTGTATTCGCATTACTACTATCAATTTCTGGAGGATTCAATTGAATGTTATCTATAATTTCTCGATTACAATCAACCCTATTATCAACCCCAACTTTCAACTTATTCAATGTCTTTTCAGCAGATTTAACCCCACTATTCAATACATTCAACCATTTAGAGAACAATTATTTCTCAGCAGATTGTTTTTTAAGATCAATCAATGAAGATTCAGGGGTTAATATCTCATCTTCTTCATCACTGGACTCTGTGGTACGAACATCAAGCATTTTGACTCCAAGAATCTCATCAACGGAATGAGTTTTCTTCGCCTCGAAAGATGATGGACCAGTCTCCTTTCCCTTCCCTTTATTCATGGCTTTCGATTTTTTCGACCCTTGAGGTCTACCCATGGCTACCAGCGTGAAGCTAGAAAAACTTGGGAGAGAGAAAGTTCGAAAGCTAAGCGAGCTAAAATGACTAAAATTCACACACACAATATTCCTTTTATCATTAAAATCGGAAATCTGTTATCTTTAATATCCATTAAGTGAGAAAATATCTATCAAAATTCAATTAATTATGAGGAATAATTAATTGGACTTTTCGAAATTGGGCTGAAATTACAATTAAGGTTTAATAATAATTAATTGGGCTTTTAAAATTGGCTTGGAATCTATTAAACAAATAAAATATATTTTGGATTCTTAAAATGATTTTGGGCCTAGCTACTCGTATTGATCTTCTTTGGATCGGACCAATTAGGACGACGATATATATAATCATCGGTCAGGTACTAAATTGGAGAGATACGATTATATGTCTTCACTTATTAATTTGTGAGATTACATTTAGATAATAAAAATCTAGCTCCTTCTTGCTTTTTTTAACTGTATTATTTGTTTATAGACAAGTTACATTGTTCTTTTTGATATTTTCTTTTTCTTTTGACTTTTATAATATGAATTACATACTTACAATTATTGTTTTATTCAAATGCTACTGCTTACCAGAAATATGAGTAAATAATGCTTTCCCGTGAGTTGCTTTTGATGATTTTTTTGTTTAGATAAGGGTAATTACATATTATTTACATATACATCATAGTAACACACAACTTTTCCCCTCCAATAAAGAGACACATAGTAATTTTCGTGGGTAAACTTTAAGTATTTGTTTAACTTTACACATATGTTAATTTAGCGATTGAGAGCAATATATATACTCACAAACATTGATATTGGTGTGGTAATAAATGATTTTGCATCTCAAAATGCTCTAAAAAAGTGCTTCTTATGGTTTTTAAGAACAAAGAAATTGTTTGGTCAAATGAACTTTTTTTTCTTTTATGGAAATATATTCAAATAAAAATTATGGTAATAATGTAGAAGGGGGATTTTCTCCTGATTTTCCTAGAGCCCATAAAATATCATGATAGGGGATGATAAGTGAAACACTTCTCCTTTTTATATGAGACTTTTCTATGAAAAGTATTTCACTTATTTTAGAACGGATGAAGTATACGAGATGGACGGAATAAATAAGTATATATTGATGATGAGAACAATTTAAATGTGTTACTACCATTTCATATGTTAAGTAGCATTTATTGAGGTACATTGAATCAAACCTCAAAAGGTTTAATTTTGCTTTAACACAAGGGCCCAACATGAGCATAAAGCCCATTGAGCGAAGTCAACGGAGGTCAAGATCAACAAAGGAAGATCATCAAGACTACCAAGAGATGAAAGTCAAGGGTAGTAAAAGAACAAGCAATCAGAGGATAATCATAAGACGGTTTAACAGGAACATAAACGTGCATTAGAGAGCAACAGTTATTCAGCGCCAGAAAACGGTTGAGATTTGAATCAAATATGATTCAAACATTTTCCCTCCTTAGCATGCATGTAAGTTACATGTTATGTTTCTCTATAAATAAAGAAACTATTATCAAGCAAGACACACGAACAACACATCAAAACTGCAATTCGTAATTCCTTAGCGTAACTTAGCGTTAGCATAGTTCAACCCCCTTCTGGGGTTATAGTTTAGTTCTTTAGACTTAGCTTTGGCATCCGAGCATGTTGTGGTGCCAGGATCTCTAATTCTCCGATTGAAGCAAGGAACCATGGAGGTAATAGCCTTCGTGTTTCCCCTTTAGTTGTCCAACCTTGCTTATCTCTTATGTGTTGAAAAATCCACCTTTAAGTTTGTGGCATGTATGGGAATTCTATACTTTATTTAAAAGTTCAATTATTATTTGCTCTATTTATTGTTTTTCACCAAAAATTAATTTATTGTAGTTTGATCATTAATTAAATTGCAACAGAGTACGTTAGCAAGGTTTTATCTAATTATAACCGGTAACCCCCAGGGACTAGGTCTCCCAAGGCATTCAATACTAAACTGTTGGGTGTCCATTGACTTGTTTGCAAGGTCAACAAACTGATTTTGCACCAACAAGTTTTTTGGCGACCAGAGTGGGAGTTGGAGATTCATGATCGAATTGTGAAATTTCTTCTTCGTACTTTTGAAAATTAATTGTAGAAAACGATTATTGTTGTTTTTATTAAAATGCCGGAAACACGTTCTAAGAAGAATAAAGAAGTTGCTCAGAGTGAACTAAATTTCCCCAACATGGAAAATAGTTCTTATGTACCTCTAGAGACAAGGGTGCATGGTAGCAATGGTGAACCAATTCACCATAGTCATGAAGAGTCAATTGGAGAAACCCCACAAAGGGATGGCTCATCTCCTGGTAGTACTGGTCGTGAACTTATGCATCAAATGTATGGAAAGTTCACGGAGGTAGTAAAGAATTTACTATTAGAAGCTAGAGAGAGTTAGAGACAACAATTTGACTCTAACTACAGAACTCTAGCCCATGAGTCTGCCAGAGTCTTTATGGATATCCTCCAAAGGATAAGTGAGTGCAACTTTCACGGCAATGTCCAAGCCTCTTGCCACTGAGGTAGTTACTCGCCTAGAACCACTAGTCGAAAAAACACTATCAGTTAAATGAGAAACTAGCTAAGGCCTTAGAAGAGGTTCCGTTTAATAGAGCAAGGGCAAGTTGTGGCACAACACCAGACGTTCCTCTAATGATTAACCCTCCAAGGGTACATTTCTCCATCTTGTAACAAGGGATCCAATTATCCCAAGCGATCCACCAACTTCCTCTCATGTGCATCAAATAAGGGCAATACCCATGAGCCATGGAGAGGGTAGTCATGGAAATCTTAGGAGAAGTGATGGAATGGCAGCGGGCGTGGAGCCAGGCTGACACCAGGCGTATGGACATGATGGGACCAAGTTATGTGCGATTATAGAGTGTTGAGAAGTCCATTTTACTAAGGTTTAAGGTT
Source organism: Beta corolliflora (assembly GCA_947648045.1). NCBI lineage: Eukaryota > Viridiplantae > Streptophyta > Magnoliopsida > Caryophyllales > Amaranthaceae > Beta > Beta corolliflora. The sequence continues at coordinate 104,141 of CANSZD010001408.1, forward strand.
TAAGAAGGAGAGTTTTACTAATCTAAACCTTAGTGTGGAGAAGAGGGAGTTATGATGAATTTGTGATATTAGAGGAGATTTAAGGATATTTTGTGGTTATGTGTTTATGATCATTTACAGGTGGATTCCCATCCCGTGATTGCGATCCATTCAACATAAAAAGACCACAAAGTCATTGGAGTTTAGCGTTATAATGTTATATGGTGGAGGCATCCAAGTTCATTTTATGGCTCTACAGCATTGTGTGTCCACCATGGACGTTGAAGTGCCCACCTAGAGCGTCGGTGGAGAAGGTTGGAGCTGGGCACTACACACGCACAACCCGAGCTCATCGAGCACCAAATTCATGTGCAGCAGCTAGTGCCCGACTCGCGCGCCCTTACTGCACGACTCGCGCATATGTAGCTAAAGAGCCTGCTGGACAGTGTCGAAGGCCCGAGCCGCGCGCTAGGCCTGCCCGACTCGCGCGCTGCGAGTGAAGACTGGATGCTTGGCAGCAGGACATGCCCGACTCGCGCGCTAGACCTGCGCGACTCGCGCGATGCGAGCGAGGAGTGTTGTGAGGCAGCAGCGTAAGCCCGACTCGCGCGCAGGACATGCCCGACTCGCGCACTTCGACGCAGCTGCAACTCTTCGGCAATTTTCAGCTTTCCTTAGGTTGTATTAAAGAGAAAAAAACGTTTTGTTTTGGGGATATCTTGTAATTTTTGAACTGAATTAGAGAGGAGAAAAAGAAGAACCCTAATCCCTTTTTCTCCCTTTTTGAGTTTCTAATCATGAGTTTGAAGATTTGCTTGATGGATGCTATGTCGATTGTAGCCTAAATCTGGTCTTGAGAACGGTTAATCAAGCTTCGGTCTATTATTGTGAGGTTTCTCTTTGTTAACTTTTTCTTAATTATAATTGTGATTTCTTGATTTTAATTTATGATTGTGGTATGTATTGCTAGGAGTACTACTAGTTTATACATTCGATTCATCATTTGCTAGGATTTAGAATTGATGCCGATTCATCTGTTCTTCTTTCATGAGTAGCAATCTAGGGTTTGATTAATGAATCTGATTATTCTTGATTAATCCCTAGAGAAATCACAAGTTCCAATTTGAATATGTTGTGCTAGCAATTTGTTAATTGGCTCATTGTTTCCTAGTTCGTTGATGTTCTATTGATTTGAATTTAATCTCGATTAGATTAGATTAATCTTGATTCAAGTTTTATGATCATCTGATTGTGATTGTTTAACGGTACTTTTGAGGGAAAGGAATTTGATTTCCAACTTTGAGTAATTAAGAGTAAAGTTACACATTTGAGAAACCAATGATCAATAGTACGAATCGAAGTGGCCATTAACCGAACTCAAGATTTTCTCTTCTTGATTACATTACTTTTTGATTGTTCTTTAGTTCTTCGTATTTAGTTATTCATTTATTTTATCACAAAACTACGCAAAACCCCCATTTGATCTATTATAAGCACGAGTTAGTCCCCAAGTCTCTGTGGATTCGACCCTACTTGCCACTTACATTTATTTGTATTGGAAAGAAGGAAAATAAACTTTTATCTTTGGTAGCGCGTACGACTGCGTCCCACCAAATTTTGGCGCCGTTGCCGGGGACCTGGCAATTACTAAAACGTGTTTATTGTAGATTGTGTTTTGGAATTTCACTTTTTGATTAGTATATGGTTGGCACCCGTGCTACTAACCAAGATTGTGTGGATTACGATCCCGAGTTAGAATTGAATCTTTTCAGGTTGCGAAGGGAATTAAGAAGAAATTTTCAAGAACTTCCATTTTTATTGAATTTAGAAGAAGAAATGCCACCTAGGGTGGAGACTCGTACTCTGAGGGAGCTCACTGCTCCTAATATTGATCAACAACCATTGTGTATCATTTTCCCAACACCGGAGGCAGGCACGACCTTCGAGCTCAAGTCAGGGCTCATTCATCTATTACCATCTTTCCATGGGCTCAGTGGTGAAGATCCTAACAAGTTCCTATCCGAGTTCCATGTTGTGTGCTCAAGCATGAAACCGAGTAATACCACGGAAGAGCAAGTTAAGATGAGGGCATTTCCTTTTTCTCTTAAGGATACGGCCAAAGATTGGCTATATTATCTTCCTCCGGGGTGTATCTCCAGTTGGTCTGAGATGAAGAAGCGGTTCCTTGATAAATATTCTCCCGCTTCAAAGTCATCCACACTCAAGAAAGAAATAAGCAACATAGAGCAGAGATATGATGAACCTTTGTATGAATATTGGGAGCGTTTTAAGAGATTATGTGCAAGTCGCCCGTATCATGGATATAGTGAGGAAGATCTAATCTTATACTTCTATAATGGACTTTCTGATGATGATGTGCGGATGATTAATGCAGCTAGTGGTGGATCGATCATAAATAAGACTCCAGCGAACGCTAGAGCTTTGATAGAGGAGCTTTCTGAAGGCTCCAGACATTTTAGTAGGCGATCCACCCACGAGAAGGTGAATGTGGGTAGCTCAAACACGCAAAATCCCAAACTTGAAGAACAGGTTCAAGCTCTTACCTCACTAGTAAGAGAGCTCATTGTTAAGGGACACACACAACAACTTAAGGCGTGTGGGATATGTGCTTCAGATCACCCCACTGATTATTGCCCACAACTTCAAGAGGGGTCTAGTGCGGAAGTCAACGCTCTTGGTTTTCAAGGCTCAGGGAATCAAAGGAGATATGATCCTTATTCCAACACATACAATCCTGGTTGGAGAGATAATCCGAGGTTGAGATATGGGAATGAGCAAGGTAACCAACAACCCACACAATATCATCAACAGCAACAACAGTTCATGAGACCCCAAGCTCCAGTTCAGAGTCATCATCAGGGTCAGAATTCAGATGTGAGGCAAAGTTCTACAATGTCTACTAAAGATATGATCAATGCCTTAACCAAGAATGTAACCACCATGCAAGGGAATATGGTACAGTTTCAAGAGGAAACCCGCTCTAGTATAAGGAATTTGGAAACACAGATGAGCCAGGTTTCGAGTGCAGTGAGCAGGCTAGAGGCTCGTGAATTGGGAAAATTACCCTCCCAAACTGAAGTAAACCCAAAGAAGAATGTGAGTTCTATCATGATAAGGGGTGATACACAGCTGACAGAGGGAGAGAGCATGGTTGCAAGAAAGAAGGAAGTTACTTTACTTCCAAAGCATCGACCTCCCCCACCTTTTCCAGAAGCTTTGCGGGCCGATAGAAGGTATGAACGCAACAAAGGTATATACGAGCCCATATGCGAAAGTGAGGTAAGTTCTCCTATTTTAACAAAAGTAGAGAAAACTAGTGAGCATGTTTCTGCTATTTCTCATAATGCACTTCCTCCCAAATATGATGACCCAGGCATGTTTACCATCCCTTGCACTATTAATGACATTGGTATTCCTAAAGCTATGTTAGACTTAGGGGCTTCAATTAATGTGATTCCATTTTCAATATATAAGTCTTTAGCGCTTGGCCCTTTGCATGCAACAAATGTCATAGTGCAATTAGCTGACGGATCCCACTCTTATCCCAAGGGTAAGGTAGAGGATGTATTAGTTCATGTTGGTAAACTTCAGTTTCCTACTGACTTTTATGTACTGGACATGGAGTCTGATTGTCATATTTCTCCTGTTCTTTTAGGGAGACCGTTTTTGAAAACATCCAACACAAAACCGATGTTGGTCTTGGGACATTAACTCGTGGAGTTTGGGGGACATTTAGAAGCATTTGGTATTCATGAGTCTAAGAATTCCCTAGCGACTGAACATCCCTCATGCTTTGTGGGTACTATTCAATCCATAGTGTGTGATACATATGATACCAGTGAGGGACATGAGTCATTGGATGTAGTGAGGTTGCAAAAACATGAGAGACCACCTGATTTACTGCATAATTTTACACCGTTATTACTAACGCTAGCTGTGCAGGAAAATGTCTCATCAAGCTTACAAGTACAAGTGTTGGAACAAGGAGTTGAACCACCCCCGGACTGAGTTTGGGAGGTATAAGGTCGAGCTAACGACTTTAAACTAGCGCTACTCGGGAGGCAACCCGAGCCCCTTTTTCTTTTCTTCTTTCTTTTTCTTTTCTATTTTTCTTCCTTTTCTTTTTATTCTTACTCTTAAACCTCGCCATTTTTATACTCCACCACAACAAATTATCCTTCACCCACCATTCCCCCTCTTGTTTCCCGAACTATAATTCAAAACACTTTTAGTCAATCATAATCCAACTTAAGCCAAAATACATCAAAAGACCTTTGAGAAGTGTCCATTTGAGAGACGTTGGTGAAATTGGAGGGTCGAGATTGATGAAGGAGTGCATGAGCAATGCTTATGAGCAATGATGCGCATTTGCATACTGGATTTGGTTCTACTATAAGGTGCAAAGTTCTGAAATTATATTCTCCTCATGAATTTAATTTTGGATTAGTCATTTACTTGGGTGTTATAGGGAGTCGGGTTGTGAGATGGTGTGTGTGTTTGTCGTCCATGTGTTCTCTTATGTTGTTGAGGTGTGAAGTGTTTTAGTTTGGTATTGTTGAAGAGGTGCGAATTTTTGTGAGAGTCGATTTTTGCGTGTTCCCCTTCTCGTTTGTTGTGTTTTCTTGTACTTGTTCTCACATTGAGGACAATGTCTTGATTAAGTCGGGGGGAGGAAATTCTCATTGTTCTATTTGATGCTTCATTGTTCTATTTGATGCTTATTTTCAAAAAAAAAAAAAAAAAAAGAGAAAGAACAAAATTGATGAATTGAAACCCGCCGAAATAAAACCCGCAAGGGCGGGCGACTCGAGCAATAATGGGGGGCCCGGATAGGTTGAAAACCCGAAAGGGCAATCTATGCAAAAAAGTGGCTAATGGGAGCGGGTGAGATGGTGAGCTCATAAATGAAAAAAAAATGTGTGTGAAGCTAGGATGAAAACCCGAAAGGGATCCTAGGCAAAATGAGAGATAAAAGAGAGAAATTTGAAATCATTGGCCGGAGTTGGTGTCATAAGGAGGATTGGTGATATAAGGAGTGTCTCGGGTAGGTTTTTCATCTTGATGTTCGGAGTTAGAGGCGAATAGGTTAGAGCTCGCTCATCATTGGAGGAATAAGGAGTTTGGTGTATGTGATTGTGTTTAGATGGTCCGGGTTCGAGTCCTTTGAGATTTGTCGGGACTCGATTTGCTTTTGTCATTTCATGACATGAGGATGGTTGTGGTGTTGTGCAGATTGGAATGGCTTTGAATCCTTTGAGATCTTTCGGGGTTCAAAGTCATGTGTTTTTATTATCTTGGTGTTGAGCATAGTATGAGAGTGCGATTTATATTATTTCAGGAGAGCTTTTAGTTCAAGTGTGGGGGTGACTCTCACCCTTAGACTTGGCTTTGAGCGAATCGGGGGATATAGCAAACTTTTATCATACACTAGGATGGAGAGATAAGGGGAGTAGTGAAAGGTGAGCAATGGCTTGGAAGGGGTACCTCATTGACCTTTATTTTGAGTTTACTCGAGGTCGAGTAAAGTTCAAGTGTGGGGGGTATTTGATGGGACCAAGTTATGTGCGATTATAGAGTGTTGAGAAGTCCATTTTACTAAGGTTTAAGGTTTAAGAAGGAGAGTTTTACTAATCTAAACCTTAGTGTGGAGAAGAGGGAGTTATGATGAATTTGTGATATTAGAGGAGATTTAAGGATATTTTGTGATTATGTGTTTATGATCATTTACAGGTGGATTCCCATCCCGTGATTGCGATCCATTCAACATAAAAAGACCATAAAGTCATTGGAGTTTAGCGTTATAATGTTATATGGTGGAGGCATCCAAGTTCATTTTATGGCTCTACGGCATTGTGTGTCCACCATGGACGTTGAAGAGCCCACCTAGAGCGTCGGTGGAGAAGGTTGGAGCTGGGCACTACACACGCACAACCGGAGCTCATCGAGCACCAAATTCATGTGCAGCAGCCAGTGCCCGACTCGCGCGCCCTTACTGCACGACTCGCGCATATGTAGCCGAAGAGCCTCGCTGAGAGTGTCGAAGGCCCGAGCCGCGCGCTAGGCTCGCCCGACTCACGCGCCGCGAGTGAAGACCGGATGCTTAGCGGCCAGGACATGCCCGACTCGCGCGCTAGACCTGCGCGACTCGCGCGATGCGAGCGAGGAGTGTTGTGAGGCAGCAGCGTAAGCCCGACTCGCGCGCAGGACATGCCCTACTCGCGCACTTCGACGCGGCTGCGACTCTTCGGCAATTTTTTTTTTTTCCTTAGGTTGTATTAAAGAGAAAAAAAACGTTTTGTTTTGGGGATATCTTGTAATTTTTGAACTGAATTAGAGAGGAGAAAAAGAAGAACCCTAATCCCTTTTTCTCCCTTTTTGAGTTTCTAATCATGAGTTTGAAGATTTGCTTGATGGATGCTATGTCGATTGTAGCCTAAATCTGGTCTTGAGAACGGTTAATCAAGCTTCGGTCTATTATTGTGAGGTTTCTCTTTGTTAACTTTTTCTTAATTATAATTGTGATTTCTTGATTTTAATTTATGATTGTGGTATGTATTGCTAGGAGTACTACTAGTTTATACATTCGATTCATCATTTGCTAGGATTTAGAATTGATGCCGATTCATCTGTTCTTCTTTCATGAGTAGCAATCTAGGGTTTGATTAATGAATCTGATTATTCTTGATTAATCCCTAGAGAAATCACAAGTTCCAATTTGAATATGTTGTGCTAGCAATTTGTTAATTGGCTCATTGTTTCCTAGTTTGTTGATGTTCTATTGATTTGAATTTAATCTCTGATTAGATTAGATTAATCTTCAGTTCAAGTTTTATGATCATCTGATTGTGATTGTTTAACGGTACTTTTGAGGGAAAGGAATTTGATTTCCAACTTTGAGTAATTAAGAGTAAAGTTACACATTTGAGAAACCAATGATCAATAGTACGAATCGAAGTGGCCATTAACCGAACTCAAGATTTTCTCTTCTTGATTACATTACTTTTTGATTGTTCTTTAGTTCTTCGTATTTAGTTATTCATTTATTTAATCACAAAACAACGCAAAACCCCCATTTGATCTATTATAAGCACGAGTTAGTCACCAAGTCTCTGTGGATTGGACCCTACTTGCCACTTACATTTATTTGTATTGGAAAGAAGGAAAATAAACTTTTATCTTTGGTAGCGCGTACGACCGCGTCCCACCAGGACATCATCAACCTTCGCTTTCCATGGGTGGTGGACAAGTTGGTGACTTCACACACCAACCTGGACTATCACAAGGAGGACAGAGGCAAGGTACTTTTGTTGCAAACAACAATAGTAGACCATACGCCTATATACCTCCTAGCCAACCAACTATGGCTGGTACTCCTTCTACACCATATGCCTATATACCTCCTAACCAACCAACTATGGCTGGTACACCTTATTATGGGAATGTTCCGGGGTTTGGTCGCCCCAAGCCCCATTTGCTCAAGCAACTGGTGCTTATCATCAAGGGGTGCCCACAAATGGAAATACACCTCTGCCACAAATGGCATAAGGGGCAGCCAATCATACCTTCATGCACAATCAAGACATTCCTATGGGAGGTTATCAAAATCAACCTTTCAATCCTAATCCTAACCCTGCATATGATCATGCAGGAAACATGGGATATGGGAATATAGGATACCCAGGAAGGCAGGATCCATTGGCAGCACAGGTTGAGGCACTAGTTCAAAGATTAGTGGGTGATAACTCTAGGAGAAATTAGAGGCAGATATGTCAAAAACCTTACACTGAATGGATTGATAGAGCAAATCCATTTCCTAGAACTTTTAAGATACTTGACTTTATTTTGTTTTCTAGAAATGATAGAGTTTCTACTGAAGAACATTTAGTTAAGTTCAATTGTCAGTGTAGAGAAGTAGTTGACAATGATTTCTGAAAACTTCAAATGTTTTCCATGTCTCTTATTGAGACTGCTTTTTGGTGGTACACCAATTTTCCACCCAATTCCATTTATTCCTGGCATGACATGCAGGTGCAATTTACAAATCATTTTGCACGCACTGAACCAGGAGTGACTCTAAGTGATCTGACCAGAATCCAACAGAAGTTAGGAGAGTCTATGGAAGACTACCTATCTAGATTCAAGATGGCTAAGATTAGGTGTCATGTTAGCATTCCTGAAAGAGAATTTGTACAAATGGCTAAAGAAGGAATGTTAATTCAGTTTATAAAGAGGTTTGATGGTCATGCCTTTGGTGATTTTGTTGAACTAGTGATAAGGCTATATTTTATATATGATTTTTTCTTGTTATATTACTCTTTGGTATAAGTTATGAGACTTATAATAGGCTTTCTTCTCATATTTTAACGTTTTAAGAGTTAAGTTGCTTATTTTATAAAGTTGATTTAAAATATGAAAAATGTGTTCAATAAATTATTTTCCTTGATGCTACTACTACAAATCTCATATATGTTAATTTGGCTTTAATATTTATAGTAGTACTCAATTTTACTATGCAAATATTTTATTACTCTATTATTTTGTAGGTAACATTTGCAAAAACAAAAAGAAAAAGGAAGAAGAAAGTTTAGGGAGTGCTTCTACTGAAGCCCACGAAGGAAAACCCAAGAAGATGAAAAGAAAAAGAAAGAAAGGAAGAAAATCCTACAACACCTAAGACTAATGACTAAAAGAATAAAGTTCTTGTTGGGCCAGAGCAAACAACACGGCAGCATACAAAGAAAGGGGGTTTTGAGACCCTAAGGGACATCATCAATTTAAAAGAAGAGGAGATTACAGAAGGAGCGACGCAGACGGACGAGGGACGAGAAGACGCCAGAGGAAGAAGACGAACATTCATATGATTCTTCATATGAATCTGGAGTTTTTTTTTCTCTCTTCTCTTAGTTTATGTTATTTAATTTTGTTATTACTATGCTTAATTTCAGATTTTTACTTTCAGTTAGTTGGGTTAATTTATTAGTTGTTATGTCTTGCTAAATTTCTTTGTTCTAGGACTAGATGTAGTCTTTTATTTTATGTCAATGAGTTGAACTAAGTTGTTTGGATTGATTTATTTTTATTGCAATTTGATAATCTAGGGTTGTTTTCATATAATTAATTTGGCCAATTGATTATATGTTTAAGGTATTGGATTATTAGCGGAAGTGAAGGTTCAATATTAGTTCATGGGATTATTAAACGTCAAGTAGTATAATTTTAGGAATAGTTATACAATTGGGGTGGTCTTTTATCTGAATTTCTTGTTCGTAATGAGTTTATATTAATTGTTATGACCACGGAAGTAGGCGTAATATTAGTATGAATACACGTTTTCTACCTTGGAAGAGGAGATAATATATCATCGGAAATTCGATCATTGCAATACAATAGTTTTTAATCCGACAACTAGTTTAACTTCATTGTAGAAAGTAATTGGCGAAATCTAAGTCCTAGAACTATCTCTCATATTTGGTTTTTACCTATTGTTTGACGATTTTAGTTGTTAGTATTAGTATAGTTGTTATGCTAGTATTTTAGTCTAAGATCACTATTCACATTACCCGAATCGTCTAAATAATATTAGATTTTCTTAATTTGGTAGTTGATTATAAACCTCCTTGTGGAAAACGATATCTTGCTTACCCTATATTTACTTTAATTGACCCGTACACTTGTGGTATTTTAAGGTACTTTTAGGACCGACCAATTAGCAGAATTAGCCGTAAGGTATGAAAGAAACCTACAAACTGAAAGTGCAGCGAGGCACCAAAGTTTCTTTGCTCAAAATGTGGAGTCCTTCCACTTCGAAAATGTACAAGAAGTGGACGTGGCAGAAATCATTCATGGAGTACCTTATAAATGTTCTCCTTTGGAGAAGAAAAAAATTTTGGCTCCAAAGGATATGAAATCTGGACAAAAGAGGACATATACCTTTGATGCCAAGAAAGCTAATGCTATCTTCGACTGGTTGTTATCTAACAAAAAGATAAAATTGGTAGGGAGACATAGAGTAAGAACTGCTGAAGAAGTAAAGGGTAAAAAATACTGTAAATGGCATGATGCAGTAACTCAAGATACTTCTGAATGCATTGTTTTTAGAAATAAAATCCAAGATGAAATTGATAAGAAAAATATCATGTTTCCTGATGATGAAGATGTAAACGTAGTCGGAATGGATGAACCATTTGAACTTTTCTGTAGAATGGTATAGAGGCTAAAAGTGTGTTTACTGTTACTTTGCAGGCATCTCAAGCTACTGAAATAGGTAAACAACTCTTCAACAGATTGCTCGATGAAGGAATCTTGGTTATGCCAAAAATAGCCAATGAAGAAGGGCTAGAAGATATGTGCAGATGGCACATGAATGGGTCATATACAACAGACCAGTGCCAAGTGTTCAGAGGATTCCTAACTAGGCAATTAAATCTCAAAAGATTGGTTGTCTTAGAAATGGAACAATATGCCATGGAGCTGGAAGAACATAAGGCCAACTTAGCCAAAGCTAAGGCGCCTGCTAAATCTAATCCAACTCCAAACCCAGTGATGCATGAGGAAAGAGCTATAACATATAAGGAAGCTGCAATTTCAAGAATTATCATTTAAAACGATGATGACTTCATATGGATAAGACTTTTTTTTTTGAAAATTGGTCTTTCATACCATGAGATAGGGTTCGGGGTTTAGGTTAAGAGGTGCGAACGTCTGGAACACGTCTCCTCTTCTGTTCTAAGGAACGGGCTCTTACTAAATGCATTATTTTCCATTTTAAAGTAATCACGGCTATTCAAAAGAAAGAAAATCACATAGTTTGCACATATACACATCAACCATTTTTATTTAGGACCAATATATCATTTGTACATGGTAGGTTTGAGCACTGAAGTTTCGCTACGTACCAATCATTGCGGGATTGGAATCCACTCATGGATCAAACCAATCGTAGTTCAATCTTATGTCTCACTCTAAATGGCCAATTCCATTGGGGAAGAAAAGGAAAATAGATTATGAATAACTCACCTTTAGAATTATAGGAATAAGGTAATCAGTCCAATTAGTGATTGAAATGAGATTAAGATAATCACCTTAATTAGTGATTAAATATGAAGTATTATGATAACCACCTTAATTAGTGATTGATAAGGAAGGAAAGAAGTAATCACCCTAATTAGTGATTATTCAAGGCTTAAGATAATCACTCTAATTAGTGATTGAAGCTAAAGGCTGTTAAGAAAGCTTTGAAGTTTTTACAGGTGACTAAAATTGGTAAAGCTAATGAAAAAGTGGAGAGTTTAAGACAGAAGCTTGTGGAAACTCATACCCAAGAGGATTTCGATGTTAATGTTGAAGCACAAAGGAGTGAGAAAGCTTATTTGGAGGAGCTAAGACACTGGTCCAGCATTAAAGATAGAATCTTGCAGCAGAAATCTAGAATAAATTGGTTGAAATTGGGAGATGCAAACACAAAATTCTTTTTTGCTGCTACCAAAGCAAGACATGCTCAGAATAGGATTGATATGCTTACTGATGATACAGGTAGGCATATTTCAGGGTCTCAAGCTATTACAGATGAGATACTGTTGTTTTATAAGAATCTTTTAGGATCAGATGCTGATTCTTTACCAGGTATTGATCTCAATACAGTAAGGGATGGTAGTACACTGTCTTTTCAGGCAAGAGATGTTCTGATCAGAGAAGTGTCCAATGCAGAGATTGATAATGCATTGGCTGGTATTGATAATGACAAAGCTCCAGGCTTAGATGGGTTTAATGCCTATTTCTTTAAGAAGAGCTGGGACGTTATAAAGCATGATATCTATTCTGGGATTAAAGAGTTTTTCAGTAAGTCTATTATGCATAGGCCAATGAATTGCACTGCTGTTACCTTGATTCCTAAGATTCAAAATGCAACACAGGTTAAAGATTTTCGGCCCATAGCCTGCTGCTCTGTTATGTACAAAATTATTTCAAAAATTTTGACTAATAGGCTACAATCTGTCATTGGTGAAGTGATTAATGATGCTCAATCTGGGTTCATCCCAGATAGGCACATTGCTGACAACATTCTTTTAGCTACAGAGCTTATTAGAGGGTACTCCAGAGCTCACATGTCTCCTAGATGTATTATGAAAGTGGATATTAGAAAGGCATATGATTCGGTGGAGTGGAGTTTTTTAGAAACTCTTCTGTATGAGCTTGGGTTTCCTAAGCTGTTTGTTGGGTGGCTTGTGGAATGTGTAAGGAGTGTTTCATATGCAATTTTGGTGAATGGTGTTCCTTCTCTTCCTTTTAGAGCAAAAAAAGGACTTAGGCAGGGAGACCCTCTTTCTCCCTTCCTTTTTGCCCTGAGTATGGAATATCTAAGCAGGTGTTTGAATGAGTTACAGAATGTCCCTGATTTTAATTAGCACCCCAAATGTGAGAGATTGAATATTACTCACTTAATGTTTGCTGATGATCTTTTGTTATTTAGTAGAGCTGATGCTAGTTCTATTTCCCTCATGTTTAATGCTTTCCAAAAGTTCTCTGATGCTTCTGGGCTTGCTGCTAGTGTGGAGAAAAGTAATATTTACATCTGTGGGGTTCAAGAGTCTGTGGCTAGAGAGTTGTCTGACATGGTGCATATGCCTATTGGAGATCTCCCTTTTAAGTACTTAGGGGTGCCTCTAACTTCCAAAAAGCTTTCTTATGCTCAGAGTAAACCTTTGGTTGAAAAGATTACTAGTAGAGCTCAAACTTGGATGGCACATTTGTTATCATATGCAAGCAGGTTACAATTGGTGAAAAGCATTCTAAGTAGTATGCAAAATTACTGGGCTCATATCTTTCCTCTTTCCAAGAAAATTATCAAGGCTGTGGAAAGTGTGTGCAGGAGGTTTTTATGGACAGGGGGGACTGAGGGTTCAAAAAAAGCCCCTGTTGCTTAGGCAACCCTTCAGCTGCCAAAAGGTGGAGGGGGTTGGAATCTTATTAACATGGCAGTATGGAATAAGGCTGCTATGCTTAAGCTTTTGTGGGCTATTGAGTTCAAACGTGATAAATTGTGGGTAAAATGGGTTCATTCCTATTACATTAAGAGACAGATTGTGCTTACTGTCAATCTTAGTACTCAGACCTCATGTATTCTAAGAAAGATCATAAGCACCAGAACTGTTTTAAGTGAAATTGGAGGTTGGAGTCAGGTTAGCACTGAGTTTAATTTCTCTATTAAGAAAGGTTACAGACTTCTTTCAGGGGATTATGAAAGAGTTAGTTGGAAACGTTTAATATGTAATAATCAAGCCACTCCTAAGAGCAGATTTATTCTTTAGCTTGCTTTGCACAACAAGTTAGCCACAGTTGACAGATTGAGTTTATGTGGTGTTCAGTGTGACACTACTTGCTGCTTATGTTTGACAGAATTGGAGTCAATCCAGCATCTTTTCTTCTACTGTGAGTATGCTGCTGAGATTTGGAAAGGAATTGGTGTGCAGATGGGCTGTAATGTTGATAGACGCCAGTTTCAGGAGAATGTGCTTCAAGCCTGCAAATATGCCAGAAAGAAATCAGGAAAGATCTTGGTTATGTTATTCACTGAATGTGTCTATGTAATCTGGAGACAGAGGAACAATAAATTGTTTAGATCTAGTTATAAGGATCCTAAACTTGTAATTAGGGAAGTTTTATTTCGTGTTGCTGCTAGATGCTCAGAAGAGGATAGGTATAGATTACTAATGTAATCTTTTGTTTTTTTTTTGTCTGCTTGGATGGTTGTTTGTCTGCTCCATGTGTACAGTTCATGTTACACATGTTTTTTGGTATATATATATCTTCATTTGCAAAAAAAAAAAAAAAATGAGAAAAATAATCGCCCTAATTAACGATTATTAAAGTTTAAGATAATCACTCTAAGTAATGATTAAATACGAAAAATAATAGCCCTAATTAACGATTATTAAGGTTTAAGATAATCACTCTAATTAGTGATTAAAATAAGGAAAATAATCGCCCTAATTAACGATTATTAAGGTTTAAGCTAATCACTCTAATTAGTGATTAAATGAGAAGGGTTAAATTAATCACCTTAATTAGCGATTAAAATAAAGGTTTAAGATAATCACCCTAATTAGTGATTAAATATGATGAAAGGTTAAACTAATCACCTTAATTAATGATTAACCAAGGTTTAAGATAATCACTCTAATTAGTGATTAAATATGATGAAAGGTGAAGCTAATCACCCTAATTAGTGATTAACCAAGGTTTAAGATAATCACTCTAATTAGTGATTAAAATAAGGAAAATAATCGCCCTATTTAACGATTATTAAGGTTTAAGATAATCACTCTAATTAGTGATTAAATGGGTTAAGTTAATCACCTTAATTAGTGATTAACCAAGGTTTAAGATAATCACTCTAATTAGTGATTAAATATGATGAAAGTTTAAGCTAATAACCCTAATTAGAAATTAACCAAGGTTTAAGACAATCACCCTAATTAGTGATTAAACTTAGGAGAAAAGTAATCACCCTACTTAGTGATAAAATTTTAGGATTCAAATAATCACTTCAATTAGTGATCATGTTTAATCATTTTTAAGAGATCTTAGGAAAGAGGTTTGCTTCCTAATTGAAGGCTTTTTTAGAAATAATCTTAATTGAAGATCATTAAGTCATTTAGAGAGAAAAGATCAATTTGAGATCAAATTTGGAGATTGTGTTTTCGCTAATGGGAATTTGGCCATTTAGAGCGAGACACATAAAACGGCCTAAAATCAATTCGAAGATCATAATTACCAATCTAATTATGTCAAATTATATGATTAATCCATTTGAAGATGGAGAACAAATTTAAAATGTAAGATGGATCATCATACAATTTAACTTAGTTAGATTTACAATTTTTCCTCTTGATTGAGATTGGGTCATTTAATTCATATACTATGATATATATGGGACCCAACTTGCAATATTTATATTGGTTGCTCATTTTATTAAAAAGGAATGTGGAATTATTTATGAAAATTATGCATAAACATCTCCATGTTTTTTTTATTAATGAGTGATGTAATAACTATTTACAAAGAAACTATTATTACAGCAATATGTACAAATTCTATGATCTATACAAATCTTCAATCTTGATCTTCACCATAATGCTCTTGATCTTCATCTCCTTGAATGGGCTTTGGAATTCATGTTTATTTGTGAAAGTTAGAGATTAATTAGCCTCTTTGATTTGATTTTTTATGACAATTTTTATTGATTTTTATTTACATGATAAACTGAGTCATTTAAGAGAAACTTAAAATTTCACGACTTTTAATAAACATTTTCGTTATTAAAAGAAAACATTTTTTTTATGAAACTTGAGCTAATCACTTTATTTCATTTTTCAGGTTGCACTTTTGTTCTTGTACTGACTATGGATATATCTATGAAAATTGAGCATGTGGTATATATATATGGATAGGTCAGTGAGTTCTTTATGTTGTTTCAGAATTTTACAAGCTTTTATTGAAAACTCGAATTATGGTGAATTTTATGGAAAAACTAGTCAAAACAGGACCTTTATCCAATTTATTCTTTGAAACCTAACTTATTGAACTTATTTTGAAGTCAATTTTGGTATGAACATTCTAGACACTTTTAGAAATTATAATGGGAAATTTCAATTGAATTGGACATTTTTAAGATCTTTTTTATTTATTTTCTTAACTGAAAAGAAAATCAGTGTTCTGGAATTTAGTGATTTACATGAATGTTATTGTAAAAATGATATAAAATTGTATAAAATTCATATGAGCATGATTTTTATGTTTTTGGAAACCTACTGATGTCTACTGTAAACTTGATATTTTTAGTTTTATCTAAATGATTTTATTCTAAACTTTATTAACAAGACTAGCTTATGTGGTACTGGACAAAATCAGTTTTGCACAACAAAGTTGTATGATTTTTAATTATTTATATAAAATCCGTTTTTTAGAAATTCCAAAGCCCCGTTGCTGGAAACGTTTGCACTTCATAGAAAAATTATTACATCCTATCAAGTATTTAGTTAATGCATACAAAAAATGAAATAAATTACAAAATTAAAACTCATTATAATTACAGCATCACATTTTTTTTCATGGAGATGTTTATGCACAACTCTTCTTGAATTTTTTTATGGTAACATGTTTTTGTTTATAAACAACAACTTGATTAAGAAAAATCACATAAAGACATTGTTACCTAAGAGTCTCCCCATTAGAGTTGACTATTCTAGGTGGGGTGATTTAAGGTTGGGAACCTATTAGAACTTCCACATACCCAAATCACTCCAAAAATTAAAAAATAATAAGAAGAAACAAGGAGAAAGTTAGTAGGTGATTAAGAAGATAATCAAGAACAAATAACAAGAGATTCAACTTTACCTTGCTAGCTCAATGATTCACTTCCTTCTGCAAAGTTTTCTCCCTTTTTTGTGATTTTCTTAATTTCTAAATGAGTTTCTAAATCCACTTAATTACTAACTTAAACCCTTTTTTGTGCTTTTCTTTTGATGAACTTCTTTACTTACTAATTATTTTCCTAACTTTAACTTTTTTTTTCTTGAATGTGATTTTTAGAGGAAATACGTAGAGATGATGAGAGTTGTATTGAGAAGTAGTGAAATTAAGTTGATTTCTAGCTCAACTTGGTTTGAAGTAAAAAAAAAGGAGGGTATTTATAGGGAAATGAGGTAGATGAACTAGGGTTTCAAAGAAGTAGAGATTCAGATTTTTAACAAAAAAAATCAGATTTCCAGAAAATATTCTTCCTAATGACATCACTCTAATGACCTCACCCTAATGACATCATCAAATCTCTTTGGAAACACAAATATTCTTAGTCTTTTTGGATTTTCTCATCAATGAGGCAAAATTAGATTTCCAGAAAATATTCTTCCCTAAATAAATCTTAATACGTAAAAAAATGCATCGAAAAACGTGGGATTTGATTCTTATTCTCACTCTTTTTCATGATTCTTATTCTCTCACTAATGGATAAAGGATGTGATTAGTGGATAAAGAATATATTCTTATTATTTATTCAATGAATAATGACTTAACCATCAAGAAAACTGATTCCCGCCAGTTTTGGAAGACGATTAGAATTTCAACGCTCAATCACGAATCGTTTTTTCAGATATTCGAAAAACTAACTTGAAATAATTAACGAACATTCGTCAGATTATTAAAGACGAACATGATTATACTACGAATCATTTCATTAAACCGGTGGTTGTAATTATTAACTACGACTTACGGAAAATTACATTTCTAAGCCGAAATTGCATGACTAGCACACGAAAAAAAAAAACGAAAAATCATACGACGAAATGAAACTCGCGCTCCAAGGTGAAATGTGCATTTGACGGGGCGCGCGCTCCACGATGCATGACGATTTTCGTTATATTTATTTCTTTTCAAAATCATTATTTATCCGAAAAAGGGGTTCAAAATTTAGTGTCAACAGAATGCCCCCACATTGGTCGAATTGGAGGAAATGATGACCAATGTTTGAAAAGACACAAAATTTTGACAGAAAATTTCTTTTAAATAACATATTCTCTATAGAAAATAGTTATCATCAGTGCTATAATTTGCGTTGCTTTATGTAGAAAATCCCAATTAATTTTCTAAAACTGAAAATGCGACTTTATCGTTGCCTTAGATAGAAAATCCTAATTAATTTTCTAAACATTTGAAAATGCGACTTTATCATCGTCTTAAATAGAAAATCCCAATTAATTTTAAAAAATTTTAAATGCGACTTTATTATCGTCTTAGATAGAAAATCCCAATTAATTTTCTAAAATTGAAAATGCGGCTTTATTGTCGTCTTAGATAGAAAATCCCAATTAATTTTCTAAAATTTGAAAATGCAACTTTATTGTCGTCTTAGATAGAAAATCCCAATTAATTTTCTAAAATTGAACATGCGAGAGACTCCGACACTTAACAGGTTGACTCTATTTTTTTTTATTTTTACAGTTTTTCATGGCCTTGATGACAAGCAAATTGTAAAATCACCATCACTTACTTTCTATGACTCCATGTGTTATCATGTTACCTTAAATTAGGACATTGTCAAGTCATGTCACCTTAAAGTGATGCATTGTTAAATCACATCACCTAATAGGGTTGACCAAAGGTTATTACCCTCTAGATGAACTATGGTGGACCAACCGTCATTTGGCAAAATTTTATGTGTTTTTTCTCGAAAATCTTTCAGGCAATTTTTCATGCATAATGCTTATTTGCGTTATCGAAAAATGATGATCACTATATAAAATTGATTCCTCAAGGTCATTATTTTGGATGATCATTATGAAAAAGGATTGTATCAATGTTCTTGATTCATCACTGACACAATGTTTTTTATGTTCGGCTTCAATGAAAATTGCCACACCACAAATGCTTAGTCATTAGCCATGGTGAAGTATGCTCCTTATTATCCTATGGACAATACTCAAACTTATTATCCATGGCATGAATCATGGATGATCATCTTTTCCATCTATAAAAGGATTATGGTTCTTCATTTTCAAATGCACCATCATCACTACTCCAATCTCTTCTCTAATCTTTCTTCTTTCAAAAATGGCTCCTAATTATGAAGAAGCTAATGAATGGGGAGCCGTGAGAAAAAACAACTCTCGGGGGTCACAAAGAATTTGGAGCAACCAAGGCAATCTTCTTCTTCTTCCCGCTTCACTAAGGCTCTTATGCCTTTGCTTTCACTTTCTATCTGTTATGAAATGATTCATGTTGCTTCCCAATTTTGGGATGAAACTCATCATGTCTTTCGCTTTGGAGACCGGGAGATTGTGCCTCTTGTTGAAGAGGTCGAGGGTTTGCTAGGCTTACCACCTAATGGTCCAGTTATTACACCTAGATCTCCTACAAGGATCTCAGGAGATTTATCAATAATTTTATATCTTCCTAAAAATCTTCATGGCAACTACCTACAATATGGTGAGGTACTTCTTCTTAACTTAATGTTGACTTTCCAATTTGGCACTTGACAATTCTCTAATAATGCCAACTATAGGATTGCTAGAGAAAATGCTTGCATTCTTATGATTTTGGGAAGTACCCTCACTAAATGGTCTTTAAACACATGCCATGTTCGGTGTCTTTCACTTATTCCTCAAATTGTTAGTGTGGGTCGTCTTGGACCACTTATTTTGGGGGAAATGTTTCTTGGCTTAGATGAACTCAAAAGAAAACTCCAAAGTTTTGTGAAGGGATGTCTATTAGCCCTTCACTTATGGTTGTTGGAAAAATTTTCTCTCATGAAACCCCACAAGAGTCTTACTTATAAAATTAATCATGTCCGTAAGAGAGGTCTTCTTCCTTTCTTCTATCAACTGAGCAAAAATGGTGGGTGGAAGGATTTTTTCCTGCAGCAAGACATAAAGTGGGTCACAAGCCACCTTGGCATTAGTGCAATTGTATATTGCAATTCCGGTCGCAGAGGTGTACAATTACCCGGGCTTTGCCAAGTCACTTTCTACCTTGCATGGAGGTGTATAAAGCAAATTGGTTGGAGGCAACAACACATTCCTGCCCTCAAGACTCTTCCAACATGTACCACTTATGAGGCTAATATGAGTGGTATTCAGAGAATGCCTACTATATGGCAGAGGGGCTAAAACTATATCAGCGCTACTGGAACCTCCCTCTCCGACGATTGATGAAGATTACCTTCAGTGGCTTCTGGCTGATATTGGTCAAGACAATGGTTCAGACGGGCCTATCATGAAGAGGAGAAGGATTTGAGAGAAATACCATGTTTATTTTCTATGTTGTTTGTTTTCTTTATTTTCTCTTTTTTTTTAAAGTTTGTAGGAAATGAAGGCTTTATGTCTTTTTATGTATGAAATGAAGTACCCTAGTTGGGATGAATAAAAAGATCTGTTTGCGAGAATTATCTGCTTGTGAGAAATTCAATGTGAACACAATTCTAAACACGCGCACACTTTAACATTAAATACGACATGCAAATCATAAATAATCAATCATATGACACATAAAAGCATAACACATAAAACCTTAACAATCAAAAGCATGTTTCATCATTTTTCTTTTTCTCCCCTTTTTTTCTTATTTTTTTCGTTTTCTTTTTTCACTTTTTTTCGTTTTTTTTCTTTTTTTTCGCTTTTTTTTTGTCTTTTTTATCTTTTTTTTTACATACATTATATGAATATCTAGAAACACATGGCATGTTTATTAAGCATAACTAGATAGGATACAAAATTCCCAAACTGCTTGGTTACTTGACTAAGACAATTACAATTACTTTGATTCCTAAGCGTAGTATTTCTTCAACTGATCAAGGTTAGTGAAATGAGTGAATTCATTTCCATCAACATCCATTAGCTTTACTGCTCCAGCCGTGGTGATATGCTTGACTAGGAATGGTCCAGACCAGTTAGGCTTGAATTTTCCCCGAGGATCATGCAACGGAGCTCTATTTTCCTTTAAAACTAGATCACCTTCTTGAATGTCTCTATCTCGAACCTTTTTGTTAAATGCACGAGCAATTCATCGATGATAGAGTTGAATGTTATGTAAAGCTTGTAGTCGGCGCTCATCTGCAAATGCAAGCTCATGATAACGAGTTTTGTACCAGTGGTCTTCCGAGATTTTACTTTCTGCTATGACCCTGAGATTGTATCTCCACCTCAACCGGTAGGACTGGATCCATCCCATAAACCAAAGAATATGGGGTTGTTCCTGTTGGAGTTCTGATTGATATTTTATATCCCCAAAGGGAATATGGTAGTTTGTCATGCCATTCCCTAGTCTTCTCAGTCATCTTGGCAACAATAGTCTTGATTGTCTTATTGGCTGCTTCCACTGCTCCATTTGTTTGGGGACGATAAGGTGAGGACTGATGATGCTTGATTGCATATTTAGCGAGAGTTGCTTTCAGATGACCCTCAAATTGTGATCCATTATCGGAGATGATTTTAAAAGGTATGCCATACCGACAGATAATGTTGTTAATCATAAATTTCGAGACTTATTTTGCCCCTAGCTTTGAAAATGACGCAGCTTCAACCCACTTCAAAAAGTAATCGATTGCTACAAGAATATATTAATGCCCATTTGAAACCTTCGGATGAATTTGTCCGATTATGTCTATGCCCCAACTTGAAAATGGCCAAGGAGAAGTCATATTATGTAGTGACACAGGTGGCATATGATTGAAGTTAGCAAATATCTGACATTGCTTGCAAGCACGGACAAAGCTAATGCAATCACCTTCTAGAGTGCTCCAATAGAAACCTGCTCGCAAAATTTTACGTGCCAGCATTCTTCCATCCATATGGGGTCCACATTCACCCCCATGAACTTCATCCATGATGGATTGCTTTTCGCTATCATTCACGCAGAGTTGCAGAGTACCATCAAACCCTTTGTGATATAATCTGCCTTTTAGAATGAGAAAATGAGCAGCTAGCCTTCTGATGGCTATGCAGTCCTTCTTGCCACTTCCCTCTGGATACTGCATAGTTTCCAAAAAAGTCTTGATATCCTTGTACCAGACATCATCATCATCTTGTTGAGCCATTGTGGAGATAATTTGTGCTACCGTCAATGTTGGCCCCTTCCTTTCTTTAAAACTGACTGGATTTTTGTACCATTTTTCCATGCTAAATTAACAGTGAGATTGGCTAAAGCATCAGTGAAACTATTTTGTTCCCGAGGAAGATGTTTGAAGCTGATATCGTCACAATAAGGGATTAATTCTTGAAGGTACTCTGTGTAGAGCTGAAGTCTCTCATCTCTAACCCTCCAAGTTCCTATTGTTTGAGATATGATGAGATTAGAATCTCCATATACAGTGAGATGTCTTACCCTTGTTACCAAAGCGACTTTTACTCCATATATACAAGCTTCATACTCAGTTGTATTGTTTGTTGTTGGGAAATCCAGCTTGATAGCAAATGGAATATGGACTCCATCAGGATCGACTAACAAAACCCCTGCTCCATTACCTCTCCAATTAGAAGCTCCATCAAAATTCATGCACCATTGTGGATTGTCAATGAAGCATAAGTACTCATCAGGGAATGCATCATCATACTCATCTCTTGACACTGGTCCTTCCGCTAAGGCTTCAGATATGTCTCTTCCTTTGACAGATTGTTGGCTAACACATTGAATATCAAACTCAGAAAGCATAGCATGCCATCTCACCAATCTTTCACTAAGAATGGGTTTTTCGAACAGATACTTGATTGGGTCATGTCTTCAGATCCAATAGGTGGTATGAGCTTGGAGATAATGCCTCAACTTCTTTGTGGCATAGACCAAGGAGACACATGCTTTTTTTTCCAGTGGGGTATATCTTGTCTCATACTCCAGGAATTTCTTGCTGAGATAGTATATGGCAACTTCCTTCTTTGTTCCATCTTGATATTGGGCTAAGAGAGCTCCCATAGCTGTTTCAGTGATAGTGAGGTACAAAATCAGGGGTTCTCCTGGTTTAGGTGGCATTAGAACAGGTGGATTCGAAAGATACTCTTTCATGGAATCAAAAGCTTACTGACATTCCTCGTTCCACTCATGGGATGCCCCTTTTATGAGCAGCTTAAATATAGGTTCACATCTCATAGTGAGTTGTGAGATGAACCAGTTGATATATTGAATTCTGCCGAGAAATCCTCTTACTTCTTTTTCTGTTTTTGGAGGAGGCAATTCTTGAATGGCCTTCACCTTTTCAGAGTCCACTTTGATGCCGTCTTGACTGACAATGAATCCCAACTTCCCCGAAGTGACGCCAAACACACACTTGTGAGGATTAAGCCTTAGATTGTACTTCCTGATTCTTTCAAAGAAGGACCTTAGTGCAGGGATATATCCTCACGATCTTCACTTTTCACAATCATGTCATCTACATAGACCTCCACAATGTCGTGGATGAGGTCATGAAGGATAGTGGTTGCATCCCTTTGATATGTGGCTCCGGCATTCTTGAGACCAAAAGGCATAACTCGATAACAAAAAGTGCCCCACGGAGTGATGAAAGACGTCTTTGTCATGTCTTCTTGGGCCATGAGTATTTGATTATACCCTGGGAATCCATCCATGAAGGAAAACGTTGCATTACCGACTGTACTATCCACGAGGACATCGATATGGGGTAGAGGAAAGCAATCTTTTGGTGATGCAGCATTCAAATCACGAAAATCAATGCATACCCGAACTCTTCCATCCTTTTTAGGTACGACCACTATATTGGCGAGCTTGGATGAATTTGGCATCAAGCTGTTTCTGGATTTCTTCTTTCACTTTCAGGCTAATCTCTGGCTTCATTCGGCGGAGCTTTTGCTGCTTAGGCTTGCTTTCAGGATGTAACGGAATGCGATGTTCCGTAATTTCTCTATTAACACCAGGCATATTAGCATAAGACCATGCAAACACATCTACCTACTCTTTTAACAATGCAATAAACACATATTGTTCAGTTGGGGAGAGGGATGAACCTATTTTGACTTCTTTTACAGCATTTTCTGTACTAATATTAATTTCAATGGACTGTTCCATGGGTTTTATATATGCTTCAGTTGTATCAAGTGATTCATCATTATTAAATTCATTGTCAGAAATAACATCTTACATGCAAATGTATTTAGATAAAGTTTCACGTTCAATTTCCTCACTATTAGAGTCTTCTGACTGTGTATGCAAGGTAGATTGGCTGGAAGATGAGCTAACCCCCACAGGATTTTTACCGAAGATTTTTTCCCTTCTGTGAGATGATCAAGTAGCTTTGCGATAGACAAGAGCTATGTTGGTGATTTGCTTGATGCGGTAGCTGGGAGCATAACATTGGTTTGTGCCGTGACCATGCAACTGGTGATAATGGTAGGACTTGCCCCTGGGCATCTAGGAAGTGGATGTATCCGACCTTGCTCGACTAATTTACGGAAAATATCCACTTGTGATTGCGGTTGAGGGCGCGCCGACACTTTCCTTGTGGGCACTTCCTTACGGGTTGGACTAATGATGCCTCGATCAACCAGGTTTTGAAGTTTGTAGTAAATATCATAGCATCAGCCAGTTTCGTGCCCAAAATTGGCGACAATAAGCGCAGAGTTTGCTCATGTCTGTTCCATGAAGGGGTAAACAGTGCACATATGCTAAGGCTTGGATTATAGTATACCTTGGCTCCGAAGACGATCATACCCATACTCAATGGTTCATCTATCTTAGCATGTACCCTTGGATTTGTGTTAGGAGTTTCAAGATCTTCCCGAGGTCGTTTTTCTTGTAATTTCAGAGCATCGATGTCAAAGCCATGTTGTTCCATGTGGCTGAGGGAGGTGTACTTGATAGTAACCATGTGCCGATAATAGAAATCGTTCAGGTTCCGCAGCAATATGAGCATGAATCCTCGATCAGTAATAGGGAAACGAAGCTGTGTGCGGATATGAGTGCATCTCGAACAAAATTGAGAGAAAGTCTAAGGCACTCTGACGCAAAGTGATTAGCTTCAGCTTCTTGATATCAGTCTGTTTATGCTCGAGAGCCCAATTAACAGAGGCTTGGCTAGCATTTTCCCAACTAGCTCTATCCACATAATCCAAAGAGTGATACCAGTCCAAAGCTGGCCCAATCTTCCTCTAGTATGCCCCATGGGTGTAAGGCATTGACAAATCCAACTAAGTGGACCAAAGGATCACCATTCCCGTTAAATTTCCGAAACTGAGGTAATTCACGATAATGATCCTCGTGTTGATATCTTGGAAAGAGAATCAGTGATTCAGTATGAACTTGACCTACTACATTAATGTCCAGGTCAAACTCGTCAGTCCTAGATCTCTTCTTTGAGTCATTATCATCATCTTGAGGATTGCCGACACAGGATTCCTCCGGTGCTTCAACTGACATATCATGAGTGCCGATGCTTGGAACTCCTATTTCCTCCTGTAGACACCAAATTTTGAACCACCCCTTTTTCGGAATAAAGGTTTTGAAAAATAAAAATAATAAAATCATCATGCAGCGTGGAGCGTGCACCTCGGAGCGCGAGTTTCATTCTGTCGCACGATTTTCCATTTTTGCGTATTAATCATACAGTTTCGGCTTAGAACTATAATTTTCGTGAGTTGTAGTCAATACTACCACCACCGTTTTAATAAAATGATTCGTAGTATAATCATGCTCGTCTTCATTAATTTGACGAGTTTTCATTAATTATCTTAAGTTAGTCTTTCGGAAAAATGAAAAAAAAAGTCACGATTAGGCGTCGGGATTTTCGTCGTATCCCAAAATCGGCATTAATCAGTTTCCTTGATGGTCAAGTCATTCTTCATTGGATAAAGAATAAGAATATATTCTTTATCCACTAAACACATCCTTTATCCATTAGTTAGAGGATAAGAATCATGAAAAGATGTGAGAATAAGAATCAAATCCCATGTGCAAGAGGGGGAAATCCGGATTTTTTCCGAAAAGGTCAGGTGTGCGCCAAGCACACAATCATGCGCCAGACGCATGATTGTGCGCCTAGCGCACAAGCTAGCCCTACGCCAGACGCAGGACCTTGCGCCAGGCGCAAGGTGCTGTGCCTAGCGCAGCTTCCTGCGCTAGGCGCAGCATTCTGGTCAGTTTTGTTTGCACGATTTTCAATGCATTTTTTTTGCATATTAGGATGTTTTCGGAAGAATATTTTCTGAAAATCTGATCTTGCCTCATTAATGAGCAAATCTAAAAAAGAATAAGAATATTTATGTTTCCAAAGAGATTTGATGATGTCATTAGGGTGAAGTCATTAGAGTGATGTCATTAGGGTAATTAGGGATGAAGTAAATCAGATTTTTTTGGATGAAAAATCTGATTTTCTACCTCTTTGAAACCCTAGTTCACTTCCCTCATTTCTCTACATATACCCTCCAAAATTCACTTCAAAACCAAGGTGAAAAAACACACAATTCAACTTAACTCTCAACTTCTCTCTCTAATACTCTTCTTCTCCTTAATTTTTCCATCTAAACAAAATCTTAATTAGTAAGTAGCAAGTTGAAGAAAAATACAATTCAACTTCACTCTCATCTTCTCTACTCCTTCTCTCTAAAAATCTCACTTAAGAAAAGAAAGAAAAAGTTAGTAAGATAATTAGTAAGTAAAAGAAGTTCATCAAAAGAAGAAAAAACACAAAAAAATGTTTAAGTTAGCAATTAAGAAGATTTAGAAACTCACTTAGAAATTAAGAAAATCACAAAAAAAGGTAGAAAAATTTGCAAAAAGGAAGTGCATCATTGAGCTAGCAAGGTAAAGTTGAAGTTCTTGTTATTATGATTATCTTCTTAATCATCTACTAACTTCTTCCTTGTTTTCTTCTTATCATTTTTTAATCTTTGGAGTGATTTGGGTATGTGGAAGTCCTAATAGGTTCCCAACCTTAAATCACCCCACCTAGAATAGTCACCTCTAATGGGGTGACTCTTAGGAAACTATGTGATTATGTGATTTTCCTTAGGGTGATTATCTTAACCTCCATTTTTAATCACTAATTAAGGTGATTATCTTAATTCTTCATATTTTATCACTAAGTAAAGTGATTATCTCAATCCCATTTCAATCACTAATTGGAGTGATTACCTCATTTCAAATAGATTTGTTTAATTCTAAAAGTGAGTTATTCATAATCTATTCTCTCCTCTTCTTTCCCCAGTGGAATTGGCCATTTAGGGTGAGACATATGCTCGAACTACGACGGTTTTGATCCATGAGTGGATTTCAATCCCGCAATGATTGGTACGTAGTGCAACTTCAGTGCTCAAACCTACCATGTACAAATGATATATTGGTCCTAAATAAAAATGGTTAATGTGTATATGTGCAAATTATATGATTTTCTTTCTTTTGAATAGCCATGATTACTTTAAAATGGAGGTTCGCACCTCTTAACCTAAACCCCGAACCCTTTCTCATGGTATGAAAGACCAATTTTTCAAAAAAGCCTTATCCATATGAAGTCATCATCGTTTTGAATGATTTTTCTTGAAATTGATTTTAAAACGACTTATTAAATAAATCTGTCCCTGTTTAGATATTAATAGGGTGGCGACTTCAAAGTTTTCTAAAACTCATAGTCCAATGAGAGACTTTCGTGGGATTCGGACCGTTAATTGAGACAGTCAAAAATCGGATACCAAAGCTTGGCGACTCCACTGGGGAAAATATTTCCACATGAAGTATATGAGGTTTAAACCTGAACAATGCGTTATTTTCCATATGTATATATAATAATAAAAAAAAGCTAATCATGGCTATTCACAATTTAATTTTTGTATATAGCATGCTTATGTGAAAATTACGTGTGCTTGGTAGTTTATCGATCCATACACGTGCACTCTTTTTAACCATTTTCTTATTAGGTCTGATACCTTTGTCTATTGGCAAGGGTCAGAATTTTAGAATGACAAATTAATGAATTAAGGGCGTAAAACCTACATCTGCGAGCTATTGCGACCGACACTGTCAGGAGCGTCCACCCTCGATGGACACAATGGAAGTGACTTGAGGCCACTTTAACATAATTTCTCCTTAAATGAATCACCCTTAGTTGACCTTTAGGACACAAGGATCAATGCACACATGTCCTTTATTTATTTCAGTTATTGAATGATGTGAAGAAAAAAAACTTTCAAAAAATTCCTCAGTCCGTTTTCAGTCGGTCAATATTTCAGTAATCATTATGTGTAGCAGAATTGCTGCCGAAATGATTATTGAATTATTAAGAGTATTTTTTTATTCATCACAAGAGTCATGTAAAAAAAATGTGTGTGCTCAACCATTTTCAAAAAAAAAAATCACATTTACTTCAAAATTCTTTTCATTCAAATTGGTTTTTCCAAAAACAAAATTGATTTCTAAAAAAAACTCCTGTTTTGAAAATAATCCCAAAATAAAACAAAAAAAAAATGAAAAGTGAAAAAGAGTCATAATTACGAGTTCAAAACGTGTCATGTTTAGGAATTAGAATGTAATTAAAACATATAGTCCAAAACACGAGAAGTCTAGACTAAAAAATTTAGTGTCAAATGGGATAACTGTTTTAAAAAAAAATAAAAAATAAAAAAATTGTGTCAAAAGGGATAATTGTTTTCAAAAAAAGGGAAAAATTCTTCCATTTCCTGCTAAAAGAAATATAAAGAAAAATTTACCAATCATTGACTAACATCGTTAGTGTGTACATTTCAGGTACTTTAAAATTAGTCTAATCCTAAGAGGGGGAACAGATGTATTCAAACAGGAGAATACATGGCTTGGCGCCTAGCAAACTGAAATCGAAAAAAGGTTGAGAAAAACCCGAGTACTTCACATTAGTCTAATCCTAAGAGGTGGAACAGACGTAGTCAAACAGGAGAATACATGGCATGGCACCCGGCAAACTAAAGTTTGAAAAAGCTTGAGAAGTACCTGAATCATTTAATTGCTTCTATGTTGTACTTTGTTGGTAGAGCTACGTGCGGCTTGATCCCCTAAAAAAAAATCTAATGTTGTATGCATCTATCTTAGTTTCTCTACTATGTAATGTACTAAAAGGGGTACGTAGGCAACTCATTTTTCGAGTGCAGCTGCAAAAACAAAAAAAGGAAAATTATGTAAAATTCCATATATCAGAACTACGTACGTTGGGCCAGATTCTCCATTCAAAAAAAAAAAATCAATCATCACCGAAAAAAAAACTTCCCCAAATCCAAATACACTTATGGAGATACGTAGGCAACCTTCGGGTGCGACCCCCTTTGCATTTAATATTTTCTTTTGTGGTTTCAGCACTTCGAAGCAATCAATAGATGAAAATCACTACAAAGAAGAACGATATATGGGGCATTATAATTTGCCAAAATGAGGACACATGCCTCGTTATACCTCTTTTCTCTTATTTCTATAGTAGCAGGAAATGGAAGGATATTATCAAATTGATTTTGAAAAATATTTGTGTATTATCCCGAAAAAATACGAGTCTAAAAGTGGAAGTTTAAAATGTAAATAAAAAGGTCCAAGTCTAAAAAAAAAAAATAACAAATCAAAAAAATGTAATGAAAAATCCAAAACACATGATAAAGTCAAGGTTTCACACCTTTTAATAAATGATAACTGAGATTGGGGTTAAAAGAAAAAATAATTATCAAAGATATCATTTCTTTCATTCCCTGCACCAAAAAAAAAGAAAAAAAGAAAAGAAGAAACATAGTCTGGACAAACTTCTGTGCTAACTCTTCATCCCATTTCACAGGAACTCTGCATGGGCCCGCTCATGATCAAGGCTAATTCGCCGAAGTTCTAACCATAGTGAACATTCTCTGTCAGTAATACTGTCATCCTTGTCTACACCAGTTGTATTCTCTGCTACGCATCACAACAACATGTCTGAAATTCCGAACAACAAGCACCAACATAACTATACCCCTCCACCTGATCCAATGACTGAGCTCCGAGGGCTTGTCCAGGCCATGCTTGACCGACAGGATAATATTGAACAAACTGTGTTGGGCATAATGCGCCAAAGTGCCCAGATGCCTCCTCCTCCTCCTCCTCCTCCGGAGTCGAAAGTAGCTTCACCTTTTCACCTTGAGCATATGAACAATGAGAGAGAAATTCCCACTAAGCTCGAGGAAGAACTAGTTAAGCTCAAGGAATTTTAAAAGGCATGAGTAAGGCTGAACCATGGATGGACATTCATGGGTTAACACTTTTCCCAAAGGTACGATTACCTCATGGTTTCAAGATGCCAAACCTGACAAAGTTTGATGGGACCGGCATCCCCACTAATTTCCTAAAAATGTATGTAGGGGCAATGAGTCCCTAGGGAGTGGAAGAATCTTTGATGGCCCAACTCTTTCAACAGTATTTAGATGGTGCTGCAGCACATTGGTTCCTCAACGTTGAAAACACAAAGGAATCCACTTGGGCTGACATAGTCAGAGAGTTCTCAAACCAGTACAAATATAATGAAGAAATTGATGTTACTAGAAGGGATCTAGAGACCACTTCTCAAAACCTTAATGAGACATTTTCTTCATTCATCACTCGGTGGAGAAATAAGGCTTCAAAAATGATGAGTAGGCCTAATGAAGAGGAACAACTGCAAATGGTTGTGAAGAGCCTTCTTCCTGTCTATCAGATTTATATGGCCTACCAATATTTCCCGACTTTCAAAGCTTTGATTGCTACGGGAACTCTAGTTGACGACGCTGTGAAAAGGGGAGACATCAAGAAAGATGAACCTACTGGCAACGCAACTTATAATGCAAAGTTTGGAAATAACAAAAGAGTCCCAAACAATGATTCAGCAGCTCCTAAAACCACTAATGCAATCCATGCCATTGGCGCATCTTCTGCATTCCAGTTACGGCCACAAAGGAACTTTACCCCCTTAAACATGACTTATTCCCAAGCTCTCTCCAAGCTAAAAAAGGCCAATCTCATTCAACCCTTGAATCCACGTCCACCTCCTAAAAATCCTTACCCTGGTTATGAACCAAACCAAAACTATGAGTATCACCAAAGTTTGGAGCATAATACTGAAAGTTGCACGACTGTGAAGCATCAAATTCAAAACCTTGTGGATGATGGAAAGCTCTCGTTAGGATCCATTTCCTGTAAACCAAACGACTCTCAGCCCAACATCATAAAAAACCCCCTTCCTAATCATAAGCCCTCATTTGCCATTAATGCCATCTCTGCTAATTCAGACGGATGCGATACAGTCCAACTAATCCACAAGACAGTTCCTCAAATGTATGAAATGCCAATATCCGCGGGTTACAAGTGCCTGGTCTATGAATATTCCACTCAAGAAAAAGTCAAAATGATGCCTTATAAAGACCCCAGTTTCACTCCCAACAAAGATCCATTCTCTGACATGTGTGGAACTTTAGATTATGACGGTGCCTTCTTTATTTGGACTCTGATGCTGATGAAGATGCCTCTTCAGCCTTGACAATCGTGGAGAAAAACACTGGAGGATATTCCACCACTCTGAATACATACCGGCGCCCCATCTGCCTCGATGATCTTAGTAATGAGGAGTATGTGGATATCTCTCATTTGACTAGAGTAGGCCGCCATTTTAAACCATCCGATTTGGAGGATGAAAATCCTTTAGAGGTACTGAGGAGGAAAGAAAAGGGCAAGGAGCCAATGACAGAGGATAGTAACAAGGAAGATGATGCTATCAAGCGCATGAAAGAAGTAAATGCTAATGTTTCCATATGGAAATTGTTATTGCATTTCTAGCCTCATAGGGCAGCTGTTCTAAAGCATCTTAATGAAGCCTCTGTAAGCTCTTTTATAACACCCGACCGGATGGTGGGGCTCATTCATGGGGTAGATCGAACTCTCATGTTCACAGACAATGATCTCCCTGACAATATCAACCACAACAATTCATTACACATCACTATACGCTGTAATGGATGGGAGATGCCTAGGGTGTTGATCGACAATGGCTCCGCAATCAATGTTTGCCCTCTGCGCGTACTAACACGGCTTGGGTATTCAAAAGAGGATCTGGTACCATCCAACCAGGTGGTCAGAGCATACGATAATGCTAAGAGAGAAGTATTGGGTTTGATCAGCCTCCTCATTGAATGTGGTCCCGTGGCAAGGAAGATGGATTTCATGGTCATTGACATACAAGCCTGTTTTAACTTCTTATTAGGAAGACCATGGTCGCATGAAAATAGAGGCGATAGCCTCTACTCTACATCGAAGGTAAAGCTTCTCACCGATCCGGGTCTTTGTGACAATTTCCCGGTGATCCGGAAATTATGATCATCTCCAACGCCGAAAAATCGGTATTGTATCTGAACGAAGTAGAGGGCACCAGGTTGGATGGTTACACTATCCACTGTATCCTAGCAGCACCTGAAAATTCGTGGATGAATGAGGTGCCAGCTGCCACACCAGATACAAGCTCTGAAGAAATTGAACCACAATATAGTGAGGATGACGAGGAAGAAGTAGGACCTCCAAGCATTGACACTCATGATACCTCAATTGAAGCACCAGAGGAATCCTGTATCGGCCACCCTCAAGACTATGACGATCATGACTCAAAGAAGAGATCTAGGACTGACGATTTTGACCTGGACTTTAATGTAGTATGCCCTGTACGAGAGGTTCATATTGAGTCACTGATTCTCTTTTCAGGATATCAACATGAAGATCACTATCGTGAATTACCCCAATTTAGAAAATTTGATGGGAATGGTGATCCTTTTGTCCACTTAGTGGGATTTGTGAATGTCTTGCATCCATGGGGCATACCAGAGGAAGATTACCCCATGCTGTTTGACAAGAGTTTAGAAGGACCAGCTCTGGACTGGTACTATTCTTCATATTGTGTAGATAGGGCTAGTTGGGAAAATGCTAGCCAAGCCTTTGTTAATTGGGCTCTCGAGCATAAACAAACTGATATCAAGAAGTTCAAGCTAGTCACTTTGCGTCAAGGCGGTTTGGAAACTTTCTCACACTTTTGTTCAAGATGCGCTTACATTCGTGCCCAGCTTCGTGTTCCTGTTACTGATCGGGAATTCATGCTCATATTACTGCGGAACCTGAACGATTTCTATTATCGTCACATGGTTACAATCAAATACACCTCCCTCAACCACATGGAACAGCATGGTTTTGACATCGATGCTCTGAAATTGCAAGAAAAACGACCTCGGGAACATTTTGAAATTCCCAATACAAATCCAAGGGTATATGCTGAGATGGATGAACCATTGAGTATGGTGTATGATTGTCGTCGGAAGCAAGGTATACTTCAAGTTCCAACGCATGTGCACTGTTTACTCCTTCCGGGAACAGACATGAGTAAAATTCTGCTATTATTGTCGTCAATTTGGGCATAAAACTGATCGATGCCATGACCTTTACTACAAAGTGCAAAGCCTGATTGATCGAGGCATGATTAGTCCAACCCACAAAGAAATACCTGCAAAGATGGTGTCATCACGTCCGCGACCGCAATCCCAAGTCGATATCTTTGGCAAACTGGTTGAGCAAGGTAAGATACATCCACTTCCCAGACGCCCAGGGGCAAGTCCAGTAGGGTCAGATCTTCCCAAGTACTGCCAATATCATCAGTTGCATGGTCACGGCACAAACCAATGTCACGCTCTCAGCTATCGCATCAAGCAAATCACCAACATAGCTCTTGTCTACCGCAAAGCTACTTGATCAGCTCCCAGAAAGAGAAAAGTCTTCGGTAAAAGTCCTGTAGGAGGTTAGCCCATCAAAAAAGAAAAAAAGAAAAAAATATTTCAGCTCGTTAGTATCAGAGAACTACGTGCAGCTTGAGTCCCCATTATCACTTACACTTGCACTGCGAGATCACTCCACCTATGTAACACCTGGGGTACGTAGGTAGCTCAATATGAGTGCAACTGCTTTATTAAATAAAAAACTTTAGTTCTTTCTGAAATAATGAACTACCCTGAGTCTGATTCCCCATAAAATGCACTTGGAGCAATGGGAATATGTAGGCAACCTTCGGGTTCGACTCAAATATATTAACCATTGTATTTCAGGCAATGTGATCAGAATTCAAGATGTTAGTTATCACAGGAGCAAATTTCAGAATGCTGAATTGACGCATCAAGGGGGATACAGGCCCTAATCTCTATATTTTCTGTCTTTGTTCAAATATTAAGTAGGAAATGGAAGAATGAAAAAATAGAAGAATGAAAAAATATTGTTTTCAACCCCAATGACAGTGAAATCATTTAAAAAGGTCAAAATAAAGTCAAAAAATAAAAAAAAAAAATTACAAAATTGCAAAGGTGGACCATTCCAGTCAAGATATGGCAAAGTTGTTTCCGAAAATTTTCTGTACTCTACAATGCATTCTGCAATGTGTAGCCTTCTTTTCTTTTCTTTTAATTCTTTTTCTCTACCTTTAGGTCCAAAAAGAAGAAATTTGTCCCTTCTCTAAGGATGACCAATTACCGTTAGAAAACAAACGCCTCAGCCCTACCCACGAATGCGGTCAAAAAGCCTGTAGGGATTGCCATGCAACCTCTGTCCAAAGGATTTCAAATTATGATGAAGATGGGTTATACTCAAGGAGCCGGATTAGGGCGTGATGGTAGGGGAATGAAGCAACCAATCCCCGTAGTAGACAAGAAGAACCGACATGGATTAGGATATGATCTGGGCGGCACTTCTCAAAACACCAAAAAACCTTCTTCTACCCTCAATGGTCAGTTCATCATACAAGGAGATACTGAGCCATACTAAGAATTTCCACAACCTTGGCTTAGTAAGAAATAACAGAGGATTTTACCGGGATTAGAGATACTCTTCAATGAAGCTAGGAATTTGGACTTAATCAAAAGTTGGTTTGTCAAAGCACAAAACATGAAAAAAGAAAATGATTGGGTGGATAACCTGGAACATGGAGTCCTTAAGAAGCTTTTCGCTTCTGAGTCCTCTGGGGAAGGGGATTTTAACCCGGTGTCTTTGATGATGCCTTTTGGCGAAAGCATTGAACATAAGTGGAGTATTGAGTGTCAGGCAAAAGACGGGCCTATAGAATTTAAAATGTTTTAGGAAACCATCCTCCACATCCATCTCATGAAAATACCTTTTCACCCTTTTCAGATGGATATCATACTGATAGCTCATCTTCCAGCCAATCTACCTTCATACCCAATCAGAAAACTCTAATAGTGAGGAAATTGAATGTGAACCTTTATCTAAGTACATTTGCATGCAAGATGTTATCTCTGACAGTGAATTCAATAATGATGAATCACTTGATACAACTAAAACATATATTAAACCCATGGAAGAGTCCATTGTAATTATTATTGGTACTAAAAATGCTGTAAAAGAAGTCAAAATAGGGTCATCCCTCTCCCTAATTGAACAGTCTGTGTTTATTGCATTGTTAAAAGAGTATGTAGATGTGTTTGCATGGTCTTATGCTGATATGCTTGGTGTTAATCAAGAAATTGCGGAACATCGCATTCCGTTACATCTTGAAAGCAAGCCTAAGCAGCAAAAGCTCTGCCGAATGAAGCCAGAGATTAGTCTGAACGTGAAAGAAGAAATTCAGAAACAGCTTGATGCCAAATTCAACCAAGCTGCCGAGTTGGCTCGCCAATATAGTGGTCATACCTAAAAAGGATGGGAGAGTTCGGGTTTGCATTGATTTTCGAGATTTGAATGCTGCATCACCAAAAGATTGATTTACTCTACCCCACATTGATGTTCTCGTGGATAGTACGGCCGGTCATGCAATGTTTTCCTTCATGGATGGATTTTTGGGGTATAATCAAATACTCATGGCTCAAGAAGATATGACAAAGACATCTTTCATCACTCCGTGGGGCACCTTCTGTTACCGAGTTATGCCTTTCGGTCTCAAGAATGCCGGAGCCACATATCAAAGGGCTGCAACCACTATCCTTCATGACCTCATCCACGACATTATGGAGGTCTATGTAGATGACATGATTGTGAAAAGTGAATATCGTGAGGGGCATGTTCCTGCACTAAGGTCCTTCTTTGAAAGAATCAGGAAGTACAATCTAAGGCTAAACCCTCAAAAGTGTGTGTTTGGCGTCACTTCAGGGAAGTTGTTAGATTCATTGTCAGTCAAGACAGCATCAAAGTGGCGTCATTTCAGGAAGTCCTAATACTCCTTTAACAACATATCAGATCATAATGTAACCTTAAATTACATGATATGTTATGAAATGGATGAATTTGACCCAAAACAGCCTAAAACGACCTTGAAACGGCCTTTACTTGCACAAACTTGACTAGAACGATCAAATTAGAATTGTAATCGTCCTACTACTCCTTAAACAACATATTAGACCATAATGTAACCTAAAATTACATGCAATGGTATGAACTGGATGAATTTGACCCAAAACGGCCTAGAACGGCCTTGAAACGACCTTTACTTGCACAAACTTGACTAGAACGATCAAATTAGAATTGTAATCATCCTAATACTCCTTAAACAATATATTAGACCAGAATGTAACCTAAAATTACATGCTATGGTATGAGCTGGATGATTTTAACCCAAAACGGCCTAGAACGGCCTTGAAACGACCTTTACTTGCACAAACTTGACTAAAACGATCAAATTAGAATTGTAATCGTCCTAATACTCCTTAAACAACATATCAGATCAGAATGTAACCTAATATTACTTGCTATGGTATGAAATGGATGAATTTGACCCGAAACGGCCTTTACTTGCACAAACTTGACTAGAACGATCAAATTAGAATTGTAATCGTCCTAGTAGTCTTTAAAAAACATATTAGATTAGAATGTAACCTAAAATTACATGATATGGTACGAAATGGATGAATTTGACATAAAATGGCCTTTACTTGCAGAAACTTGACTAGAACGATCAAATCAGACTTGTAGTCGGCCTAGTAGTTCTTAAACAACATATAGAATAAAATGTGATCTAAAATTTCATGCTATGGTATATATATATATAATTGTCTTTATTTGATCTTATTAGGTTTACAACACACCAAGGGAGGAGTCATTTACTGTTGAGGAAATCAATGAAGTTCGAGACAAGTTTGCTTCCTTCGTTACCGATTGTTGTCTATGAATTTGAATTCTAAATATGTTGTAAACACGTACTCTAAATCTACGGTAATGTTTTGTAACTCAATTCTACACTTTATATAATAATAGTACGTATTTTAATTTTGAATGTTTATTTGTTGGATTTTGAAATTCATGTGCACTTTTTTGTATCATTGTACATATTATGTTGGTGATATATGAGGTGCAAGAGGAGGTTAAGTATGGTGGTGAAAATGAGGCTGCAGGCTACGTAAATGTGTTTTGTAAATGTTGCAGCTAGCGCTCTATTGTAATATATACTCTAGGAAGCTAATAATATAACTAGCTAGCGCTGGTTTTTTTTTTTAAAAAATTTACAACAAGTGCTTCGGTTGATAATAAACAATCGGAGCACATGATGCACAAGTGCTTCGGTTGTCTACTATCAACCGGAGCACTTGACAGACTCTAAGCATGTAAAAATCATCAAGTGCTCCGGTTGTTAATGCAACCGGAGCACTTGTAAAATTAAGTGCTCTTTGAAAACTGCTCAAGTGCTCGTATGGGGTCTGCTACGGGTGAAATACGGAGCACTTGTGGCGTTTTTAACCGGAGCACTTGATGTTTTTTCCACTAGTGAAAGTAATTGTAATTGTCATGATCAAGTAATAAAGCAGTTTGTGGGTTTTGTATCCTATCTGGTTGTTCTTAATAAGCATGCCATGAGTTTCTAGATGTTCATATGATATATGCGAAAAAAAAAGAAAAAAAAAAAGAAAAGAAAAAAAAACGGAAAAAGAAAAGAAGAAAAACAAAAAAAAAGAAAAAAAGGAAAAAGGAAGAATGATGAAACATGTTTTCGATTGATAAGGTTTATGTGTTATGCTTTTATGTGTCATATGATTAGTTAATTATGATTTGCATGTCATATTTAATGTTAAAGTGTGCACATGTTTATAATAGTGTTCACATTGAATTTTTCACAAACATATCTTTTATTCATCCCAACTGGGGTACTTCATTTCATACATAAAAAGACATAAAGCCTTCATTTCCTACAAACTCAAAGAAAAAAAAAAGAAAAAAAAAAACAACATAGAAAATAAACGTGACAATTCTCTTAAACCCTTCTCCTCTTCATGGTAGGCCCGTCTGAATCTTTGTCTTGAACAATATCCACTGGAAGCCATTGAAGGTAATCTTCATCAATCAGTGGAAAGGAAGGTTCCGATAGCGCTAATATAATTTTAGCCCCCTGCCATATAGTAGGCATTCTCTGAATACCACTCATATCAGCCTCATAAGTGGTACAAGATGGAAGAACCTGGAGGGCAGGAATGTGCTCTTGCTTCCAACCAATTTGCCTTAGACATCTCCATGGAAGGTAGAAAGTGACTTGGCAAAGACCG
The DNA here is from genome assembly GCA_947648045.1 of Beta corolliflora. NCBI lineage: Eukaryota > Viridiplantae > Streptophyta > Magnoliopsida > Caryophyllales > Amaranthaceae > Beta > Beta corolliflora. The sequence continues at coordinate 142,144 of CANSZD010001408.1, forward strand.
GGTAGTTGAACACCTCTGCGACCAGAATTGCAATATACAATTGCACTAATGCCAAGGTGGCTTGTGACCCACTTTATGTCTTGATATAAGAAAAAAATCCTCCCACCCACCATTTTTGCTAAGTTGAGAAAAGAAAGGAAGAAGACCTCTCTCCCTAACATGACTAGTTTTGTAAGTAAGACTCTTGTGGGGTTTCATGAGAGAAAATTTTTCTAATAGCCATAAATGAAGGGCTAATGGACATCCCTTCACAAAGCCTTGAGGGTTTCTTTTAAGTTCATCTAAGCCAAGGAACATTTCCCCCAAAATAAGTGGTCCAAGACGACCCCCGCTAATAATTTGAGGAATAAGTGAAAGACACCGAACATGGCATGCATTTAAAGACCATTTAGTGAGGGTACTTTCCAAAATCATAAGAATGCAAGCATTTTCTCTAGCAATCCTATAGTTGGCATTGTTAGAGATTTGCCAAGTGCCAAATTGAAAAGTCAACAATAAGTTGAGAAGAAATACCTCACCATATTGTATGTAGTTGCCATGAAGATTTTCGGGAAGATATAAGATCGTTGATAAATCTCCCGAGATCCTTGTAGGAGATCTAGGTGTAATAACTGGACAATTGGATGGTAAGCCTAGCAAGCCTTCGACCTCTTCTACAAGAGGCACAATCTCCCGGTCTCCAAAGCGGAAGACATGGCGAGTTTCATCCCAAAATTTTGAAGCAGCATGAATCATGTCGTAATAAATAGAAAGTGAAAGCAAAGGCATAAGCACCTTAGTGAAGCGGGAAGAGGAAAAATTTGCCTTGGTTGCTCCAAGTTTCTTGTGATCCCCGAGAGTTGTTTATTCTCCCGACTCTGCATTTCATTAACTTTTTCATAAGAAAGAACCATTTTTACGAAAGGAAAATTTAGAGAAAAGATTGGAGTAGTGGAAGTGGTGCATTAGGAAATGAAGAACCATGCCCCTTTTTATAGATGGAAAAAATGATCATCCATGATTTATGCCATGGATAATGAGTTTGAGTATTGTCCAAAGGATAATAAGGAGCATCCTTCACCATGGCTAATGACCAAGCATTTGTGGTATGACAATTTTTTGCTAAAACCGAACATAAAAAAAAAATTGTGTCAATGATGAATCAAGAACGTTGATACAATCCCTTTTTCCTAATGATCATTCAAAATAATGACCTTGATCAATCTATTTTATATAGTGATCATCATTTTCCGATAAAGCAAATAAGCATTATGCATAAAAAAAAAATTCTGAAAGATTTCGGAAAAAACGGATAAAATTTTGCCATATGAGGTTTGGTCCACCATAGAGGGTAATAACCATTGGTCAGCTCTTTAAGGTGACATGACTTAACAATGCATCACTCTAAGGTGACATGACCTTACAATGTCCTAATTTAAGGTGACATGATAACACATGGAGTCATAAAAAGTAAGTAATGGTGACTTGACAACTTGTTTGTCATCAAGACCATGAAAAACTGTAAAAACTGGAGTCGACCTATTAATTATCGGAATTTCTCGCATTATCAAAAGACAAATTCAGAAGACTAAAAAAAAGAGACGATGATGAAATCGCATTTTCAAAACTTTTAGGAAATTAATTTTGATTTTCTATTTAGGACGACAATAAAGTTGCATTTTCAAAACTTTTAGAAAATTAATTTTGATTTTCTATTTAAGACGACATTAAAGTCGCATTCAAAACTTTTAGAAAGTTAATTGGGATTTTCTATTTAAGACGACGATAAAGTCGCATTTTCAAAATTTAGAGAATTAATTGGGATTTTCTATCTAAGACGACAATAAAGTTGCATTCTCAATTTTAGGAAATTAATTGGGGTTTTCTGTTTAAAGACGACGTTACAGTCGCATCTCCTATTTTAGAAAATTAACTGGTATTTTCTACTTAAAGCAGCAACAGAAGTCGCAAATCATGTTTTCGAAATAACACTGATGATGACTATTTTCTACGGAGAATATGTTATCTCAAAAGAAATTTTCTGTCAAAATTTTGTGTCTTTTCAAACATTGGCCATCATTTTCTCCGAAATTCGACCAATGTGGGGCATTCTGTAGACACCAAATTTTGAACCCCTTTTTCGGATAAATAAAGGTTTTGGAAAATAAAAATAATAAAATCATCATGCAGCGTGGAGCGTGCACCTCGGAGCGCAAGTTTCATTCCGTCGCACGATTTTCCAATTTTGCGTATTAATCATACAGTTTCGGCTTAGAAGTATAATTTTCGTGAGTTGTAGTCAATACTACCACCACCGTTTTAATAAAATGATTCGCAGTATAATCATGCTCGTCTTCATTAATTTAACGAGTTTTCATTAATTATCTTAAGTTAGTCTTTCGGAAAAATGAAAAAAACAAGTCGCGATTAGGCGTCGGGATTTTCGTCGTATCCCAAAATCGGCATTAATCAGTTTCCTTGATGGTCAAGTCATTGTTCATTGGATAAAGAATAAGAATATATTATTTATCCACTAAATACATCCTTTATCCATTAGTTAGAGAATAAGAATCATGAAAAGATGTGAGAATAAGAATCAAATCCCATGTGTAAGAGGGGGAAATTCGGATTTGTTCCGGAAAGGTCAGGTGTGCGCCAAGCACACAATCATGCGCCAGACGCATGATTGTGCGCCTAGCGCACAAGCTAGCCCTGCGCCAGACGCAGGACTTTGCACCAGGCGCAAGGTGCTGTGCCTAGCGCAGCATTCTGGTCTGTTTTGTTTGCACGATTTTCAATGCATTTTTTTTGCATATTAGGATGTTTTAGGAAGAATATATTCTGAAAATCTGATCTTGCCTCATTAATGAGCAAATCTAAAAAAGAATAAGAATATTTATGTTTCCAAAGAGATTTGATGATGTCATTAGGGTGAAGTCATTAGAGTGACGTCATTAGGGTAATTAGGGATGAAGAAAATCATATTTTTTTGGATGAAAAATCTGATTTTCTACCTCTTTGAAACCCTAGTTCACTTCCCTCATTTCTCTATACTAGTGGTTGGATCGCCCGCGTTGCGCGCGTTAGGCTAGGAGTAGCTAGTTTGGTGTAGATGTTGGTCAAATAGCATACACGTATTTACACTAATACTCCCTCCAGTTTTCAAAATATAAGGCATTTACGCTTTAGGAAAATTTGTTTTGACCACAAATATCTCTTATAATATGACAATTAAAAATTATTAAAATTATACCATTGGATTCGTCTTGAAAAATACTATAACATTTTTTTTCTATCAACATGAATTGAGTGTAATTAACGGTCAAAATTCAACCTCGAATATTGTACGTACCTTATATTTTGAAATAGAGGGAATAACATGTTAATGGCTTGCTATGTTAGCATTCTTATTTATGCAACCTATTATGGACAAATCTGGTAATAAGCTAAAAAAAGTGATTCCTTATGTTACCCCATGTACTCAAAATATCTTAATGAAGATAATTGTATTTACGACAATAATCTAGTGAATGTAGTAACATGAATAATTTTGTTCAAGTTTCTTGTTTATAGCTATTATTAGGTAGCTACTCCCCTCGTTTCAAAATGTAAGGCAATCACAATATTCAAGGTCGAACTTCAATCATTAATTACTCTCAATTAAAGTTGATAAAAAGTTAGCATTTTTCAAGATGAAATAAATTTTATAATTTTTCCTTAAATATAAGAGATATTTGTAGTCAAAGTAAATTTTTGTAAAGCGTGAATGTACTATATTTTGAAACGGATATTTTTGTAAAGCATGAATGAATTATATTTTGAAACGGATGGAGTAGTTAATATAATTTGAGTTTGTAGTTTTGGGAACAAGCATATTAATCAGGTAAGATTTTCAGTTGCAACAAGGATACAAATAGCATTTGGCTTTTTGGACCTTATCATCGAATAAATCTTTGCACAATGATCTAGTGAATGTAGCAACATAATTTTGTTGAAGTTTCCTATTTATAGCTAGCTAGTTAATATAATTTGTGTTCGTAGTTCAGGAATAATTTTAGTTGCAAAAGAGAATGAAGGAACATTACATAAGTTCATGAATATACATTCCTTAAAAGCTTTATACAACCATTTCGGCTATGATAACCTCTTTTAAAAAATTAGCCTGCGGTTACCATTAAATGTAGAAGATTTACCCAAGCATTTTATTTGATATAACTTTGCAAGGAAGTTTGGCTCAAAATTACACTTAAGCCTTTCACATAACATTCTTGCTGCTCATCCTCTATTGAACCTCTGCTTGGCTACTTTTAACAACCACAACTGTCTAAAACTCTTCTCCAGTGTACATGGAACCCGTTGCATTAATTGGATCAGAGCAATTCAGACTGCTAGGGGAAGTCAAAGATAAAATTACATAAACTTTTCATCACACAAAGAAATGCATCCCAAATCCAAGTACCCACAATTATCCTTCTCTGGTTATTATCCTAATTTGAGCAAAAACTGCATGTTTCTTCCTTCAGTTTCTTCTATAAGGGCCGTTATTCCCAATGTTAAACCATTGTTCCCCTCCATGATAAGGCTGAACCTCGCTAGTAGAAATGTTATATATATTTCAACCTACTAACCATCAAATCATAGCACAAATCAAACAATGACAATCGCTTAAAACAATTTCATTGTCTAAACATAAGTAGAGAGCAAACCACATTGTAAACAAGAACTGAGCAAAGATAAGAAAAAAGGCATGATGAACAAAAACAGAAGGTAAAGAAGCAAGCATGGGTACGTATAAGCCTAAATGATAATAGATAAGAGATATCTACCTCAATCAGCGGATGACCATGTGAGGTGAGGCAAGGCGACCATCCAAAATCCAAACATGTGGAGAAGAAGGAAAAATGTATCTTATACGGGCTTTCTAAAGGTGTGAAAACACTTAGACAACCATTTTCGTTAATGGGTAATTGCCAAAACTTAGACTACAAAGTTTTAGACAACGGTAAGCTACGACATCATGATTCTTCGAGCTAACATCTATGTAAGGAGGGTATACAGATTATAAAACCTCCGTCTACGACGAACTCTAATAAAGATCCCCACTCACAATTAACCGAACATTTACATGATTAAGTTAAAAAGAAAAAGACTCCTTGGGCTGCTATTTTGGATTCGTTTAACATGTAATGTAAAGAGAATAGAATAAAAACAAACCAAAAGTTAACTCAAAAAGCAAGCTAAGTTTTCATCTAATACAATGATTTAACAGCATTAATTAAAACAATATTTCTAATTAACTTATAATTAAAAAGAAGTTGAACAAACCTTTATCTCATAGCTCTTTTTCTTCCTTCATGTCATTGCTTTCTTCTGCTTTGCTTCTCACTCTTTCTCGCTTCAAGGTAATACTTTCTCCTCGTTCTCACACCATGGGATAAAAGAGATTTTACTATTAAATCAAAGGATACCAAAAATAAAAATAAGTATCCAAAACCCATCCCTAGCTAAAAGCATGGAAATAAATTATCTATCTCATATAAAATTATGCTCAATAGCCTATGAATGTAAATAAACATTTATGAACAAGAGCCTATGAAAGTAAATAAACATGATCGAGAGAACTTTGATGCCCTCTTTACCTTGTCTATTGACAACATGTATATGCTATCACATATGTATTACTAATCTTATAGAGTTATAGTGATGCAGTAAATTGTCAAGAGCTCATGAATATAAACCAAGCCAAGCAAAGAGATAGGCAAAGAAGAGAAACAGATCAAAGACAAAAGGAGGAAAAATTCTTCAACAAGATAGACAAATGCAGGTAGCCAATTCATGAAATCAACATTAGACCCTATAGTATTTAAACCAATGTAACATAATTCGCTATATAATTCGCTTTTTAGTCCACGGTTCGCCCAAAATGGGTAAAAAAAACGGGCGAACACCGAGCCATAATTCGCTTTTTTCGAATTGCGGTTCGCGGAGAGATTAGGGAAATTATGTTACACCGATTTAAACAAAGGGAGAAACATAACCTTACCAATCAAGGGTGGAGCATTAGGAAAACACCGGATTATAGTTGACAAAGAAAAAATAGTAAATTTTTAAAAAAAGCCAAATAAATGACAAAGAAAAACCCACCAAAAGTAGGAAAGGAAAAATGCTAATATTAAGCTGAAAAACAAGATCATGAATATTATATCGGTATCCACATAAAACAGAACAAAGGTCTAACAACTTCTCTTAAATATCTATAAACCCATCTACAATGAAATCGGATTATTTCCCGCTCATTTGAGCACAATACTATCAAAAGATATATAACTTTGCCTTTGAAAGCATAATATTATACTACTCAAAGCAAGTAAATGCTCCACAATTTTATACTTAGTGTCCACTCTATAGAATGGAGATGTAATGAATATCTAGCTCTACAAATTGTTTAGAACCTTGCTGGAAAAGAGAACTTAAGTTATTATCTTCACAAAAAGAGCTGAAATTCATAAACCAAAGATTTGAAATGAATTTGATATTTCAAAACAATTCATGAATAATTGGGGGGAAAAAGACAAAATGGTGAGAAGCAAAAACTGTGTTCATATTGGGAATTACAGGGGTGGATTATGCAAGCAAATAACTTTAAAAGCTAAATTTGGGGTGATTCTTGATAAAAAAATTAGGGTGATTATAAGGAGAGAAATTGTTCCATGCCAGTGCACTATTAATAAGAAGTAAGAACGATGTAGCAACGTAATGAGGAATCAAAACCCATACATATCATAAGGGAGGGTTGTTTCTACCTTATGTATCTCAGGACCCATAGTTTATAAATAAAATATTTTACCTGAAAAGTCAAAATGCAAAAATGGAAGTTAAAATCAAAGACAACACAAAACGGGAGACAAAACATAAAAGGCACTCCAATAACAAAACAACATTAGATCTTGTTTGAACACGTGATGAACTTAATAATTTATCAAAATAATAAGTTAAACCACAAAACATACATAGTCTTGAAAAGGAAAAAATATTGACAGAGACGAAGAAGAGCGCAACTGCTCATTTTTGGAATTTTGACACAAAAGAAAATCAATTCATACTCTTAGAAAAAAAGTTTAACCAAATTAAACATCAAAAGAAAACAAAAAGAAAATATTGGCAGAGATTTACTCGACCAACTAAATTAATAAATCTGTTTTCCTCCTCTTAAATTAAAACCCTAGAAATGGAGGCAGAAATTTGAAATTAAATGAAGATAATAAAAAGAGAATATAGCACTAGCAACTTAGACTGGGTTTAGATAGAAATTAGAACCCTATGTTTTTCGATCTTTCTCGTTCTCCTTTAGCAACTTTCATGTTTATGGCACCGAAACAAAAGAGAGATCGAAATTATCAACTTTCATATTTTCGTTCTTAGCGAAAATCTAAAGCAAGTAAATAATTGAAAGTCTAATTAGGAATGCTGATGAATGAACACTAAGATAAGATTGAAAATAAATCGATTACTATGAAAATCATATATTATTAATGCCCACAAAAAATATCAAGTAAAATTCACGTGAAAGCAAAACCCATAGGAAAAGTACCTTGAAGTCGATGGGATGAAAACAAAAGACGAGAGAGAGTCATGGAGATAGGAAAGAGAAGCGAGAAATAGCGAGAAACTGAGAAAGACAGAGCAAGAGGAGAGAGGAGAGAGACAGTCAAACAGAGAAGAAGAGAGAGAGAAACGATTGTGCGGCTTAGATGAAAGGGCTGAGATGGAGGGCTCATATTGTTCCATTTCTTATCGACAATATTTTTCATGCTTTTCTCACCCATTTCACTATTGTAGTGAATAGTGGGAACTTCCTACTTTTAAAAGGGTTGGAAATACCCTCCAAAATTCACTTCAAAACCAAGTTGAAAAAAACACAATTCAACTTCACTCTCAACTTCTCTCTCTAATACTCTTCTTCTCCATAATTTTTCCATCTAAGCAAAGTCTTAATTAGTAAGTAGCAAGTTAAAAAAAAAAAACAATTCAACTTCACTCTCATCTTCTCTACTCCTTCTCTCTAAAAATCTCACTTAAGAAAAGAAATAAAAAGTTAGTAAGATAATTAGTAAGTAAAGAAGTTCATCAAAAGAAGAAAAAACTCAACTATCCATAGATGTATCAAATTCTCAATTTAACGCTTTATACAGAAAGTTATGATTTTTGTAAGTCAGTGCAAGAATAAAAGTGCAATCTGAAAAATGAAATAAAGTAATTTACTCAACTTTCATAAAAAAAAAATATTTTCTTCATACGAAAATGTGAATAAAAATTCATGAAATCTTAAGTTTATCTTAAAATGACTCATTTTATCATGTAAATAAAAATCAATAAAAATTGTCAAAAAAAATCAAAATCAAAGAAGTTAATTAATCTTTAACTTTCATAAATTCACATATAAACATGAATTCCAAAGCCCATTCAAGGAGGTGAAGATCAAGGAGCATCATGGTGAAGATCAAGATTGAAGATTTGTATGGATCATTGATTTTGTACATATTGTTGTAATACTAGTTTCTTTGTAAATAATTATTGCATCACTCAATTAATAAAAAACATGGAGATGTTTATGCATAATTTTCATATATAATTCCACAACTCTATTTAATAAAATGAGCAACCAATGTAACAAATGTTGCATGTTGGGCCCAATATGTCATAGTATATGAATCAAATGACTCAATCTCAATTGATCATTTCTCTCTTCTCTCTAAATGACTTTATAATCTTCAATAAAAATTATTTCTCAAAAGCCTTCAATTAGGAAGCAAACCTTCTAAGACCTCTCGAAAATCATAAGCGTGATCACTATTAAGGTGGTTATTTCAATCCTCGATTAATCGCTAATTAGAGCGATTAACACAAACTTCCTTTAATCACTAATTTGGGTGATTATCTCCAATCTCATTTAATCACTAATTAGAGTGATTATCTTAAACCCTAATAATCGTTAATTAGGATGATTATTCTTCTCATTTAATCACTAATTAGAGTGATTATCTTAAACCTTAATAATCGTTAATTAGGACGATTATTTTTCTCATTATATCACTAATTAGAGTGATTATCTTACACCTTGAATAATCATCAATTAGGGTGATTATTTCCTAACCTTTATTTTTAATCACTAATCAAGGTGATTATCTTTCCTTTTAAGTTTTATCACTAATTAGGGTGATTCTCTTAACCTCCAATTTTAATCACTAAACAAGGTGATTATCTTAATCCTTCATATTTTATCACTAAGTAAAGTGATTATCTCCATCCCATTTCAATCACTAATTGGAGTGATTACCTCATTTCAAATACATTTGTTTAATTCTAAAAGTGAGTTATTCATAATCTATTCTCTCCTCTTCTTTCCCCAGTGGAATTGGCCATTTAGGGTGAGACATATGCTCGAACTACGACAGTTTTGATCCATGAGTGGATTCCAATCCCGTGATGATTGGTACGTAGTGCAACTTCAGTGCTCAAACCTACCATGTACAAATGATATATTGGTTCTAAATAAAAATGGTTAATGTGTATATGTGCAAATTATATGACTTGCGTTCTTTTGAATAGCCATGATTACTTTAAAATGGAAAATAACGGATTTTGTAAGAGCCCGTTCTTTAGAACGAAAGAGGAGACGAGTTCCAGACGTTCGCACCTCTTAACCTAAACCCCGAACCCTATCTCATGGTATGAAAGACCAATTTTTCAAAAAAGCTTTATCCATATGAAGTCATCATCGTCTTGAATAATTTTTCTTGAAATTGATTTTAAAACGACTTATTAAATAAATTTGTCCCTATTCAGATATTAATAGGGTGGCGACTTCAAAGTTTTCTAAAACTCATAGTCCAATGAGAGACTTTCGTGGGATTCAGACCGTTAATTAAGACAGTCAAAAATTAGATACCACAGGCTGGCGACTCCACTGGGGAAAATACTTCCACTTGAAGTATATGAGGTTTAAACCTGAACAATGCGTTATTTTCCATATGTATATATAATAATAAAAAAAAAGCTAATCATGGCTATTCACAATTTAATTTTTGTATATAACATGCTTATGTGAAAATTACGTGTGCTTGGTAGTTTATCGATCCATACACGTGCACTCTTTTTAACCATTTTCTTATTAGGTCTGATACCTCTGTCTATTGGCAAAAGTCAGAATTTTAGAATGACAAATTAATGAATTAAGGGTGTAAAACCTGCATCCGCGAGCTATTGCGACCGGCTCTGTCAGGAGCGTCCACCCTCGATGAACACAATGGAAGTGACTCGAGGCCACTTTAACATAATCTCACCTTAAATGAATCACCCTTTAGTTGACTTTTAGGACACAAGGATCAATGCACACAAGTCTTTTATTTATTTCAGTTATTGAATGATGTGAAAAAAAAACTTTCAAAAAATTCCTCAGTCCGTTTTCAGTCGGTCAATATTTCAGTAATCATTATGTGTAGCTGAATTGCTGCCGAAATGATTATTGAATTATTAAGAGTATTTTTTTTATTCATCACAAGAGTCATGTACAAAAAATGTGTAACCATTTTTAAAAAAAAAACTCACATTTACTTCAAAATTCTTTTCATTGAAATTGGTTTTTCCAAAAACAAAATTGATTTCTAAAAAAAAATCCTGTTTTGAAAATAATCCCAAAATAAAAAAAAAATGAAAATGAAAAAGAATCATAATCACGAGTTCAAAACGTGTCATGATTAGGAATTAGAATGTAATTAAAACATATAGTCCAAAACACGAGAAGTCTACTAAAAATTTTAGTGTCAAATGGGATAACTGTTTTAAAAAAAAAAAAAATTGTGTCAAAAGGGATAATTGTTTTCGAAAAAAAGGGAAAAATTCTTCCATTTCCTGCTAAAAGAAATATAAAGAAAAATTCACCAATCATTAACTAACATTGTTAGTGTGTACATTTCAGGTACATTAAAATTAGTCTAATCCTAAGAGGGGGAACAAATGTATTCAAACAGGAGAATACATGGCATGGCGCCCGGCAAACTAAAGTTTGAAAAAGCTTGAGAAGTACCTGAATCATTTAATTGCTTCTATGTTATACGTTGTTGGTAGAGCTACGTGCGGCTTGATCCCCTAAAAAAAAATCTAATGTTGTATGCATCTATCTTAGTTTCTCAACTATGTAATGTACTAAAAGGGGTACGTAGGCAACTCATTTTCCGAGTGCAGCTGCAAAAACAAAAAAAGGAAAATTATGTAAAATTCCATATATCAGAACTACGTTGGGCCTGATTCTCCATTAAAAAAAAAATCAATCATCACCGAAAAAATAAACTTCCCCAAATGCAAATACACTTATGAAGATACGTAGGCAACCTTCGGGTGCGGCCCCTTTTGCATTTAATATTTTCTTTTGTTTTTTTTTCAGCACTTAGAAGCAATCAATAGATGTAAATCACTACAAAGAAGAACGATATATGGGGCATTATAATTGGCCAAAATGAGGACACAGGCCTCGTTATACCTCTTTTCTCTTATTTCTATAGTAGCAGGAAATGGAAGGATATTATCAAATTGATTTTGAAAAATGTTTGTGTATTATCCCGAAAAAATACGAGTCTAAAAGTGGAAGTTTAAAATGTAAATAAAAAGGTCCAAGTCTAAAAAAAAAAAAATAACAAATCAAAAAAATGTAATGAAAAATCCAAAACAAATGATAATGTCAAGGTTTCACACCTTTTAATAAATGATAACTGAAATTGGGGTTAAAAGAAAAAATAATTTTCAAATATATCATTTCTTTCATTCCCTACACCAAAAAAAAAGAAAGAGAAAAAGAAAAGAAGAAACAAAGTCTGGACAAACTTCTGTGCTAACTCTTCAACTCATTTCACAGGAACTCTGCATGGGCCCGCTCATGATCTAGGCTAATTCACCGAAGTTCTAACCATAGTGAACATTCTCTGTCAGTAATACTGTCATCCTTGTCTACACCAGCTGTATTCTCTGCTATGCGTCTTAGCGACATGTCTGAAATTCCGAACAACGAGCACCAACATAACTCTACCCCTCCACCTGATCCAATGACTGAGCTCCGAGAGCTTGTCCGGGCCATGCTTGACCGACAGGATAATATTGAACAAACTGTGTTGGGCATAATGCGCCAAAGTGCCCAGATGCCTCCTCCTCCTCCTCCGGAGTCAGAAGTAGCTTCACCTTTTCACCTTGAGCCTATGAACAATGAGAGAGAAATTCCCACTAAGCTCGAGGAAGAAGTAGTTAAGCTCAAGGAATTTTAAAAGGCATGACAAAGGCTGAACCATGGATGGACATTAATGGGTTAACACTTTTCCCAAAGGCACGATTACCTCATGGTTTCAAGAGGCCTAACCTGACAAAGTTTGATGGGACCGACAGCCCCACCAATTTCATGAAAATGTATGTAGGGGCAATGAGTCCCTGGGGAGTGGAAGAATCTTTGATGGCCCAACTCTTTCAACAGTATTTAGATGGTTTGCCGCAAAGACATTGGTTCCTCAACCTTGAAAACACAAAGAAATCCACTTGGGCTGACATAGTCAGAGAGTTCTCAAACCAGTACAAATATAATGAAGAAATTGATGTTACTAGAAGGGATCTAGAGACCACTTCTCAAAACCTTAATGAGACATTTTCTTCATTCATCACTCGGTGGAGAAATAAGGCTTCCAAAATGATGAGTAGGCCTAATGAAGAGGAACAGCTGCAAATGGTTGTGAAGAACCTTCTTCCTGTCTATTAGATTCATATGGCCTACCAATATTTTTCGACTTTCAAAGCTTTGATTGCTACGGGAACTCTAGTTGAGGACACTGTGAAAAGGGGAGACATCAAGAAAGATGAACCTACTGGCAACGCAACTTATAATGTAAAGTTTGGAAATAACAAAAGAGCCCCAAACGATGATTCATCAGCTCCTAAAACCACTAATGCAATCTATGCCATTAGCGCATCTTCTGCATTCCAGTTACGACCACAAAGGAACTTTACCCCCTTAAACATGACTTATTCCCAAGCTCTCTCCAAGCTAAAAAAGGCCAATCTCATTCATCCCTTGAATCCACGTCCACCTCCTAAAAATCCTTACCCCGGTTATGACCCAAACCAAAACTATGAGTATCACCAAAGTCTGGGGCATAATACTGAAAGTTGCACGGCTCTAAAGCATCAAATTCAAAACCTTGTGGATGATGGAAAGCTCTCGTTAGGATCCATTTCCTGTAAACCACACGACTCTCAGCCCAACCTCATAAAAAACCCCCTTCCTAATCATAAGCCCTCATTTGCCATTAATGCCATCTCTGCTAATTCAGACGGATGCGATCCAGTCCAACTAATCCACAAGACAGTTCCTCAAATGTATGAAATGCCAATATCCGCGGGTTACAAGTGCCTGGTCTATGACTATTCCACTCAAGAAAAAGTCAAAATGATGCCTTATAAAGACCCCAGTTTCACTCTCAACAAAGATCCATTCTCTGACATGTGTGGAACTTTAGATTATGACGATGCCTTCTTCATTTGGACTCTGATGCTGATGAAGATGCCTCTTCAGCCTTGACAATCGTGGAGAAAAACACTAGAGGACATTCCACCACTCCAAATACATACCGGCGCCCCATCTGCCTCGATGATCTTAGTGATGAGGAGTATGTGGATATCTCTCATTTGACTAGAGCAGGCCGCCATTTTAAGCCATCCCATTTGGAGGATGAAAATCCTTTGGAGGTACTGAGGAGGAAAGAAAAGGGCAAGGAGCCAATGACAAAGGATAGTAACAAGGAAGATGATGCTATCAAGCGCATGAAAGAAGTAAATGCTAATGTTTCCATCTGGAAATTGTTAATGCATTCCCAGCCTCATTGGGCAGCTGTTCTAAAGCATCTTAATGAAGCCTCTCTAAGCTCTTGTATAACACCTGACCAGATGGTGGGGCTCATTCATGGGGTAGATCGAACTATCATGTTCACAGACAATGATCTCCCTGACAATATCAACCACAACAATTCATTACACATCACTATACGCTGTAATGGATGGGAGATACCTAGGGTGTTGATCGACAATGGCTCCGCAATCAATGTTTGCCCTCTACGCGTACTAACAAGGCTTGGGTATTCAAAAGAGGATCTGGTACTATCCAACCAGGTGGTCAGAGCATACGATAATGCTAAGAGAGAAGTATTGGGTTTGATCAGCCTCCTCATTGAATATGGTCCCGTGGCAAGGAAGGTGGAATTCATGGTCATTGACATACAAGCCTGTTTTAACTTCTTATTAGGAAGACCATGGCTGCATGAAAATAGGGCAGTATCCTCTACTCTACATCAGAAGGTAAAGCTTCTCACTGATCATGGTGCTGTGACTATTTCTGGTGATCCAGAAATTATGACCATCTCCAACGCCGGAAAATCGGGATTGTATTTGAAAGAAGTAGAGGGCACCAGGTTGGATGGTTACACTATCCACTGTATCCTAGCAGCACCTGAAAATTCCTGGATGAGTGAGGTGCCAGCTGCGACACTAGATACAAGCTATGAAGAAATAGAACCAGAGTATAATGAGGATGACGAGGAAGAAGTAGGAGCTGCAAGTATTGACACTCATGATACCTCAATTGAAGCACCAGAGGAATCCTGTATCGGCCACCCTCAAGACGATTTTGACCTGGACTTTAATGTAGTATGCCCTGTTCGAGAGGTTCATACTGAGTCACTGATTCTCTTTCCAGGATATCAACATGAAGATCACTATCGTGAATTACCCCAATTCAAAAAAAAATTATGGGAACGGTGATCCTTTTGTCCACTTAGTGGGATTTGTGAATGCCTTGCATCCATGGGGCATACCAGAGGAAGATTACCCCATGCTGTTTGACAAGAGTTTATAAGGACCAACTCTGGACTGGTACTATTCTTCATATTGTGTAGATAGGGCTAGTTGGGAAAATGCTAGCCAAGCCTTTGTTAATTGGGCTCTCAAGCATAAACAAACTGATATCAAGAAGTTCAAGCTAGTCACTTTGCGTCAAGGCGACTTGGAAACTTTCTCACACTTTTGTTCAAGATGCGCTTACATTCGCTCCCAGCTTCGTGTCCCTGTTACTGATCGGGAATTCATGCTCATATTATTGCGGAACCTGAACGATTTCTATTATCGTCACATGGTTACTATCAAATACACCTCCCTCAGCCCCATGGAACAGCATGGTTTTGACATCGATGCTCTGAAATTGCAAGAAAAACGACCTCGGGAAGATTTTGAAATTCCCAATACAAATCCAAGGGTATATGCTGAGATGGATGAACCATTGAGTATGGTGTATGATCGTCTTCGGAAGCAAGGTATACTTCAAGTTCCAGCACATGTGCACTGTTTACCCCTTCCGGGAACATACATGAGCAAATTCTGCTATTATTGTCGTCAATTTGGGCATGAAACTAATCGATGCCATGACCTTTACTACAAAGTGCAAAGCCTGATTGATCGAGGCATCATTAGTCCAACCCACAAAGAAATACCTGCAAAGATGGTGTCATCACGTCTGCGACCGCAATCCCAAGTCGATATCTTTCGCAAACTGGTTGAGCAAGGTAAGATTCATCCACTTCCCAGACGCCCAGGGGCAAGTCCAGTAGGGCCAGATTTTCGCAAGTACTGCCAATATCATCAGTTGCATGGTCACGACACAAACCAATGTCACGCTCTCAGCTATCGCATCAAGCAAATCACCAACATAGCTCTTGTCTACCGCAAAGCTACTTGATCAGCTCCCAGAAAGAGAAAAGTCTTCGCTGAAAGTCCTGCAGGGGGTTAGCCCATCAAAAAAAAAAAACTTTCAGCTCGTTAGTATCAGAGAACTACGTGCAGCTTGAGTCCCCATTATCACTTACACTTGCACTACGAGATCACTCCACCTATGTAACACCTGGGGTACGTAGGTAGCTCAATATGAGTGCAGCTGCTTTATTAAATAAAAAACTTTAGTTCTTTCTGAAATAATGAACTACGCTGAGTCTGATTCCCCATAAAATGCACTTGGAGCAATGGGGATATGTAGGTAACCTTCGGGTTCGACTCAAATATATTACCATTGTATTTCAGGCAATGTGATCAGAATCCAAGATGCCAGTTATCACAGGAGCAAATTTCAGAATGCTGAATTGACGCATCAAGGGGGATACAGGCCCTAATCTCTATATTTTCTGTCTTTGTTCAAATATTAAGCAGGGAATGGAAGAATGAAAAAATATGTTTTCAACCCCAATGACAGTAAAATCATTAAAAAAAGGTCAAAATAAAGTCAAAAAATAAAAAAAAAATACAAAATTGCGAAGGTGGACCATTCCAGTCAAGATATGGCAAAGTTGTTTCCGAAAATTTTCTGTACTCTACAATGCATTCTGCAATGTGTATCCTTCTTTTCTTTTCTTTTAATTCTTTTTCTCAACCTTTAGGTCCAAAAAGAAGAAATGTGTCCCTTCTCTAAGGATGACCAATTACCGTCAGAAAACAAACGCCTCAGCCCTACCCACGAATGCGGTCAAAAAGCCTGTAGGGATTGCCATGCAACCTCTGTCCAAAGGATTTCATATTATGATGAAGATGGGTTATACTCAAGGAGCAGGATTAGGGCGTGATGGTAGGGGAATGAAGCAACCAATCCCCGTAGTAGACAAGCAGAGCCGACATGGATTAGGATATGATCTGGGCGGCACTTCTCAAAACATCAAAAAACCTTCTTCTACCCTCAATGGTCAGCTCATCCTGCAAGGAGATACTGAGCCATACTATGAATTTCCACAACCTTGGCTTAGTAGGAAAGAACAAAGGATTTTACCGGGATTAGAGATATTCTTCAATGAAGCTAGGAATTTGGACTTAATCAAAAGTTGGTTTGTCCAAGCACAAAACATGAAAAAAGAAAATGACTGGGTGGATAACCTGGAACATGGAGTCCTTAAGAAGCTTTTTGGCGATGATGCCTTTTGGCGAAAGCATTGAACATAAGTGGAGTATTGAGTGTCAGGCAAAAGACGGCCCAATAGAATTTAAAATGTTTTTAGGAAACCATCCTCCACATCCATCTCATGAAATTACCTTTTCAACTTTTTCAAATGGATATCATACTGATAGCTCATCTTCCAGCCAATCTACCTTGCATACCAAATCAGAAGACTCTGATAGTGAGGAAATTGAATGTGAACCTTTATCTAAGTACATTTGCATGCAAGATGTTATCTCTGACAGTGAATTTAATAATGATGAATCACTTGATACAACTGAAACATATATAAAACCCATGGAAGAGTCCATTGTAATTAATATTGGTACTAAAAATGCTGTAAAAGAAGTCAAAATAGGGTCATTCGTCTCCCTAATTGAACAGTCTGTGTTTATTGCATTGTTAAAAGAGTATGTAGATGTGTTTGCATGGTCTTCTGCTGATATGCCTGGTGTTAATCGAGAAATTGCGGAACATCGCATTCCGTTACATCTTGAAAGCAAGCCTAAGCAAGAAAAACTCCGCCGAATGAAGCCAGAGATTAGTCTGAAAGTGAAAGAAGAAATTCAGAAACAGCTTGATGCCAAATTCAACCAAGCTGTAAAGCATCCGAGTTGGCTCGCCAATATAGTGGTCGTACTTAAAAAGGATGGGAGAGTTCGGGTTTGCATTGATTTTCGAGATTTGAATGCTGCATCACTGTAGACACATAATCGTGTCTCCCCATTTAGTACCCTATGATGACCAATACCCTGCTCCAATTGGTCCGGATCGAGGAAAGAATAAAGAACGAGTTTAAAATATAATGTTTTAAGCCCAAATCCATCTTCTAACTCTTTTTATTAATTCATTTCCGAAATTTTTTTATAACCAGTTTTAATAAGCCCATTTCCTATTTTAAATAACCTTTCTAAAAGCCCATTTTCGAATACCTTTGAAAAATAGTTTTGTGAAAGCCCAATTTTTAAAACCATTTCCTAAGCCCAATTTAATTAATAGAATTAATTAATTTTATTGATTAGTTTTATTAATAAAAATATCTTTTACAAAAATAATCTTTTCCCAAACTGTTTTTAAATATCTTTTATCTAACTCTTTTCTAAAATCTTTTTTTTAATAAAAATCTTTTAGAACTCTATTATCTTTGAAAAACCTATTGCAACTCAACTACCTAAACTTATATATATCCTCCCTCATAACAAAACCCACGGCAGAACCAACTCATGACAATCTCCACGGCTCAACTAAATTCCTTCGCTATCTAATACTCATCCTTCACGCTACATAATCACCAGGCCCTCTAATTCTCCCTTACTAATTCCTCCTCACTTTTTCCTTTGACTCCACTGATCACAACCATACCAAATCACACGGCCAATTCATGATCATTCATCAATCACCATAATCTAATACACCTGATGCTCCACTCCTAATTCTAATCACCTAACACACCTTATACCAAATATTTTCCACACCTATATTCATCTACTCGCTACATCTCCATAATCCCCAGATCGCCAATCATCATCCTTCAATCATCATCACTTTGCGCCTAATACTAATACTCCTCACAACAAGAAAATCAAACAGCAGCAACATATAAACTTTAAAACCCAAGTCAACGTCTCATATTATTTCTCAAACTAAACAATTGTGTTTGATATTGTTGTTGTCACGCAAAACTCAACGCAAGATACTATTTTTCTAAGACTCGATCAATAATTTAATTTTCTAAGATCCGTACAAATCAACGACCCCGAACGGTGGTATAATTTCTGAGGGTCAACTAAATTAACTAACTTTATTTTATTTGCTTTCTTTATTTATTATTTTCTGGAAGTTACTAACATTCTATTCATGATGTAGATTGTTAACTCGTTCCTGCGACTGTAAGTATTGTATATATTATACGAACTCCTTGCAGTACTTTATTTTCATATTTTTATTTATTTTTATGAACATATTATTTTTCATTTCTGATTGCAATATTTATCACCTTGTATTTATTGTTAATCAAGACCTAAATAAATGTTCTAACTAATTCAGATAACATGGACAACCTGCTAGGAACCCATAAAATATTGATTGTCTAATAACTGATCACTAAATAATTAGTCTTTTTATGTGTTTCCTGAACCTACTTAGACTAAATATTTTTAGGGTGCTGTAAAATGCTATATGATTATTCTTTTGCATAAAATCTATTGTGAATCGTTATTTAGTAAAGGCCAGCAATGGGCAAATGTGGTTCATTATGACCATATTTGTACCCTCACCCCCGAACTCAATCTTTGGTTCATCTTGACCATCTATGGAGTCATGACGGGGAAATCTACATTGGATAAGTCCCTAAGATGTCCCTTCCGTTTCAATTCAATTAGGTTTATGATTCTTCTTCTAAAGAATTGTTGGCGACTTCAAAAATATATTTTTAATAAAACCTTAACAACAGGGTAGTCAAATAAACGCGCTCACACCGCGTGTAGGCATTAAAGGAATTCAAAAATCTTACGCCCACAATTTGGCGACTTCACTGGGGAGGATTTAAAAAAAATATTTTTTTTAAATGAGTGGGTGAAACTTGAAAAATACGATTCATTCTTATTTTTATGCCTTAGAATAATATACTGTTTTGCATGTGCATGACTATTAACCACCAAAAGAACAATATACTGTTTTGTCCTCACTCATGCGCACCCTGAGAAACTTCCCAGGAGGTCACCCATCCCTAGACTACTCCCAGCCAAGCACGCTTAACTGTGGAATAACTAAGGATATGAGCTCCCTAAAAGAAAGATGCATCTTGTTGGAATGAGTAGCCTGCTAAATCCCTTTAAAGCAATCATGAGGGGTATTACACATGTTCTATGTGTGTGGTCACCCCCGGGGGGTTTGCGCTTTGTCCTTCCAAAAAGCTTCCTGAGGGATAGTGCTGGATCTTAGTCATAAGCAAACCTACCCAACCATGGCATTGTTCTCTTGTTCCTGACTTGAGACTAGAGTGCGTCTTACATGTGGCCACCTCTTTAAGCAGGGGTACGAAGCGTGGGATCAATCTCTTAGTCATGGACCCTTTTCAACCTTAACCTAAACCTGACTAATAGTTGAACATAGAACTGGACTTTAGAGTGACAACTTTGCATATTATTATCTTAATTGTGCATATTTGTGTGTTGCGTGCCTCTAATTGCTATGTGTCGCGTAATTTCCAAAATAGATCGTCAATGAAGTTACGTGATCGAAACAGCAAAAGATGAGATGTCGAGCTTCTTGCGCGCCGCGCATCATCTATGCACTTGGCGCAGCTTGCCAGCGCTGGACGCAATCAGCGTCTCTTCCTTTATTTCCATTTTACGTCCTGCGCTTCCACAATGCGTGAGGCGCGATTTCTTGCGTTAAGCGCATTCTCTATCATCGCCCGCATAGCCCAAATTTGATCCCTGCGTCTTGATGTATGCGATTAGTGCATCTAGCCCTTTGTTGTGCGCTGAATCTTAATTTCATTTCGTTGCCGACTTCCTGTCACCCCCACATTTTACCAAGCTATATCCCCTATTCTTTTTCAAAAAAATATCTCCCATCTTTAAAAAAAAAAAAAATGCTATCCATATCTTTTACCAAATATCTCCCATCTTTTTTCTAAAAAAATGATCACATATCTTTTTCAAAATTTTCATCTCATCTTCAATCTCCTATCTACTTGAAAAAATTATATCTCCACCTTTTTTTCAAAAAAAAACCCATCTTTCTTTTTTCTATCACATATCTTTTTTCGAAAATTCATCCTTTTTCTCTTTCCTATCTTTTCATGTTATTTTATCCATCATTTGAGCACATCATTTAGGATTTTTTTTAGTGTCCATCTTGTTGTAAAAGTCTTGTCCACCTAGGAATTCTATCTGCATTAGAAGTCCATCTAGCTCATATGTCTAGGTTCATCCAGTTTCACTCCATTTATAGCTCTTAACCTCGTCTAAATCTATCCATGTTAGGAGTCTTAACCCTGTCTAGCTTCACCCATCTAAGAAGTCTATGGTCTTTAGGATTCTTGTCATCCTAGAAGTCTATAATTCATAAAAAAGTCCATGCATAATAGGAGTCTAAAATCGTTAGAATTCTATCCGTCCTAGGAGTCTAAATCCATTAGAATTCATTCATCTTAGGAGTTTCGAATCCATTAGAGTTTCGCTCATATAAGAGTCTAAATCCATCAGAATTCCATCCATTTTAGGAGTCTAGGTCCAATAGAGTTTCATACATATTAGGAGTCTAGCATCCTCTAAAGTTCATCAAATCTAGAATTCTAACGTCATTAGAAGTCTATCAAGTCTAGGATTCTGAAGTCATTACAATTTCATATCAATTAGGATTGCATTCATACAAGAGTCAACTTGCATTGCATAGTCCGTCGTTTACACATTTCATGCATAACTAGAGTTATTAGGCATTTAGGAGTCTCATTGCATCCATACTCTCCATCTCATCTCATGCATTCCGCATTTAGTAGTCCTGAACTACAAGCGATTTGATTCCCTCTTTTGGGATATGTAGGCAGCCTTTACAGGTTCGAACGCATAGATTGAGTCATGCATACATACGTTAGGTCTAGGTGCATCCAAGAAAGTCATTCATACATGCATTAAGTCTAGGTGCATTAAAAAAAAAATCATCATGCATATAGGATATTCAGATTTGTTCCTAGAAGCTCAACTTATTAACAAACATCCATTCTTTCATTCCATCTATGTCTCTCCATCATCATTCTATCTCTAAATCTCCTTTGATGATCTATGTAGAAATCAAGCGACATTGAAATGGGCAGTCCATCGAATAACGAGCAACAACTTGCTGAAATGGCTAGAGCATTAGCCAATCTGTCCAGCATGATGGAAGAAATAGCTATCAGGCTTGAGAAGATCGAGTCTGGTAAGTCTCCTGGATTTAACAAGACAATGGAGAATGTTGTTCATAGGGTAACCAATGCAAATTCCTATTTTGAGCCCATTGATAACACCAAACTGAAAGGGAAACTTCCTGAAGAGTTCTCTACAACTAACATCCCTAAATTTAAACCAACTGATAATCCAAAGTATCATTTAAGGAACTTCCGTGCAACCATGATCATCAAATCGGTTGACCCTGAACTCTACCCAATGGTATTCCCGATGTCGTTGGACCCAATCTGCCAAAATTGGTTTTATTCCCTGGACCCCAAGCAAACTAAAACTTGGGAATGCATCACTATTGCTTTCATGAAACAATATGAGTCGAACGCACAAATGCAAACCTCCCTTAGAGAACTCGAGTTTCTTATACAAGGTGAAAATGAAGGTTTTACCACTTATCTGAGTAGGTGGAGAGAGAAATCAGCCCATATGGTATCAAGGCCTGCAGAAAAAGACTTGGTACGAATATTCGTTTCTAACCTGCTCCCTAAATACAAAAACCACCTCAAATACTTTGGTCTTGATAGCTTCGCAAGAGTATATGATGTGGGCATCCAGATTGAGAATGATTTGCTGAAAAATACTGAAGATAATAACCTCAATGTCATAGAAGTAGACATATCTCCGAGCCCAATCACTCATTAAGACACTTGGACTCGCTTAGGTCCAATCAACGCGAAAAATACACTTCTTCTCTTTTCGTTTAGAAAGAGACCTCATGAAGATTGAAGCAACGAAGCTGTCTTGTCATGCGACGTAGGAGTCTAGACTTAGGATTTCATTTTCTGTTTCATTTCTCTTATTTTTCCCAGTCTAATGTAGGATTTCCCCTCTTATTGCATGTACTCATAATTTTCAATCAATAAATGAGTATTTCTTTTCTAACCCTGCACTAATGAGCATCATTGAAAATCACGATTGTCGCCTTAAAAGAAATGAATTTCTAATTCTCTCATGACTATTCAAATAAAGGCAATGAACATAATTGGCATAAAAGAGGCATCCCTTCCTTTCTCCAATCCTTATCATCCATTTCAACCTAAATACATAACATCCATCTCCCTTTAACCTACCTCATTGGAAGTACACTTGACAACAATATAATGTAAAGGGCAAGTAAAAAAAAAAGGAGCAACAAAACGAAAATCAAAGCAAAAGCAAAAAAAAAAAATTCATGCAAAAAGTGCAAAATATATATATATAAAAAAGAAGTGTTGCAAACAAGCCCATCAATAACTTTGTGAAAGGTATTTCTTTCAAAACCTTTAACTTTCAACCAAAACTTTAACCAGAAATCTTTACAAGCCAAATCATATATCAGACAAACCTTCCCTCAAGAAATCCATAACCATCCATGTCGCATTCCAATAAGCCATAAAAGACAAACCAAAGCCCGCTAGGTCGAAAACCCATAAGGGCGACTAAGGCAAAAGTCAGGGCATCTTCTTATTCACTAGCCTGAACTACAAATGGTCTGATTCTGCTAAAGATACGTAGGAAACCTCACCCTGAGGTCCGACAGCTTTAAATCAAACCAAACTTACATCATTATCCACCCTTGCCAAAGACCTCTTCCAAATCAATGCTTAATCCATTGCAAATGGCTCCAAAACAAAATGCTCGGCCACCATTAAAATGTTAAGAGCTACGACTTGCCTGATTCCATCATAGATACGTAGGCAACCTCTTTTGAGGCCCGACCATTTTATTCAAAACACATTATTAAGGCTCGCCTAGGCCCATGAGAAAAGAGCGATCTCCCAAATCATGAGTTTTCAATGCTCATCCCCTACCCTTAGAACTAGACTGGGATTTGAACCTGCATCATTAGCCTACCTCATTGCGTGAGTCGATTCATTATGACTCTGCCTTTTCCAATTCTTATCCCTTCCTTTTTCTAAGCCACATTATCGCTTCTAAGCCACATTATCGCTTCTAAGCCAACCTTAGCATAACCTTTCAACACTCAGCGTTATGACCGCGCCTTATCTTTTGAGTGTTCCTTTCTTTAGCCTTTCTTGTCTTCTCACCTTAGGAACCCCATATGGAATCTTCCGTTGAAACTTCCGCTAAGTGTGACGAGATATCATCAAAAATCAAACAATCAAGCTGAGTCCTTCATAAACTCCATCTTACTGGGGGTTCATCACGGCTCCACACAGAAAATCATAGGCTCCGAGTATAGGCCTATAAGGACTTCATTGCGAGTCCGTACATGAAATATCGGCGGTTTTAAAACCACACTGATGCAAGATTGAACTGATTGTATGGGCTCACTTAGGCCTTGACATACGAAACTCGCAGCGCATACAATTCAAGCATTACGAGGACTACAATGTATTCAAATCCAACAAATCATCCTTCATAGGCTCCATGTGTACCTTGATAAGGACTTCATTTCGAGTCCATACAAAATATTTTGGGCTCCAGACCCATACGAGATCCTAACTGTTTTATGGGCTCACTTAGACCCGTAACAACTACAACGCATTTTGAATCAAACATAACTTACATGGATCATCCTTGGGTCTTTCCATTTCTCCTATTTCAAAAACAGTTTTCTAAAACGAAAATTTGAAGCTTCTAATGGAACGATCAAATCATCAGCATTAGTGTCATACCTCTGCATTAGTGTCATATCTCTACATTTGCATTACATATTTGCATCGTCCAAACATTGTGTCAAAGCATTGCATCCTTCGTCCTTAGCCATAGGATTCTAGCGTCAATCATCGAGTCACACATACACACACACACGTATGAACACACGATAGCACCTTTAAGTCTAGAGTACTAGAGGTCACTCTTTATAGGTCATGTCTTTTCCTATCCATACACTAACACCCACATTACGGGACACATGCATGTCCCTTAGTTGTTGTCTGTATATCTGTGTGTTATTGGTATTCGCAGGTACCCAACATTAAACGACTCTATATAAGCTATATTACGCCAAGGTCTGCGGACCCCTACAAATTAACAACAAAAGACAAGTGCTATATACATGGTGCGTCCAGCGCACCGACAACATTGTGTCACGTACAACAATCTGCATCCAGCGCAGCATACCACGCCAAGCGCAGGCCTGTGCGTCTGGCGCACAGTCCTGTACAGCACGCTTCGGGGCTTCTTAGCCATGTGGAGCCTACACCTAATTCCCAAATGCATTCAAATGTTCGCTATGACATTGCACGCGACAATTAAACGAACTTCATAAGTTGGCAAAAACGCAACCTTGCTACTCTGTGAATAAACTACAACAACAGCCTTGGAGCGGGACAATAGCTCATTACAATCAGCCTTGAAGCGGGACAATAGCTCAGTACAACAGCCTTGGAGCGGGACAATAGCTCACTACATCGCCCTTGGAGTGGGACAATAGCTCAGTACAACAGCCTTGGAGCAAGACAATAGCTCACTACAACAACATTGGAGTGGGACAATAGCTCAGTACAACAGCCTTGGAGTGGTACAATAGCTCACTACAATAGCTTTGGAGCGGGACAATAGCTCAGTACAACAGCGTTGGAGCGGGACAATAGCTCAGTACAACAGCCTTGGAGCGGGACAATAGCTCATTACAATCGGCCTTGGATCGGGACAATAGCTCATTACAATCAGCCTTGGAGCGGGACAATAGCTCATTACAACAGCTTTGGAGCGGGACAATAGCTCATTACAACAGCCTTGGAGCGGGACAATAGCCCATTACAACAGCCTTGGAGCGGGACAATAGCTCATTAAAACAGCCTTGGAGCGGGAGAATAGCTCATTACAACGGCCTTGGAGCGGGACAATAGCTCATTACAACGGCCTTGGAGCGGGACAATAGCTCATTACAATCGCCTTGGAGCGGGACAATAGCTCATGATTCTTTTTCCCATATATCATTTCATTTTTGCAAATCTACAATTACTTTGCAAATATGTTTCACCCATGCCTGTTCCTGAAGCTTTTGCTTGTTTTTTGCAGGTACTGGCGCAAAAGAGTGATTTTGGATTGCAGAGCATCTAGAATCATTCTCCGTCCCGACATGTATACTTTGACTTTCGGTTTTACAAACCTCAGTCAAAGTAGGGGCTTCTGTAGACACATAATCGTGTCTCCCCATTTAGTACCCTATGATGACCAATACCCTGCTCCAATTGGTCCGGATCGAGGAAAGAATAAAGAACGAGTTTAAAATAAAATGTTTTAAGCCCAAATCGATCTTCTAACTCTTTTTATTAATCCATTTCCGAAACTTTTTTATAACTAGTTTTAATAAGCCCATTTCCTAAAATATTTTAAATAACCTTTTTAAAAGCCCATTTTCGAATACCTTTGAAAAATAGTTTTGTGAAAGCCCAATTTTTAAAACCATTTCCTAAGCCCAATTTAATTAATAGAATTAATTAATTTTATTGATTAGTTTTATTAATAAAAATATCTTTTACAAAAATAATATTTTCCCAAATTGTTTTTAAATATCTTTTATCTAACTCTTTTCTAAATTTTTTTTTTAATAAAAATCTTTTAGAACTCTATTATCTTTGAAAAACCTATTGCAACTCAACTACCTAAACTTATATATATCCTCCCTCATAACAAAACCCACGGCAGAACCAACTCATGACAATGTCCACGGCTCAACTAAATTCCTTCGCTATCTAATATTCATCCTTCACGCTACATAATCACCAGGCCCTCTAATTCTCCCACACTAATTCCTCCTCACCTTTTTCCTTTGACTCCACTGATCACAACCATACCAAATCACACGGCCAATTCATGATCATTCATCAATCACCATAATCTAATACACCTGATGCTCCAGTCCTAATTCTAATCACCTAACACACCTTATAACAAATATTTTCCACACCTATATTCATCTACTCGCTACATCTCCATAATCCCCTGATCGCCAATCATCATTCTTCAATCATCATCACTTTGCGCCTAATACTAATACTCCTCACAACAAGAAAATCAAACAGCAGCAACATATAAACTTTTAAACCCAAGTCAACGTCTCATATTATTTCTCAAACTAAACAATTGTGTTTGATATTGTTGTTGTCACGCAAAACTCAACGCAAGATACTGTTTTTCTAAGACTCGTTTAATAATTCCATTTTCTAAGATTCGTACAAATCAACGACCCCGGACGGTGGTATAATTTCTGAGGGTCAACTAAATTAACTAACTTTATTTTATTTGCTTTTATTTTCTTGAAGTTACTAACATTTTATTCGTGATGTAGATTGGTAACTCGTTCTCGCGACTGTAAGTATTGTATATATTATACTAACTCCCTGCAGTACTTTATTTTCATATTTTTATTTATTTTTATGAACATATTATCTTTCATGCCTGATTGCAATATTTATCACCTTGTATTTATTGTTAATCAAGACCTAAATAAATGTTCTAACTAATTCAGATAACATGGACAACCTGCTAGGAACCCATAAATATTGATTGTCTAATAACTGATCATTAAATAATTAGTCTTTTTGTGTGTTTCCTGAACCTACTCAGACTAAATATTTTTAGGGTGCTGTAAAATGTTATATGATTATTCTTTTGCATAGAATCTGCTGTGAATCGTTATTTAGTAGAGGCCAATAATGGGCAAATGTGGTTCATTATGACCATATTTGTACCCTCACCCCCGAACTCAATCATTGGTTCATCTTGACCATCAATGGAGTCATGACGGGGAAATCTACATTGGATAAGTCTCTAAGATGTCCCTTCCGTTTCAATCCAATTAGGTTTATGATTCTTCCTCAAAAGAATTGTTGGCGACTTCAAAAACATATTTTAAATAAAATCTTAACAATGGGGTAGTCAAATTAACGTGCTCACACCGCATGTGGGCATTGAACGAATTCAAAAATCCTACGCCTACAATCACCAAAAGATTGCTTTCCTCTATCCCACATTGATGTTCTCGTGGATAATACGGCCGGTCATGCAATGTTTTCCTTCACGGATGGATTTTCGGGGTATAATCAAATACTCATGGCTCAAGAAGATATGACAAAGACATCTTTCATCACTCCATGGGGCACCTTTTGTTACCGAGTTATGCCTTTCGGTCTCAAGAATGCCGGAGCCACATATCAAAGGGTTGCAACCACTATCCTTCATGACCTCATCCACGACATTGTGGAGGTCTATGTAGATGACATGATTGTGAAAAGTGAAGATCGTGAGGGGCATGTTCCTGCACTAAGGTCCTTCTTTGAAAGAATCAGGTTGTACAATCTAAGGCTAAACCCTCAAAAGTGTGTGTTTGGCGTCACTTCAGGCAAGTTGTTGAGATTCATTGTCAGTCAAGACGGCATCAAAGTGGACTCTGAAAAGGTAAAAGCTATTCAAGGGCTACCTCCTCCAAAAACAGAAAAAGAAATAAGAGGATTTCTCGGCATAATCCAATATATCAGCAGGTTCATCTCACAACTCACTATGAGGTGTGAACCCATATTTAAGCTGCTCAGAAAAGGGGCATCCCATGAGTGGAACGAGGAATGTCAAGAACCTTTTGATTCCATGATAGAGTATCTTTCAAATCCACCTGTTCTAATGCCACGTAGACCAGGGGAACCTCTGATTTTGTACCTCACTACTATAGAAACAGCTATGGGAGCTCTCTTAGCCTAATATCAAGAAGGATCAAAGAAGGAAGTTTCCATATAGTATCTAAGCAAGAAATTCCTGGAGTATGAGACAAGATATACCCCACTGGAAAAACCATGTATCTCTTTAGTGTATGCCACGAAGAAGTTGGGGCATCACCTCCAAGCTCATAACACCTATCTGATCTCATGACTTGATCCAATCAAGTATCTGTTTGAGAAAACCATTCTTTGTGAAAGATTGGTGAGATGGCATGTTATGCTTTCTGAGTTTGATATTCAATGTGTCTGCCAGATTTCTATTAAAGGAAGAGCCATATTTGATGCCCTAGTAGAAGGACCAGTGTCAGGAGATGAATATGATGATGAATTCCCTGATGAGTACTTATTATTCATTGACAATCCACAATGGTGCATGTATTTCGATGGAGCTTCTAATCGGAGAGGTAATGGAACAGGGGTTTTGTTAGTAGATCCTAATGGAGTACATATTCCATTTGCTGTCAAGCTGGATTTTCCAACAACAAACAATACAGCTGAGTATGAAGCATGTATAAATGGAGTAAAAGCCGCTTAAATGGAGTACAGGCCGCTTTGGTAGCAGGGGCAAGACATTTCATTGTATATGGAGATTCTAATCTCATCATATCTCAAACAATAGGAATTTGGAGGGTTAAAGATGAGAGACTTCAGCTCTACACAGAGTACCTTCAAGAATTGATCCCTTATTTTGATGACATCAGCTTCAAACATCTTCTTCGAGAACAAAATAGTTTCACCGATGCTTTAGCCAATCTCGCTGTTAATTTAACATGGGAAAATGGTACAAAGATCCAGTCAGTTTTAATTGAAGAAAGAAAGGGCCCTACAGTGACGGTAGCACAAATTGTCTCCGCACTGGTTCAACAAGATGATGATGATGATGATGTCTGGTACAAAGATATCAAGCATTTTCTGGAAACAATGCAATATCCATTGGGAAGTGGCAAGAACGACCGCATAGCCATCAGAAGGCTAGCTGCTCATTTTCTTATACTAAAAGGTAGACTGTATCACAAAGGGTTTGATGGTACTCTGCAACTCTGCGTAAATGACAGCGAAAAACAAGTCATCATGGAAGAGGTTCATGGAGGGGAATGTGGACCCCATATGAATGGAAGAATGCTGGCTCGTAAAATTTTGCGAGCTGGTTTCTATTGGAGCACTCTAGAAGGTGATTGCATCAGCTTTGTCCGCGCCTGCAAGCAGTGTCAGATATTTGCTAACCTTAATCATTTGCCATCTGTGTCATTACATAATATGACTTCTCCTTGGCTGTTTTCAAGTTGGGGCATAGACATAATCGGAAAAATTCATCCAAAGGCTTCAAATGGGCATCAGTATATTCTTGTAGCAATCGATTACTTTTCGAAGTGGGTTGAAGCTGCATCATTTTTGAATCTAGGGGCAAGGCAAGTCTCGAAATTTGTGATTAACAACATCATCTGTCGATATGGCATACCTTTTGAAATCATCTCTGATAATGGATCACAAGTTGAGGGTCATTTGAAAACTACTCTTGCAAGATATGCAATCAAGCATCATCAGTCCTCACCTTATCGTCCCCAAACAAATGGAGCGGTAGAAGCAGCCAATAAGACAATCAAAACTATTGTTGCCAAGATGACAGAAAAGACAAGGGAATGGCATGACAAACTATCATATGCCCTTTGGGAATATAGAATATCAATTAGGACTTCAACAGGAACAACCCCATATTCTTTGGTTTACGGGATGGAGCCAATCCTACCAGTTGAGGTGGAGATACAATCTCTCAGGGTCATAGCAGAAAGTGAAATCTCGGAAGACCAGTGGCACAAAACTCGCTATGATGAGCTTGCATTCGCAGATGAGCGCCGACTACAAGCATTGCATAACATTCAACTCTATCAACGGAGAATTGCTCGTGCATTTAACAAAAGGGTTCGAGATAGAAACATTCAAGAAGGTGATCTAGCTTTAAAAGAAAATAGAGCTCCGTTGCATGATCCTCGAGGAAAATTCAAGCCTAACTGGTCTGGACCATTCCTGGTCAAGCATGTCACCACGGCTGGAGCAGTGAAGCTAATGAATTTTGATGGAAATGAGTTCACCCATTTCACTAATCTCGACCAGTTGAAGAAATATTACGCTTAGGCATCAAAGTAATTGTAATTGTCATGATCAAGTAACCAAGCAGTTTGTGGGTTTTGTATCCTATCTGGTTGTTCTTAATAAGCATGCCATGAGTTTCTAGATGTTCATATGATATATGCAAAAAAAAAGAAAAAATAAGAAAAGAATAAAAAACGGAAAAAGAAAAGAAGAAAAACGAAAAAAAGAAAAAAAGGAAAAAGGAAGAATGATGAAACATGTTTTCGATTGATAAGGTTTATGTGTTATGCTTTAATGTGTCATATGATTAGTTAATTATGATTTGCATGTCATATTTAATGTTAAAGTGTGCACGTGTTTAGAATTGTGTTCACATTGAATTTCTCACAAACAGATCTTTTATTCATCCCAACTGGGGTACTTCATTTCATACATAAAAAGACATAAAGCCTTCATTTCCTAAAACTCAAAGAAAAAAAAACAAAAAAAAAAACAACATAGAAAATAAACGTGACAATTCTCTCAAACCATTCTCCTCTTCATGGTAGGCCCGTCTGAATCTTTGTCTTGACCAATATCCACTAGAAGGCATTGAAGGTAATCTTCATCAATTAGTGGAAAGGAAGGTTCCGGTAGCGCTGATATAATTTTAGCCCCCTGTCATATAGTAGACATTCTCTGAATACCACTCATATCAGCCTCATAAATGGTACAAGATGGAAGAACCTGGAGGGCAGGAATGTGCTCTTGCTTCCAACCAATTTGCCTTAGACATCTCCATGGAAGGTAGAAAGTGACTTGGCAAAGCTCGGGTAGTTGAACACCTCTGCGACCAGAATTGCAATATACAATTGCACTAATGCCAAGGTGGCTTGTGACCTACTTTATGTCATGATATAAGAAAAAATTCTCCCACCCACCATTTTTGCTAAGTTGATAAAAGAAAGGAAGAAGACCTCTCTCCCTGACATGACTAGTTTTGTAAGTAAGACTCTTGTGGCGTTTCATGAGAGAAATTTTTTCTAATCGCCATAAATGAAGGGCTAATGGACATCCTTTCATAAAGCCTTGAGGGTTTCTTTTAAGTTCATCTAAGCCAAGAAACATTTCCCCCAAAATAAGTGGTCCAAGACGACCCCCGCTAATAATTTGAGGAATAAGTGAAAGACACCGAACATGGCATGCGTTTAAAGACCATTTAGTGAGGGTACTTCCCAAAATCATAAGAATGCAAGCATTTTCTATAGCAATCCTATAGTTGGCATTGTTAGAGAATTGCCAAGTGCCAAATTGAAAAGTCAACAATAAGTTGAGAAGAAATACATCACCATATTGGTGGAGATACAATCTCTTAGGGTCATAGCAGAAAGTGAAATCTCGGAAGACTAGTGGCACAAAACTCGCTATGATGAGCTTGCATTCGCAGATGAGCGCCGACTACAAGCATTGCATAACATTCAACTCTATCAAAGGAGAATTGCTCGTGCATTTAACAAAAGGGTTCGAGATTGAGACATTCAAGAAGGTGATCTACTTTTAAAAGAAAATAGAGCTTCGTTGCATGATCCTCGAGGAAAATTCTGGCCTAACTGGTCTGGACCATTCCTGGTCAAGCATGTCACCACGGCTGGAGCAGTGAAGCTAATGAATTTTGATGGAAATGAGTTCACCCATTTCACTAATCTTGACCTGTTGAAGAAATATTACGCTTAGGCATCAAAGTAATTGTAATTGTCATGATCAAGTAACCAAGCAGTTTGTGGGTTTTGTATCCTATCTGGTTGTTCTTAATAAGCATACCATGAGTTTCTAGATGTTCATATGATATATGCAAAAGAAAAAAGAAAAAAAAAGAAAAAAAAAACGGAAAAAAGATAAGAAGAAAAACGAAAAAAAGAAAAAAAGGAAAAAGGAAGAATGATGAAACATGTTTTCGATTGATAAGGTTTATGTGTTATGCTTTTATGTGTCATATGATTAGATAATTATGATTTGCATGTCATATTTAATGTTAAAGTGTGCACGTGTTTAGAATTGTGTTCACATTGAATTTCTCACAAACAGATCTTTTATTCATCCCAACTGGGGTACTTCATTTCATACATAAAAAGACATAGAGCCTTCATTTCCTACAAACTCAAAGAAAAAAAAAAACAACATAGAAAATAAACATGACAATTCTCTCAAACCCTTCTCCTCTTCATGGTAGGCCCGTCTGAATCTTTGTCTTGACCAATATCCACTAGAAGCCATTGAAGGTAATCTTCATCAATCAGTGGAAAGGAAGGTTTCGGTAGCGCTGATATAATTTTAGCCCCCTGCCATATAGTAGGCATTCTCTGAATACCACTCATATCAGCCTCATAAGTGGTACAAGATGGAAGAACCTGGAGGGTAGGAATGTGCTCTTGCTTCCAACCAATATTGCCTTAGATATCTCCATGGAAGGTAGAAAGTGACTTTGCAAAGCCCGGGTAGTTGAACACCTCTGCGACCAGAATTGCAATATACAATTGCACTAATGCCAAGGTGGCTTGTGACCCACTCTATGTCTTGATATAAGAAAAAATCCTCCCACCCACCATTTTTGCTAAGTTGATAAAAGAAAGGAAGAAGACCTCTCTCCCTGACTAGACTAGTTTTGTAAGTAAGACTCTTGTGGGGTTTCATGAGAGAAATTTTTTCTAATAGCCATAAATGAAGGGCTAATGGACACCCCTTCACAAAGCCTTGAGGGTTTCTTTTAAGTTCATCTAAGCTAAGGAACATTTCCCCCAAAATAAGTGGTCCAAGATGACCCCCGCTAATAATTTGAGGAATAAGTGAAAGACACCGAACATGGCATGCATTTAAAGACCATTTTGTGAGGGTACTTCCCAAAATCATAAGAATGCAAGCATTTTCTCTAGCAATCCTATAGTTGGCATTGTTAGAGAATTGCAAGTGCCAAATTGAAAAGTCAATAATAAGTTGAGAAGAAATTCCTCACCATATTATAGGTAGTTGCCATGATGATTTTCGGGAAGATATAAGATCGTTGATAAATCTCCCGAGATCCTTGTAGGAGATCTAGGTGTAATAACTAGACCATTGGATGGTAAGTCTAGCAAGCCTTCGACCTCTTCTACAAGAGGCACAATCTCCCGGTCTCGAAAGCGGAAGACATGGCGAGTTTCATCCCAAAATTTTGAAGCACCATGAATCATGTCGTAACAAATAGAAAGTGAAAGCAAAGGCATAAGCACCTTAGTGAAGCGGGAAGAGGAAAAAGATTGCCTTGGTTGCTCCAAGTTTCTTGTGATCCCCGAGAGTTGTTTTTTCTCCCGACTCTGCATTTCATTAACTTCTTCATAAGAAAAAACCATTTTTGTGAAAGGAAAATTTAGAGAAAAGATTGGAGTAGTGGAAGTGGTGCATTTGGAAATGAAGAACCATGCCCCTTTTTATAGATGGAAAAGATGATCATCCATGATTTATGCCATGGATAATGAGTTTGAGTATTGTCCATAGGATAATAAGGAGCATCTTTCACCATGGTTAATGACCAAGCATTTGTGGTATGGCAATTTTTTTGCTAAAACCGAACATAAAAAAAAACTGTGTCAATGATGAATCAAGAACGTTGATACAATCCCTTTTTCCTAATGATCATTCAAAATAATGACCTTGATCAATCTATTTTATATAGTGATCATCATTTTCCGATAAAGCAAATAAGCATTATGCATAATTTTTTTTTTCTGAAAGATTTCGGAAAAAAACAGATAAAATTTTGCCATATGAGGTTTGGTCCACCATAGAGGGTAATAACCTTTGGTCAGCCCTTTAAGATGACATGACTTAACAATGCATCACTCTAAGGTGACATGACCTTACAATGTCCTAATTTAAGGTGACATGATAACACATGGAGTCATAAAAAGTAAGTAATGGTGACTTGACAACTTGTTTGTCATCAAGGCCATGAAAAACTGTAAAAACTGGAGTCGACCTGTTAATTGTCGAAATTTCTCGCATTACCAAAAGACAAATTCAGAAGACTAAAAAAAATAGACGATGATGAAAGCGCATTTTCAAAACCTTTAGGAAATTAATTTTGATTTTCTATTTAAGACGACAATAAAGTTGCATTTTCAAAATTTTTAGAAAATTAATTTTGATTTTCTATTTAAGACGACATTAAAGTCGCATTCAAAACTTTTAGAAAGTTAATTGGGATTTTCTATTTAAGACGACGATAAAGTCGCATTTTCAAGATTTAGATAATTAATTGGAATTTTCTACTTAAGACGATGATAAAGTCGCATTTTCAAAATTTAGAAAATTAATTGGGATTTTCTATCTAAGACGACAATAAAGTTGCATTCTCAATTTCAGGAAATTAGTTGGAGTTTTCTATTTAAAGACGACGTCAAAGTCGCATCTCCTATTTTAGAAAATTAACTGGGATTTCCTACTTAAAGCAGCAACAGAAGTCGCAAATCATGTTTTCGAAATAACACTGATGATGACTATTTTCTACGGAGAATATGCTATCTCAAAAGAAATTTTCTATCAAAATTTTGTGTCCTTTCAAACATTGGCCATCATTTTCTCCGAAATTCGACCAATGTGCGGCATTCTGTAGACACCAAATTTTGAACCCCTTTTTCGGATAAATAAAGGTTTTGAAAAATAAAAATAATAAAATCATCATGCAGCTTGGAGCGTGCACCTCGGAGCGCGAGTTTCATTCCGTCGCATGATTTTCCATTTTTGCATATTAATCATACAGTTTCGGCTTAGAAGTATAATTTTCGTGAGTTGTAGTCAATACTACCACCACCGTTTTAATAAAATGATTCGTAGTATAATCATGCTCGTCTTCATTAATTTGACGAGTTTTCATTAATTATCTTAAGTTAGTCTTTCGGAAAAATGAAAAAAACAAGTCGCGATTAGGCGTCGGGATTTTCGTCGTATCCCAAAATCGGCATTAATCAGTTTCCTTGATGGTCAAGTCATTGTTCATCGGATAAAGAATAAGAATATATTCTTTATCCACTAAATACATCATTTATCCATTAGTTAGAGAATAAGAATCATGAAAAGATGTGAGAATAAGAATCAAATCCCATGTGGAAGAGGGGGAAATTCGGTTTTTTTCCGGAAAGGTCAGGTGTGCGCCAAGCACACAAGCTAGCCCTGCGCCAGACGCAGCTTCCTGCGCTAGGCACAACATTCTGGTCAGTTTTATTTGCACGCTTTTCAATGCATTTTTTTTGCATATTAGGATGTTTTAGGAATCATATTTTCTGAAAATCTGATCTTGCCTCATTAATGAGCAAATCTAAAAAAAGAATAAGAATATTTATGTTTCCAAAGAGATTTGATGATGTCATTAGGGTGAAGTCATTAGAGTGATGTCATTAGGGTAATTAGGGATGAAGAAAATCGGATTTTTTTGGATGAAAAATCTGATTTTCTACCTCTTTGAAACCCTAGTTCACTTCCCTCATTTCTCTATAAATACCCTCCAAAATTCACTTCAAAACCAAGTTGAAAAAAACACAATTCAACTTCACTCTCAACTTCTCTCTCTAATACTCTTCTTCTCCTTAATTTTTCCATCTAAGCAAAGTCTTAATTAGTAAGTAGCAAGTTGGAAAAAAAAAACACAATTCAACTTCACTCTCATCTTCTCTACTCCTTCTCTCTAAAAATCTCACTTAAGAAAAGAAAGAAAAAGTTAGTAAGATAATTAGTAAGTAAAAGAAGTTCATCAAAAGAAGAAAAAACACAAAAAAAGTTTAAGTTAGCAATTAAGAAGATTTAGAAACTCACTTAGAAATTAAGAAAATCACAAAAAAAGGTAGAAAAATTTGCAAAAAAGGAAGTGCATCATTGAGCTAGCAAGGTAAAGTTGAAGTTCTTGTTATTTTGATTATCTTCTTAATCATCTACTAACTTCTTCCTTGTTTTATTCTTATCATTTTTTATCTTTGGAGTGATTTGGGTATGTGGAAGTCCTAATAGGTTCCCAACCTTAAATCACCCCACCTAGAATAGTCACCTCTAATGGGATGACTCTTAGGAAACAATGTGATTATGTGATTTTCCTTAAACAAGTTGTTATTCATCAGAAAAAATGATTTCATAAAAAAATTCAAGATAGTTGTGCATAAACATCTCCATAAAAAAATAAAATCCATTAGTTTGATGCTGTAATTATTATTAGTTTTAATTTCGTATTTCATTCCATTTTTTCGTCTGTCTTATCAGAGTAGTGTGTAGGATTTAATATTTTTCCTATGAAGTTCAAGATGTTTCCAGTAATTGGGCTTTGGAATTTCTAAAAAAAGAATTTTTTGTAAATAATTAAAAATCATATAACTTTGTTGTGCAACACTGATTTTGTTTAGTACCACCTATGCTTGTTCTGTCAATAAATTTAAAAATAAAATCATCCAAACAAAACTAAAAACCTCAAATTTGAAGAAAACATCAGTAACTTTTCAAAAATATAAAAATTATGTTCATATGAATTTTATGCAATTTTATATTATTTTTACAAAACCATTCAGGTAAATCACTAAATTCCAGAAAATTTAATTTCCTTTCAGTTAAGGAAATAAATAAAAAAGGGTCTTAAAAGTGTCCAATTCAAGTGAAAATTTCCAGTCTAGTTCTTCAAAGTGTCTAGAATGTTCATAACAAAATTCACTTCGAAATAAGTTCAATGAGTTAGACTTCAAAGAATAAATTTAATAAAGGTCATGTTTTGACCAGTTTTGACATAAAATTTAGCATAATTCAAGTGGTCACTTAAAACTTGTGAAATTTTAATACAACATAAAATATTCACTGATCTATCTATAGACGTATCAAATTCTCAATTTAACTTTTCTACAGAAAGTTATGATTTTTGTAAGTCAGTGCAAGAATAAAAGTGTAATCTGGAAAATGAAATAAATAATTGACTCAACTTTCATAAAAATATATTTTCTTCATACGAAAATGTGAATAAAAAAAAAACATGAAATCTTAAGTTTATCTTAAAATGACTCATTTTATCATGTAAATAAAAATCAATTAAAATTGTCATAAAAATCAAAATCAAAGAAGTTAATTAATCTTTAACTTTCATAAATTCACATATCAACATGAATTCCAAAGCCCATTCTAGGCGGTGAAGATCAAGGAGCATCATGGTGAAGATCAAGATTGAAGATTTGTATGGATCATAGATTTTGTACATATTGTTGTAATAATAGTTTCTTTGTAAATAATTATTGCATCACTCAATTAATAAAAAACATGGAGATGTTTATGCATAATTTTCATAAATAATTCCACAACTCTTTTTAATAAATTGAGCAACCAATGTTACAAATATTGCATGTTGGGCTCAATATGTCATAGTATATGAATCAAATGACCCAATCTCAATTAAGAGGAAAAATTGCAAATCTAACTAAGTTAAATTGTATGATGATCCATCTTACATTTAAAAAAAAATGTATTCTCCATATTCAAATGGATTAATCATATAATTTAACATAATTAGATTGGTAATTATGATCTCCAAATTGATTTTAGGCCGTTTCACGTGTCTCGCTTTAAATGGCCAAATTTCAATTAGCCAAACACAAATCTCCAAATTCAATCTCAATTTGATCATTTCTCTCTTCTCTCTAAATGACTTTATAATCTTCAATAAAGATTATTTCTCAAAAGCCTTCAATTAGGAAGCAAACCTTCTAAGACCTCTCGAAAATCATAAGCGTGATCACTATTAAGGTGGTTATTTCAATCCTCGATTAATCGCTAATTAGAGCGATTAACACAAACTTCCTTTAATCACTAATTTGGGTGTTTATCTCCAATCTCATTTAATCACTAATTAGAGTGATTATCTTAAACCCTAATAATCGTTAATTAGGATGATTATTCTTCTCATTTAATCACTAATTAGAGTGATTATCTTAAACCTTAATAATCGTTAATTAGAACGATTATTT
Organism: Beta corolliflora; assembly: GCA_947648045.1. NCBI lineage: Eukaryota > Viridiplantae > Streptophyta > Magnoliopsida > Caryophyllales > Amaranthaceae > Beta > Beta corolliflora. The sequence goes on from CANSZD010001408.1 coordinate 180,887, forward strand.
TTCTCATTTTATCACTAATTAGAGTGATTATCTTAAACCTTGAATAATCATCAATTAGGGTGATTATTTCCTAACCTTCATTTTTAATCACTAATCAAGGTGTTTCCTTTTAAGTTTAATCACTAATTAGGGTGATTCTCTTAACCTCCATTTTTAATCACTAATTAAGGTGATTATCTTAATCCTTCATATTTTATCACTAAGTAAGTGATTATCTCAATCCCATTTCAATCACTAATTGGAGTAATTACCTCATTTCTAATAGATTTGTTTAATTATAAAAGTGAGTTATTCATAATCTATTCTCTCCTATTCTTTCCCCAGTGGAATTGGCCATTTAGGGTAAGACATATGCTCGAACTACGACGATTTTGATCCATGAGTGGATTCCAATCCGCAATGATTGGTACGTAGTGCAACTTCAGTGCTCAAACCTACCATGTACAAATGATATATTGGTCCTAAATAAAAATGGTTAATGTGTATATGTGCAAATTATATGAGTTTCTTTCTTTTGAATAGCCATGATTACTTTAAAATGGAAAATAACGCATTTAGTAAGAGCCCGTTCTTTAGAACGGAAGAGGAGACGAGTTCCAGACGTTCGCACCTCTTAACCTAAACCCCGAACCCTATCTCATGGTATGAAAGACCAATTTTTCAAAAAAGCCTTATCCATATGAAGTCATCATCGTTTTGAATGATTTTTCTTGAAATTGATTTTAAAACGACTTATTAAATAAATCTGTCCCTATTCAGATATTTATAGGGTGGCGATTTTAAAGTTTTCTAAAACTCAAAGTCCAATGAGAGACTTTCGTGGGATTCAGACCGTTAATTAAGATAGTAAAAAATCGGATACCACACCTCCTCGTCATCCTCACTATATTTCGGTTCTGTTTCTTCAGCACTTACATCTGGTGTGGCTGCTGGGACCTCATTCATCCATGAATTTTCAGGTGCTGCTAGAATACAGTGGATAGTGTAACCATCCAACCGAGTGCCCTCTACTTCGTTCAGATACGATATCGATTTTCCGGTGTTGGAGATAGTCATAATTTCTGGATCACCAGAAATAGTCACAGCACCCTGCTCAGTGAGAAGTTTTACCTTCCGATGTAGAGTAGAGGCTACTGCTCTATTTTCATGCAGCCATGGTATTCCTAATAAGAGATTGAAACATGCTTGAATGTCAATGACCATGAATTCCACCTTCCTTGCCACATGACCACATTCAATGAGGAGGTTGATTAAACCCAGTACTTCTCTCTTGGCGTTATCATGTACTCTGACCACTTGGTTGGATGGTACCAGATCTTATTTTGAGTACCCGAGTCTTGTTAGCACACGAAGAGGACAAACATTGATTGCGGAGCCGTTGTTGATCAATAGATTCAATACCCTAGGTATCTCCCATCCATTACAATGTACACTGATGTGCAATGAATTATTGTGGTTGATATTGTCAGGGAGATCATGGTCAGTGAACATGAGAGTTTGATCTTCACCGTGAATGAGCCCCATAATTTGTTCAGGTGTTATGGAAGAGCTTATCGAGGCTTCATTGAGATGTTTTAGAACAGCTGCCCTATGAGGCTGGGAATGCATTAATAATTTCCAGATGGAAACATTAGCATTTTCTTCTTTCATGCGCTTGATAGCATCATCTTCCTTGTTACTATCCTCTGTCATTGGCTCCTTGCCCTTTTCTTTCCTTCTTAATACCTCCAAAGGATTTTCATCCTCCAAATGGGATGGTTTAAAATGTCACCTTGCTCTAGTTAAATGAGATATATCCACGTACTCCTCATCACTAAGATCATCGAGGCAGATGGGGCGCCGGTATGTATTTGCAGTGGTGGAATGTCCTCCAGTGTTTTTCTCCACAATTGTTAAGACCAATGATGCATCTTCATCAGCATCAGAGTCCAATATGAAGAAGCCACCATTATAATCTAAGGTTCCACACATGTCAGAGAATGGATCCTTGTTGAGAGTGAAACTGGGGTCTCTACAAGGCATCATTTTGACTTTTTTTTAGTGGAATAGTTATAGACCAGACACTTGTAACCTCCGGCTATTGGCATTTCATACATTTGAGGAACTGTCTTGCGGATTAACTGGATTGGATCGCATCCATCTGACACAGAAGAGATTGCATTAATCACAATTAACGATTATTAAGGTTTAAGATAATCAGTCTAATTAGTGATTAAAATGAGGAAAATAATCGCCCTAATTAACGATTATTAAGGTTTAAGCTAATCACTCTAATTAGCGATTAAAATGAAGGTTTAAGATAATCACCCTAATTAGTGATTAAATATGATGAAAGATTAAACTAATCACCTTAATTAATGATTATCCAAGGTTTAAGATAATCACTCTAATTAGTGATTAAATATGATGAAAGGTGAAGCTAATCACCCTAATTAGTGATTAACTAAGGTTTAAGATAATCACGCTAATTAGTGATTAAAATGAGGAAAATAATCGCCCTATTTAACGATTATTAAGGTTTAATATAATCACTCTAATTAGTGATTAAATGGAGAGGGTTAAGTTAATCACCTTAATTAGTGATTAACCAAGGTTTAAGATAATCACTCTAATTAGTGATTAAATATAATTAAAGTTTAAGCTAGTCACCCTAATTAGAAATTAGCCAAGGTTTAAGACAATCACCCTAATTAGTGATTATACTTAGGAGGAAAGTAATCTCCCTACTTAGTGATCAAATTTTAGGATTGAAATAACCACTTCAATTAGTGATCATGTTTAATCATTTTCAAGAGGTCTTAGGAAAAGAGGTTTGCTTCTTAATTGAAGGACTTTTTAGAAATAATATTAATTGAAGATCATTAAGTCATTTAGAGAGAAAATATCAATTTGAGATCAAATTTGGAGATTTTGTTTTCGCTAATGGGAAATTGGCCATTTAGAGCGAGACACGTAAAACAGCCTAAAATCAATTCGGAGATCATAATTACCAATCTAATTATGTAAAATTATATGATTAATCCATTTGAAGATGGAGACCAAATTTAAAATGAAAGATGGATCATCATACAATTTAACTTAGTTAGATTTGCAATTTTTCCTCTTGATTAAGATTGGGTCATTTAATTCATATACTATGATATATTGGGACCAACATGCAATATTTATATTGGTTGCTCATTTTATTAAAAAGGAATGTGGAATTATTTTTGAAAATTATGCATAAACATCTCTATGTTTTTTTTTTATTAATGAGTGATGTAATAACTATTTACAAAGAAACTATTATTACAACAATATGTACAAATTTTATGATCTATACAAATCTTCAATCTTGATCTTCACCATAATGCTCTTGATCTTCATCTCCTTGAATGGGCTTTGGAATTCATGTTTATTTGTCAAAGTTAGAGATTAATTAACCTCTTTGATTTGATTTTTTATGACAAATTTTTTTTATTTTTATTTACATGATAAACTGAGTCATTTTAAGAGAAACTAAATTTCATGACTTTTAATTAACATTTTCGTTATGAAAAGAAAACATTTTTTTATGAAACTTGAGCTAATCACTTTATTTCATTTTTCAGGTTGCACTTTTGTTCTTATACTGACTATGGATATATCTATGAAAATTGAGCATGTGGTATATCTATGGATAGGTCAGTGAGTTATTTATGTTGTGTCAAAATTTCACAAGCTTTTATTGAAAACTCGAATTATGGTGAATTTTATGCCAAAACTAGTCAAAACAGGACCTTTATCCAATTTATTCTTAGAAACCTAACTTATTGAACTTATTCTGAAGTCAATTTTGGTATGAACATTCTAGACACTTTTAAAAACTAGAATGGAAAATTTCACTTGAATTGGACATTTTTAAGAACCTTTTTTATTTATTTTCTTAACTGAAGAGAAAATCAGTGTTCTGGAATTTAGTGATTTACATGAACGTTTTTGTAAAAATGATATAAAATTGTATAAAATTCATATAAATATGATTTTTATATTTTTGGAAACCTACTGATGTCTACTGTAAACTTGATATTATTAGTTTTATCTAAATGATTTTATTTTAGACTTTATTAACAAGACAAGCTTATGTGGTACTGGACAAAATCAGTTTTTCACAACAAGACAAGCACCGTTGCTGGAAACATTTGCACTTCATAGGAAAAATATTACATCCTATCAACTATTTAGTTAATGCATACGAAAAATGAAATATATTACAAAATTAATTATAATTACAGCATCACATTGTTTTTCATGGAGATGTTTATGCACAACTCTTCTTTATTTTTTTTATGAAAACATGTTTTTGTTTATAAACAACAACTTGATTAAGAAAAACCACATAAAGACATTGTTACCTAAGAGTCTCCCCATTAGAGTTGACTATTCTAGGTGGGGTGATTTAAGGTTGGGAACCTATTAGGACTTCCACATACCCAAATCACTCCAAAAATTAAAAAATAATAAGAAGAAACAAATTGAAAGTTAGTAGGTGATTAAGAAGATAATTAAAAAAAAAAAAAAAGAGATTCAACTTTACCTTGCTAGCTCAATGATTCACTTCCTTTTGCAAAGTTTGCTTCCTTTTTTGTGATTTTCTTAATTTCTAAGTGAGTTTCTAAATACACTTAATTACTAACTTAAACCCTTTTTTTGTATTTTTCTTTTGATGAACTTCTTTACTTACTAATTAATTTCCTAACTTTTACTTTCATTTTCTTGAATGTGATTTTTAGAGGAAAGATGTAGAGATGATGAGAGTAGTATTGAGAAGTAGTGAAATTAAGTTGATTTTTAGCTCAACTTGTTTTGAAGTAAAAAAAAAGGAGGGTATTTATAGGGAAATGAGGTAGATGAACTAGGGTTTCAAAGAAGTAGAAAATCAGATTTTTGACCCAAAAAATCAGTTTTTTAACCCAAGAAAATCAGATTTTTAACCCAAAAAAATCTGATTTTTAACCCAAAAAAATCTGATTTTTCCATCCTTAATCCCCTAATGACATCATTCTAATGACCTCACCCTAATGACATCATCAAATCTCTTTGAAAACACAAATATTCTTAGTCTTTTTGAATTTTCTCATCAATGAGGCAAAATCAGATTTTCAGAAAATATTCTTCCCTAAATAAATCCTAATACGTAAGAAAATGCATCGAAAAACGTGAAAAGCGAATCCACTAGAAAAAAATCCGGATTCTTGCCTCTTACACATAGAATTTGATTCTTATTCTCACTCCTTTTCATGATTCTTATTCTCTAACTAATGGATAAAGGATGTGATTAGTGGATAAAGAATATATTCATATTATTTATTCAATGAACAATGACATAACCATCAAGAAAACCGATTCCCGCCTGTTTTGGAAGACGATTAGAATCTGTGCGCTCAATCACGACTCGTTTTTTCAGATTTTCGGAAAACTAACTTGAAATAATTAACGAACATTCGTCAGATTATTAAAGACGAACATGATTATACTACAAATCATTTCATTAAACCGGCTTTTGTAATTATTAACTACGACTTACGGAAAATGACATTTCTAAGCCGAAATTGCATGACTAGCACACAAAAAAAAAAAATGAAAAACCATACGACGAAATGAAACTCGCGCTTCGAGGCGAAACATGCATTTGACGGGGCACGCGCTCCACGATGCATGACAGTTTTCGTTATATTTATTTCTTTTCAAAATCTTTATTTATCCGAAAAATGGGTTTAATATTTGGTGTCTACAGAATGCCCCACATTAGTCGAATTTTGGAGGAAATGATGACCAATGTTTGAAAAGACACAAAATTTTTACAGAAAAATTCTTTTAAAATAACATATTCTCTGTAGAAAATTGTTATCATCAATGCTATAATTTGCGTTGCTTTATGTAGAAAATTCCATAATTTTCTAAAACTGAAAATGCGACTTTATCGTCGCCTCAGATCGAAAATCCCAATTAATTTTCTAAACATTTGATAATGCGACTTTATCATCGTCTTAAATAGAAAATCCAATTAATTTTCTAAAATTTTAAATGCGACTTTATTATAGTCTTAGATAGAAAATCCCAATTAATTTTCTAAAATTGAAAATGCGACTTTATTGTCGTCTTAGACAGAAAATCCCAATTAATTTTATAAAATTTGAAAATGCAACTTTATTGTCGTCTTAGATAGAAAATCCCAGTTAAATTTCTAAAATTGAAAATGCGACTTTATTTTTGTCTTAGATAGAAAATCCAAATTAATTTTCTAAAACTTGAAAATGCAACTTCAACGTCGTTTTTTTAGTCTTATGAATTTGTCTTTTGTTAATGCGAGAGACTCCGACACTTAACAGGTTGACTCTTTTTTTTTTTTTACAGTTTTTCATGGCCTTGATGACAAGCAAATTGTCAAATCACCATCACTTACTTTCTATGACTCCATGTGTTATCATGTCACCTTAAATTAGGACATTGTCAGGTCATGTCACCTTAAAGTGATGCATTGTTAAATCACGTCACCTAAAAGGGTTGACCAAAGGTTATTACCCTCTAGATGAACTATGGTGGACCAACCGTCATCTGGCAAAATTTTATCTGTTTTTTCTCGAAAATCTTTCAGGCAATTTTTCATGCATAATGCTTATTTGCGTTATCGAAAAATGATGATCACTATAAAAAATAGATTGCTCAAGGTCATTAATTTGGATGATCATTATGAAAAAGGATTGTATCAATGTTCTTGATTCATCATTGACACAATGTTTTTTATGTTCGGCTTCAATAAAAATTGCCACACCACAAATGATTGGTCATTAGCCATGGTGAAGGATGCTCCTTATTATCCTATGGACAATACTCAAACTTATTATCCATGGCATGAATCATGGATGCTCATCTTTTCCATCTATAAAAGGAGTATGGTTCTTCATTTCCAAATGCACCATCTTCACTACTCCAATCTCTTCTCTAATCTTTCTTCTTTAAAAAATGGCTCCTAATTATGAAGAAGCTAATGTAATGGGGAGTCGTGAGAAAAAACAACTCTCGGGGGTCACAAAGAATTTGGAGCAACCAAGGCAATCTTCTTCTTCTTTCCGCTTCACTAAGGCTCTTATGCTTTTGCTTTCACTTTCTATCTGTTATGAAATGATTCATGTTGCTTCCCAATTTTGGGATGAAACTCGTCATGTCTTCCGCTTTGGAGACTGGGAGATTGTGCCTCTTGTTAAAAGGTCGAGGGTTTGCTAGGCTTACCTTCTAATGGTCCAGTTATTACACCTAGATCTCCTACAAGGATCTCAGGAGATTTATCAATAATTATATATCTTCATGAAAATCTTCATGGCGACTACCTACAATATGGTGAGGTACTTTTTCTTAACTTATTGTTGACTCTCCAATTTGGCACTTGGCAATTCTCTAATAATGCCAACTATAGGATTGCTAGAGAAAATGCTTGCATTCTTATGATTTTGGGAAGTACCCTCACTAAATGGTCTTTAAACACATGCCATATTCGGTGTCTTTCACTTATTCCTCAAATTGTTAGTGGGGGTCGTCTTATTTTAGGGGAAATGTTTCTTGGCTTTGATGAACTCCAAAGTTTTGCGAAGAAATGTCTATTAGCCCTTCACTTATGGTTGTTGGAAAATGTTTCTCTCATGAAACCCCACAAGAGTCTTACTTATAAAATTAATCATGTCCATGAGAGAGGTCTTCTTCCTTTCTTCTATCAACTGAGCAAAAATAGTGGGTGGAAGGATTTTTTCCTGCAGCAAGACATAAAGTGGGTCACAAGCCACCTTGGCATTAGTGCAATTGTATATTGCAATTCCGGTCGCAGAGGTGTACAATTACCCGGGCATTGCCAAGTCACTTTCTACCTTCCATGGAAGTGTCTAAGGCAAATTGGTTGGAGGCAACAACACATTCCTGCCCTCCAGACTCTTCCAACATGTACCACTTATGAGCCTGATATGAGTGGTATTCAGAGAATGCCTACTATATGGCAGAGGGGCTAAAACTATATCAGCGCTACTTGAACCTCCCTCTCCGACGATTGATGAAGATTACCTTCAGTGGCTTCTGGCTGATATTGGTCAAGACAATGGTTCAGACGGGCCTATCATGAAGAGGAGAAGGGTTTGAGAGAAATACCATGTTTATTTTCTACGTTGTTTGTTTTCTTTATTTTCTCTTTTTTTTAAGTTTGTATGAAATGAAGGCTTTATGTATTTTTATGTATGAAATGAAGTACCCTAGTTGGGATGAATAAAAAGATCTGTTTGTGAGAATTATCTGCTTGTGAGAAATTCAATGTGAACACAATTCTAAACACGCGCACACTTTAACATTAAGTACGAAATGCAAATCATAAGTAATCAATCATATGACACATAAAAGCATAACACATAAAACCTTAACAATCAAAAGCATGTTTCATCATTTTTCGTTTTCTCCCCTTTTTTTCGTTTTTTTTTCTCTTTTTTTTCGCTTTTTTTTTTACTTTTTTTTTTGCTTTTTTTTTGTCTTTTTTTTTCTTTTTTTTTACATACATTATATGAATATCTAGAAACACATGGCATGTTTATTAAGAATAACTAGATAGGATACAAAATCCCCAGACTGCTTGGTTACTTGACTAAGACAATTACAATTACTTTAATTCCTAAGCGTAGTATTTCTTCAACTGATCAAGGTTAGTGAAATGAGTGAATTCATTTCCATCAAAATCCATTAGCTTTACTGCTCCAGCTGTGGTGACATGCTTGACTAAGAATGGTCCACACCAGTTAGGCTTGAATTTTCCCCGAGGATCATGCAACGGAGCTCTATTTTCCTTTAAAACTAGATCACCTTCTTGAATGTCTCTATCTCGAACCTTTTTGTTAAATGCACGAGCAATTCTTCGATGATAGAGTTGAATGTTATGCAAAGCTTGTAGTCGGCGCTCATCTGCAAATGCAAGCTCATGATAACGAGTTTTGTACCAGTGGTCTTCCGAGATTTTACTTTCTGCTATGACCCTGAGAGATTATATCTCCTCCTCTACCGGTAGGACTGGCTCCATCCCATAAACCAAAGAATAATGGGTTGTTCCTGTTGGAGTTCTGATTGATATTCTATATCCCCAAAGGGCATATGGTAGTTTGTCATGCAATTCCCTAGTCTTCTCAGTCATCTTGGCAACAATAGTCTTGATTGTCTTATTGGCTGCTTCCACCGCTCCATTTGTTTGGGGACGATATGGTGAGGACTGATGATGCTTGATTGCATATTTAGCGAGAGTTGCTTTTAGATGACCCTCAAATTGTGATCCATTATCAGAGATGATTTCAAAAAGTATGCCATACCGACAGATAATGTTGTTAATCACAAAGTTTGAGACTTGTTTTGCCCCCAGCTTTGAAAATGACGCAGCTTCAACCCACTTCGAAAAGTAATCGATTGCTACAAGAATATATTGAAGCCCATTTGAAGCCATCGGATGAATTTGTCCGATTATGTCTATGCCCCAACTTGAAAATGGCCAAGGAGAAATCATATTATGTAGTGACACAGGTGGCATATGATTGAGGTTAGCAAATATCTGACATTGCTTGCAAGCGCGGACAAAGCTAATGCAATCACCTTCTAGAGTGCTCCAATAGAAACCTTGATGTGGAAATGGATGGCTTCCCTAGAACAAGTCCTAGTTCTGTTAGGATTTATTTTTTTTCCTAATTCTAGTAGGAATAGGACTCTTGAAATCCTAATCCTAGTAGGATTCGAACTCCTAGTTCTTTTAGGAGTCATACAGTTTTAGTTTGGTTGCAATTCTAGTTGAGTTAGAAATCCAAATTCTAGTTGGATCAGGATTCTAATTGGAATAGAGTTATAATAGTAATAGGAATCTAGTTAGTAGGTGCCGAGTGTGCTTGTTCTACTTGGATTAGGAGTTTGTTATTTCCTTGTTAACTTATTTTGTTTAAAGTTATCTTGTTAGTTTCCTAATCTTAGTATACTTAGGTTGTAATCACGCCTATATAAAGCCTTTTGATTCATTAATAAAAATCAGATTTGAGTTTAAGGAATTGAAAGTGTGAAGCTTGTTTGCTTGCATAAGAACCGAGTGTTCAAATACACAAACCGAGATTTGTGTGATCTTGGAGCCGAGACTCACAAGAGAACCTCTTAAACCTAGATTTAAGAGCCTATCCAGTTACTTTTCCATTGTTATTCGTCTACCATCCACAAACGCAACCAACGTTCGAAAAGAGCCAAGAAAATCCACATCAAACCAGCTCGCAAAATTTTACGAGCCAGCATTCTTCCGTCCATATGGGGTCCACATTCACCCCCATGAACTTCTTCCATGATGGCTGGCTTTTCGCTATCATTCACGCAGAGTTGCAGAGTACCATCAAACCCTTTGTGATATAATCTGCCTTTTAGAATGAGAAAATGAGCAGCTAGCCTTATGATGGCTATGCGGTCCTTCTTGCCACTTCCCTCTAGATACTGCATAGTTTCCAGAAAAGTCTTGATATCCTTGTACCAGACATCATCATCATCTTGTTGAGCCAGTGTGGAGACAATTTGTGCTACCGTCACTGTAGGCCCCTTCCTTTCTTCAATTAAAACTGACTGAATTTTTGTACCATTTTCCCATGTTAAATTAACAGTGAGATTGGCTAAAGTATCAGTGAAACTATTTTGTTCCCGAGGATGATGTTTAAAAATGATATCGTCAAAATAAGGGATTAATTCTTGAAGGTACTCTGTGTAGAGCTGAAGTCTCTCATCTCTAACCCTCCAAGTTCCTATTGTTTAAGATATGATGAGATTAGAATCTCCATATGCAGTGAAATGTCTTACCCTTGCTACCAAAGCGGCTTTTACTCCATATATACAGGCTTCATACTCAGTTGTATTGTTTGTTGTTGGGAAATCCAGCTTGATAACAAATGGAATATGAACTCCATCAGGATCTACTAACAAAACCCCTGCTCCATTATCTCTCCTATTAGAAGCTCCATCAAAATACATGCACCATTGTGCATTGTCAATGAAGCATAAGTACTCATCAAGGAATGCATCATCATACTCATCTCTTGACACTAGTCCTTCTGCTAAGGCTTCAGATATGTCTCTTCCTTTGACAGATTTTTGGCTAACACATTGAATATCAAACTCAGAAAGCATAGCATTCCATCTCACCAATCTTTCACTAAGAATGGATTTTTCGAACATATACTTGATTGGATCAAGTCTTGAGATCAGATAGGTGGTATGAGCTTGGAGGTAATGCCTCAACTTCTTTGTGGCATAGACCAAGGAGACACATGCTTTTTCCAATGGGGTATATCTTGTCTCATACTCCAGGAATTTCTTGCTGAGATAGTATATGGCAACTTCCTTCTTTGTTCCCTCTTGATATTGGGCTAAGAGAGCTCCCACAGCTGTTTCAGTGATAATGAGGTACAAAATCAGGGGTTCTCCTGGTTTAGGTGGCATTAGAATAGGTGGATTCGAAAGATACTCTTTCATGGAATCAAAAGCTTTCTGACATTCCTTGTTCCACTCATGGGATGCCCCTTTTCTGAGCAGCTTAAATATAGGCTCACATCTCATAGTGAGTTGTGAGATGAACCTGCTGATATATTGAATTCTGCCGAGAAATCCTCTTACTTCTTTTTCTATTTTTGGAGGAGGCAATTGTTGAATGACCTTCACCTTTTCAGAGTCCACTTTGATGCCGTCTTGACTGACAATCAATCCCAACAACTTCCCCGAAGTGACGCCAAACACACACTTTTGAGGATTAAGCCTTAGATTGTACTTCTTGATTCTTTCAAAGAAGGACCTTAGTGCAAGGATATACCCTCACGATCTTCACTTTTCACAATCATGTCATCTATGTAGACCTCCACAATGTCGTTGATGAGGTCATGAAGGATAGTGGTTGCAGCCCATTGATATGTGGCTCCGGCATTCTTAAGACCAAAATGCATAACTCAATAGCAAAAAGTGCCCCACGGAGTGATGAAAGACGTCTTTGTCATGTCTTCTTGGGCCATGAGTATTTAATTATACCGTGAGAATCCATCCATGAAGGAAAACATTGCATGAACGATTGTACTATCCATGAGGACATCGATATGGCGTCGAGGGAAGCAATCTTTTGGTGATGCAGCATTCAAATCACGAAAATCAATGCATTCCCGAACTCTTCCTTCCTTTTTAGGTTCGACCACTATATTGGCGAGCCAACTCGGATGCTTTACAGCTTGGATGAATTTGGCATCAAGCTGTTTCTGGATTTCTTCTTTCACTTTCAGACTAATCTCTGGTTTCATTCGGCGGAGCTTTTGCTGCTTAGGGTTACTTTCAGATGTAACGGAATGTGATGTTCCGCAATTTCTCTATTAACACCAGGCATATCAGCATAAGACCATGCAAACACATCTACATACTCTTTTAACAATGCAATAAACACAGAATGTTCCATTGGGGAGAGGGATGAACCTATTTTGACTTCTTTTGCAGCATTTTTTGTACCAATATTAATTTCAATGGACTCTTCCATGGGTTTTATATATGTTTAAGTTGCATCAAGTGATTCATCATTATTAAATTCACTGTTTGAAATAACATCTTGCATGCAAATGTATTTAGATAAAGGTTCACGTTCAATTTCCTCACTATCAGAGTCTTCTAACTGTGTATGCAAGGTAGATTGGCTGGAAGATGAGCTAACCCCCACATGATTTTTACCGAAGATTTTTTCCCTTCTGTGAGATGATCAAGTAGCTTTGCGATAGACAAGAGCTATGTTGGTGATTTGCTTGATGCGATAGCTGGGAGCATGACATTGGTTTGTGCCGTGACCATTCAACTGGTGATTATGGCAGTACTGGTGATATTGGTAGGACTTTCCCCTGGGCGTCTAGGAAGTGGATGTATCCGACCTTGCTCGACTAATTTACTAGAAAATATCCACTTGTGATTGCGGTTGAAGGCGCGTCGACACTTTCCTTACGGGCACTCGATCAACCAGGTTTTGAACTTTGTAGTAAAGATCATGGCATCGGTCAGTTTCGTGCCAAAAATTGGCGACAATAAGCGTAGAGTTTGCTCATGTCTGTTCCAGGAAGAGGTAAACAGTGCACATATGCTAAGGCTTGGATTATACCTTGGCTCCGAAGACGATCATACACCATACTCAATGGTTCATCTATCTTAGCATATACCCTTGGATTTGTGTTGGGAGTTTCAAGATCTTCCCGAGGTCGTTTTTCTTGTAATTTCAGAGCATCGATGTCAAAGCCATGTTGTTCTATGTGGCTAAGGGAGGTGTACTTGATAGTAACCATGTGCCGATAATAGAAATCGTTCAGGTTCCGCAGCAATATGAGCATGAATTCTCGATCACTAATAGGGAAACGAAGCTGTGTGCGGATATGAGTGCATCTCGAACAAAAGTGCGAGAAAGTCTAAGGCGCTCTGACGCAAAGTGATTAGCTTCAGCTTCTTGATATCAGTCTGTTTATGCTTGAGAGCCCAATTAACAAAGGCTTGGCTAGAATTTTCCCAACTAGCTCTCTCCACATAATTCAAAGAGTGATACCAGTCCAAAGCTGGTCCTTCTAAACTCTTGTCAAACAGCATGGGATAATCTTCCTCTAGTATGCCCCATGGGTGCAAGGCATTGACAAATCCAACTAAGTGGACCAAAGGATCACCATTCCCGTTAAATTTCCGGAATAGTGGTAATTCACGATAATGATCCTCGTGTTGATATCCTGGAAAGAGAATCAGTGATTCATTGTGAACTCCTTGGATAGGACAAACTACATTAAAGTCCAGGTCAAAATCGTCAGTCCTAGATCTCTTCTTTGAGTCATTATCATCATCTTGAGGATTGCCGACACAGGATTCCTCCGGTGCTTCAACTGACATATCATGAGTGTTAATGCTTGGAACTCCTATTTCCTCCTCGTCATCCTCACTATATTCCGGTTCTGTTTCTTCAACACTTACATCTGGTGTGGCTGCTGGGACCTCATTCATCCATGAATTTTCAGGTGCTGCTAGAATACAGTGGATAGTGTAACCATCCAACCGAGTGCCCTCTACTTCGTTCAGATACAATATCGATTTTCCGGTGTTGGAGATAGTCATAATTTCTGGATCACCAGAAATAGTCACAGTACCCTGCTCAGTGAGAAGTTTTACCTTCCGACGTAGAGTAGAGGCTACTGCTCTATTTTCATGCAGCCATGGTCTTCCTAATAAGAGATTGAAACATGCTTGAATGTCAATGACCATGAATTCCACCTTCCTTGCCACAGGACCACATTCAATGAGGAGGCTGAGTAAACCCAGTACTTCTCTCTTGGCGTTATCATATGCTCTGACCACTTGGTTGGATGGTACTAGATCTTCTTTTGAGTACCCGAGTCTTGTTAGCACACGAAGAGGACAAACATTGATTGCGGAGCCGTTGTCGATCAATACCTTAGGTATCTCCCATCCATTACAACGTACAGTGATGTGCAACGAATTATTGTGGTTGATATTGTCAGGGAGATCATGGTCAGTGAACATGAGAGTTCGATCTTCACCGTGAATGAGCCCCACAATTTGTTCAGGTGTTATGGAAGAGCTTATCGAGGCTTCATTGAGGTGTTTTAGAACAGCTGCCCTATGAGGTTGGGAATGCATTAATAATTTCCAGATGGAAACATTAGCATTTTCTTCTTTCATGCGCTTGATAGCATCATCTTCCTATGTTACTATCCTCTGTCATTGGCTCCTTGCCCTTTTGTTTCCATCTTAATACCTCCAAAGAATTTTCATCCTCCAAATGGGATGGTTTAAAATGTCGACATGCTCTAGTTAAATGAGATATATCCACGTACTCCTCATCACTAAGATCATCGAGGCAGATGGGCGCCGGTATGTATTTGGAGTGGTGGAATGTCCTACAGTGTTTTCTCCACAATTATTAAGACCGAAGATGCATCTTCATCAGCATTAGAGTCCAAAAATGAAGAAGGCACCATCATAATCTAAGGTTCCACACATGTCAGAGAATGGATCCTTGTTGAGAGTGAAATTGGGGTCTCTACAAGGCGTCATTTTAACTTTTCTTGAGTGGAATAGTTATTGACCAGACACTTGTAACCTGCGGCTATTGGCATTTCATACATTTGAGGAACTGTCTTGCAGATTAACTGGATTGGATCGCATCCATCTGACACAAAAGAGATTGCATTAATCACAAATGAGGGTTTATGATTGGGAAGGGGTTTTTTTTGTGATATTGGGCTGAGAGTCGTTTGGTTTAGTGGAAGTGGATCCTGAAGAGAGTTTTCATCATCCACAAGATTTTGAATTTGATGCTTTAGAGCTGTGCAGTTTTCAGTATTATGCCCTGGGCTTTGATGATATTCACAGTTCTAGTTTGGGTCATAACCAGGGTAAGGATTTTTAGGATGTGGGCGTGGATTCAAGGGTTGAATGAGATTGGCCTTTTTGAGCTTGGAGAGAGCTTGGGAATAAGTCATATTCAAAGGAGTAAAGTTCCTTTGTGGTTGCAACTGGAATGCAGACAATGCGCCAATAGCATGGATCGCATTAGTTGTTTTAGGAACTGCTGAATCATTGGTTGGGGCTCTTTTGTTATTTCCAAACTTTGCATTATAAGTAGTGTTGCCAGTAGGTTAATCTTTCTTGATGTCTCCCCTTTTCACAGCGTCCTCAACTAGAGTTCGCGTAGCAATCAAAGCTTTGAAGGCTGGGAAATATTGATAAGCCATATGCTTATGATAGACAGGAAGAAGATTCTTCACAACCATTTGCAATTGTTCTTCTTCATTAGGCCTACTCATCATTTTGGAGGCTTGTTTCTCCACCGAGTGATGAATGAAGAAAATGTCTCATTAAGATTTTGAGAAGTGGTCTCCAGATCCCTTCTAGTAACATTAATTTCTTCATTATATTTGTACTGGTTTGAGAACTCTCTGACTATGTCAGCCCAAGTCGATTTCTTTGTGTTTTCAAGGTTGAGGAACCAATGTGCTGCGGCACCATCTAAATACTGTTGAAAAAGATGAGCCATTAAAGATTCTCCCACTCCCCAGGGACTCATTGCCCCTACATACATCTTCAGGAAATTGGTGGGGCTACCGGTCCCATCAAACTTTGTCAAATTAGGCATCTTGAAACCATGGGGTAATCGTGCCTTTGGGAAAAGTGTTAACCCATGAATGTCTATCCATGGTTCAGCCTTAGTCATGCCTTTTAAGACTTCCTTGAGCTTGACTACTTCTTCCTTGAGCTTAGTGGGAATTTCTCTCTCATTGTTCATAGGCTCAAGGTGAAAAGGTGAAGCTACTTTCGACTCCGGAGGAGGAGGAGGAGGCATCTAGGCGCTTTGGCGCCTTATGCCCAATACATTTTGTTCAATATTATCCTGTCAGTCAAGCATGGCCGAGACAAGTCCTCGGAGCTCAGTCATTGGATCAGGTGGATGGGTAGAGTTCTGTTGGTGCTCGTTGTTCGGAATTTCAGACATGTTGCTGAGACGTGTAGCAGAGATTACAGCTGGTGTAGACAAGGATGACAGTATTACTGACAGAGAACGTTCACTATGGTCAGAACTTCGGCGAATTTGTTAAGACTTTGTTTCTTCTTTTCTTTTTTCTTTTTTTTTTGTGTAGGGAATGAAAAAATGATATCTTTGAGATTTTTTTTTACCCTAATTTTAGTTATCATTTATTACAAGGTGTGAAACCTTGACGTTATCATTTGTTTTGGATTTTTCATTAGATTTCTTTGACTTTTTATTATTATTTTTTAGACATGAACCTTTTTATTTTAGATTTTAGATTTCTATTTTTTAGACTTGTATTTTTTTTGGGATAATACACAAACATTTTTTTGAAAATCAATTTGGTGATATCCTTCCATTTTCTGCTGTTACAGAAATAAGAGAAAAGAGGGATAACGAGGCATGTGTCCTCATTTCGGCAAATTATAATGCCCCAGACATCGTTCTTCTTTGTGGTGATCCGCATGTATTGATTGCTTTTAAGCGCTGAAATCATAAAAGAAAATATCAAATGCAAAAGGGGCCGCACCCGAAGGTTGCCTATGTATCTTCATAAGTGGATTTGGATTTGGGGAATAAATTTTCTTGTGTTGATTTGTTTTTAATGGAGAATCTGGCCCAACGTAGTTCTGATATATTAAAAATGAAATTTTACATAATTTTTTCTTTTTTTGCAGCTGCACTCAGAAAGTGGGTTGCCTACATACCCGTTTTAGTACATTACATAGTAGAGAAAGCTAAGATAGATGCATTACGACATTAAATTTTTTTAGGGGATCAAGTCGCACGTAGCTCTTCCCACAAAGTACAATAAAAAAGCAATAACTGATTCAGGTACTTCTCAAACTTTGTCAGTCTTCAGTTTGTCGGACCCCATGCCATGTATTCTCCTGTCTGAAGACATCTGTTCCACCTTTCCTTTTTCTTCTTGACAAATAAAGGGTTGTCTTCTCGGCTGAGGAGCCATGATGCCCATGCCTTGCACACAAGCATGCAAGAGGCTCTTGTTTCATAATCAATTACATCAATGAAGATATAAGGTTCCATGCTAGATTGAATAGCAACTACTTTGTGTGCTGGACTCTCTTCTCCTTCACATTGAACGGCCCAGGTCTCTTTGTAAAGCCAATGGAACCTCTTCCAAACCCTCTTAATCTCTCTCATGTCTGGTATCCAGTTCTGTTGATCAAAATCCTCCTCTGGAATAGGCCAGTATAAGTAGTATTTTACCAGTTTGAGGGGTGGTGTCTCTGTGTGACCATTGTCGTTCTCCTCATGATTTAGGTTACATATATGAGGTATGCGGGATTTTTGCATTGCGACCCCCATTGTTATATCTCCTGGGACTGTGATTACCCCATGTGGAGTTATCATCTTCATTGTTTGGTGCAATGTTGAGATGATAGTTTGGTTCTCGTGGAGCCATGGTCGTCCTAACAACATAGTGAAAGGAGCTTCGCAATCAACGATCATGAAGTTGACCTCTCGTATGACTGCTCCGATGCGTAAGATCATGGTTGTTGATCCTATGATTTCTCGTGCTGAACCATCATATGCAACTATGGTTCCTATGGAGGCTTCTCCTTGCGGAGGACACCCGAGCCAATTAAGGGTACTGAGAAGACAGATATTGGTGGAAGCTCCATTATTAACCATTGCCCCTTTTATATGTTTGGCACTGTGATCGACAGTGGTGTACAAGACGTTGTTATGAGTGGGGTTATCAGGCAGATCTTTATGAGAGAAAGTTATGGCCATAGTGGTTTCGGCCTGATCTGTGTTAAGAGGTCCTACTGGCATATTCTGGGCACAGCAAATGTCGGTGTAGGCGATGAGCTGATCAATGGTCATCGGGATGTTGTAAACAGTTTATGTATTAGATCCCTAGGGTACTGAAGGAACATTACTCCCTAGCATGCAAGGGTTGAGAGAACCATCCTGAGGACCTGTTTCATCTTCTACTGTTGGTGGTGCAGGGGTAAAACTTCTTGGTCGTGTCGGATTCCCATGGATGGTTATCGTTCCCGAGGTTGTTGGGCATTTGAGTTTTCGGTGTGCAGGAGAGGCAACAGCTTTATTCGCATGGACCCATGCCCCAGCAACAAAGAGAATGAGGTTAAAGCTTCGACGACCGTGAAATCCGCATCACAAATCCAGTCTTTATACCTCAGTTGAAGATTGATCGTCCTTATAGCCTTCCCTAAAGAGTTGTCGTATGCTCCCAATACTGTATCAGTAGGGCTTAATAATGCATTGTTATACCCCAACTCATAAAGCGTTCCTTTGGGGAAAACGTTAAGTGCCGATCCATCATCTATTAGTACATTGGTCAATTCTCGCTCATTGCATTTCAAAGTGATGTATAAAGCTTGATGAGGATCCAGTTCCTTGGGGAGATCAGCCTTAGTGAAGGACACAATTAGGGGCATCCATGATGGAGGAATGGGAATTTTTCCATCTTCTATTAGCTGGTGGATGGCATCCCGAAGGTCAACTCACCGGTTTGTTTTGTGTACATACTGATGGCAAAAGTTGCAGTATAATCCCATGTTAACCCCTGGCGGTGGCAAAGTGTAACGGTGATGCTTCGCTTCTAGAAGACTCTGTCTTTTTAGACGACCGTACATGATTCCTATAGATTCTTCCGTGTCTGCATAGATTTGATTGATAGGTCTCCAACGGCCTTTTCCCTTTACCCAAACTTTAGTATGAATTGGCTTTCCAGAATCGGACATTGTGAAATGATGCAGGTTTCAGTTTCCTTTTTTTTGGATGAGAAGTACCTGAAATGTACACACTAACAATGTTAGTCAAAAAATAAGGAATCCTTTTATGTTTCTTAACATGAAATGGAAGAATTCTCCTTTTTTTCGAACACAATTATCCCTTTTGACACAAAATTTTTTTAGACTAGACTTCTTCTGTTTTAGACTATATGTTTTAATTACATTCTAATTCCTAAACATGACACGTTTTGAACTCGTGAATATGACTTTTCATTTTTCATTTTTATTTTTTTGTTTGTTTTGGGATTATATCTTTAAAGCAGGATTTTTTTTAGAAATTAATTTTGTTTTAGGATTATAACCAATTTGAATGCAAAGAATTTTGAAGTTAATGTGAGTTTTTTTTTTTTGGAAAATGGGTGAGCACACACATTTTTTACATGACACTTGTGATAAATAAACAAGAATACTCTTAATATTTCAATAATCATTTCGGCAGCAATTCATCTACAATTAATGACTACTGAAATATTAACTGACTGAAAACGGACTAAGGAATTTTTAAATTTTTTTCACATTATTCAATAACTGAAATAAATAAAGGACATTTGTGCATTGATCCTTGTGTCCTAAAAGTCAACTAAAAGGTGATTCATTTAGGGAGAGATTATGTTAAGGTTTTACGCTCTTAATTCATTAATTTGTCATTCTAAAATTCTAACCCTTGCCAATAGACAGAGGTATCAAACCTTATAAGAAAATGGTTAAAAAGAGTGCACGTGTATGGATCGATAAACTACCAAGCACACATATATTTCACATAAGCATGCTATATACAAAAATTAAATTGCGAATAGCCATGATTAACTTTTTTTTATTATATATACATATGGAAAATAACGCATTGTTCAGGTTTAAACCTCGTATACTTCAAGTGGAAGTATAGATCCCCAGTGAAGTCGCCAGCCTGTGGTACCCGATTTTTTACTGTCTTACTTAACGGTCTGAATCCCACGAAAGTCTCTCATTGGACTATGAGTTTTAGAAAACTTTGAAGTCGCCACCTTATTAATATCTGAATAGGGACATATTTATTTAATAAATCATTTTAAAATCAAATTCATAAAATATCATTTAAAACGATGATGACTTCATATGGATAAGGCTTTTTTTTTTTTTTTTGAAAATTGGTCTTTCATACCATGAGATAGGGTTCGGGGTTTAGGTTAAGAGGTGCGAACGTCTGGAACTCGTCTCCTCTTCCGTTCTAAAGAACGGGCTCTTACTAAATGCGTTATTTTCCATTTTAATGTAATCATGGCTATTCAAAAGAAAGAAAATCATATAATTTGCACATATACACATTAACCATTTTTATTTAGGACCAATATATCTTTTGTACATGGTAGGTTTGAGCACTGAAGTTGCACTACGTACCAATCATTGCGGGATTGGAATCCACTCATGGATCAAAATCATCGTAGTTCGATCTTATGTCTCACCCTAAATGGCCAATTCCATTGGGGAAGAAAAGGAAAATAGATTATGAATAACTCACCTTTAGAATTAAACAGATCTATTAGGAATAAGGTAATCACTCTATCTTGTGATTGAAATGAGATTAAGATAATTACCTTAATTAGTGATTAAATATGAAGGATTAAGATAACCACCTTAATTAGTGATTGAAAAGAAAGGAAAGAAGTAATCACCCTAATTAGTGATTATTCAAGACTTAAGATAATCACTGTAATTAGTGATTAAATGAGAAAAATAATGGCCCTAATTAACGATTATTAAAGTTTAAGATAATCACTCTAATTAATGATTAAATAGGAAAAATAATTTCCCTAATTAATGATTATTAAGGTTTAAGATAATCACTGTAATTAGTAATTAAAATGAGGAAAACAATTGCCCTAATTAACGATTATTGAGGTTTAAGATAATTACTCTAATTAGTGATTAAATGAGAAGGGTTAAATTAATCACCTAAATTAGCGATTAAAATAAAAGATTTAAGATAATCACCCTAATTAGTGATTAAATATGATGAAAGGTTAAGCTAATCACTCTAATTAATGATTAACCAAGGTTTAAGATAATCAATCTAATTAGTGATTAAATATGATCAAAGGTTAAGCTAATCACCCTAATTAGTGATTAACGAAGGTTTAAGATAATCACTCTAATTAGTGATTAAAATGAGGAAAATAATCGCCCTATTTAACGATTATTAAGGTTTATGATAATCACCTTAATTAGTGATTAACCAAGGTTTAAGATAGTCACTCTAATCAGTGATTAAATATGATGAAAGGTTAAGCTAATCACCCTAATAAGAAATTAGCCAAGGTTTAAGACAATCACCGTAATTAGTGATTATACTTAGGAGGAAAGGAATCTCCCTACTTAGTGATCAAATTTTAGGATTGAAATAATCACTTCAATTAGTGATCATGTTTAATCATTTTCAAGAGGTCTTAGGAAAAGAGGTTTGCTTCCTAATTGAAGGTTTTTTGAGAAATAATCTTAATTGAAGATCATTAAGTCATTTAGAAAGAAATGATCAATTTGAGATTAAATTTGGAGATTGTGTTTGGCTAATTGAATTTGGCCATTTAAAGCAAGACACGTAAAATGGCCTAAAATCAATTCAGATATCATAATTACCAATATAATTATGTCAAATTATATGATTAATCCATTTGAAGATGGAGAACAAATTTAAAATGTAAGATGGATTATCATACAATTTAACTTAGTTAGATTTGTAATTTTTCCTCTTGATTGAGATTGGATCATTTAATTCATATACTATGATATATTGCACCCAACATGCAATATTTATATTGGTTGCCCATTTTATTAAAAAGGAATGTGGAATTATTTATGAAAATTATGCATAAATATCTCCATGTTTTTATTATTAATGAGTGATGTATTAACTATTTACAAAGAAACTATTATTACAACAATATGTACAAATTCTATGATTTATACAAATCTTCAATCTTGATCTTTACCATAATGCTCCTTGATCTTCATCTCCTTGAATGGGCTTTGGAATTCATGTTTATTTGTGAATTTGTGAAAGTTAGAGATTAATTAACCTCTTTGATTTGATTTTTTATAATAATTTTTATTGATTTTTATTTACATGATAAAATGAGTCATTTTAAGAGAAACTTAAAATTTCTTGACTTTTAATTAACATGTTCGTTATGAAAAGTAAACATTTTTTATATGAAACTTGAGTTAATCACTTTATTTCATTTTTCAGGTTACACTTTTGTTCTTGTACTAAATTATAAAATTCATAACTTTTTTTAGAAAGCGTTAAATTGAGCATGTAATACATATATAGATAGGTAAGTGAGTTATTTACGTTGTGTAAAACTTTCACAAGCTTTTATTGATAACTCGAATTATGGGAAATTTTATATCAAAACTGGTCAAAACAGGACCTTTATCCAACTTGTTCCTTGAAACCTAACTTATTGAACTTATTTTGAAGTAAATATTGGTATGAACATTCTAGGCGCTTTGAAAAACTATACTTGAAAATTTCACTTGAATTGGACATTTTTATGATCATATTTATTTATTTTCTTAACTGAAGAGAAAATTAGTGTTCTAGAATTTAGTGATTTATATGAACGTTGTTGTAAAAATGATATAAAATTGTATAAAATTCATATGAATATGATTTTTATGTTTTTGGATACCTTATGATGTCTATTTTAAACTTGATGCTTTTAGTTCTATCTAAATAATTGTATTTTAAACTTTATTAACAAGACAAGCTTATATGGTACTGGACAAAATCAGTTTTGCACATCAAAGTTTTATGATTTTTTATTTTTTATACAAAATCCGTTTTTCAGAAATTCCAAAGCCTGGTTACTAGAAACATCTTGCACTTCAAAGAAAAAATATTATATCCTATCAAATAATAATTTAATGCAGATGAAAAATGAAATAAATTACGAAATTGAAACTGATTATAATTACAGCATCACATTTTTTTTCATGGAGATGTTTATGCACAACTCTTCTTGAATTTTTTTATGAAAACATGTTTTTGGTTATAAACAACAACTTGATTAAAATAATAACATAAACACATTGTTTCCTAAGAGTCTCCCTATTAGAGTTGACTATTCTAGGTGGGGTGATTTAAGGTTGGGAACCTATTAGGACTTCTGCATACCCAAATCACTCCAAAAATTAAAAAATGATAAGAAAAAACAAAGAGAAAGTTAGTAGGTGATTAAGAAGATAATCAAGAAAAAATTATAAGAGCTTCAACTTTACCTTGCTAGCTCAATGATTCACTTCCTTTTGCAACGTTTTCTACCTTTTTTTGTTATTTTCTTAATTTCAAAGTGAGTTTCTAAATCCACTTAATTACTAACTTAAACCCTTTTTTTGTGTTTTTCTTTTGATAAACTTCTTTACTTACTAATTACTTTCCTAAATTTTTTTTTTCTTGAATATGATTTTTAGAGGAAGGAAGTAGAGAAGATGAGAGTAGTATTGAGAAGTAGTGAAATTAAGTTGATTTTTAGCTCAACTAGGTTTGAAGTAAAAAAAAGGAGGGTATTTATAGGGAAATGAGGTAGATGAACTAGGGTTTCAAAGAAGAAAAAAATATGATTTTTCCCATCCTTAATCACACTAATGACATCACTCTAATGACCTCACCCTAATGACATCATCAAATCTCTTTGGAAACACAAATATTCTTATTCTTTTTAGATTTTCTCATCAATGAGGCAAAATCAGATTTTCAGAAAATATTCTTCCCTAAATAAGTCCTAATACGTAAAAAAATGCATCGAAAAACGTGAAAACGAAACTGATTAGATCACTGCGCCAAAAGCAGGAGCCTGCGCTAGGAACAGCGCCGTGCGCTAGGCGCAGGATGCTGTTATGCGCTAGGCGCACAATCATGCGTCTAGCGTTTGATTGTGTGTCTGGCGTACAATCATGCGTCTAGCGCATGATTGTGTGCCTGGCGCACAACTCGAATCCACCGGAAAAAAATCCGGATTCTTGCCTCTTACACATGGGATTTGATTCTTATTCTCACTCCTTTTCATGATTCTTATTCTCTAACTAATGGATAAAGGATGTGATTAGTCGATAAATAATATATTCTTATTCTTTATTCAATGAATAATGACTTAAACATCAAGAAAACTGATTCCCGCCAGTTTTGGGTGACGATTAGAATCTCGGCGCTCAATCACGACTCATTTTTTCAGATTTTCGAAAAACTAACTTGAAATAATTAACGAACATTCGTCAGATTCTTAAAGACGAACATGATTATACTACAAATCATTTCATTAAACCGGTGGTTGTAATTATTAACTACGACTTACGGAAAATTACATTTCTTAGCCGAAACTGCATGACTAGCACACGAAAAAAAAACGAAAAACCATTCGACCAAATGAAACTCGCGCTCCGAGGCGAAACATGCATTTGACGGGGCGCACACTCCATGATGCATGACGGATTTCGTTATATTTATTTCTTTTCAAAATCTTTATTTATCCGAAAAAGGGGTTCAAAATTTGGTGTCTACACTTGCTTATCAGCGTCCATTTTAGAAAAGGTCCAAAAGTCAAGGACCAAAAAAACGAAAGCCAAGTCATACTCCTATTCCCAAAATTCTTAAAAGAAGGGCGCAGTCCCATATGGATCAAGGGAAGATGAAAATCAAACCAGCAGTTAAGCCATTGCCACTATAAGATGTCTAAAATTTACCCTTGAGTAGGACTTCAAAGATGAATGAGCTAAGTGTAAAAGCTGCTGCAGGCAGGGCTCAAATTAGCAATCAAAATATACAGGAGTCTCTTATTGCCAATATAAGAATTGATGAAGAAGCACTACAAGCTGGCATCACTAAATTGTTACCTCTGGAGGAGGAACAATGTGGTGAATCATCTACAAAGAATGATGACCAGCAGCCTCAAGGAGGTGACTCTCTTATGCAAGAGATACCAGCAAATGGGTTTGATGAGGATTATGATTCAGAGTTTGGGTCTGAAGATTTAGACTTACTGGTGTTAAATAGTGACTTGATGTTGGATGGAGATCAGCTGATGAATAAGCCTCAAACAGAACTGAGAGAGAGCCAAAACATGCAGCGTAACATGGTCATGCTACCAACAGAGTTTAAAAAGTCAGAGGGTCAATCAGAATTCCAAACCAACACCACATCATGGGCAGATGAAGTTGATAGAGAAGAGAGGGCAGGTAAATTTAAAGTTACTTCTTCCCTAAGCTTGTCATCCTATTTAAATGCACCTCACAAGAAAGTGCCTAATAAGATATCTCTAAAAGCTAACCTAGAGAAATTAATCATAGATAAAATATTTAGGTCAGTTGATGTTGACAATAAGCACAATAAAGCTTTATTTCTAAATGTTGATTTTGAGGGAGTTCGTTTAGGCAAAGTATTGGTGGACACTGGAGCTACTGTTAATATTATACTACTCTCTATGTTTAGAAAGCTAGGAAAAACTAGAAAGGATTTGCATAATATACAAATCAACATAACTGGTTTCTATGGTTTATCAAAAAAAGTGGAAGGAATGGCTATATTAAAGATTAGAGTAGGAACTAAACCTACCTATACTGGTTTCTTCATAGTCGAAAGTGACACTAATTATAATGCAATTTTAGGAAGAGATTGGTTACATCATAACTATGCTATTCCATCATCACTTCACCAAGTCTTAATTTTGTGGAATGGTGACACTTATGAAATGGTTCAAGCAGATGAGGAAGTTTGTCTAATTACATCTCCTGATTCTGTTTTTATTAGGGACTCTCTAAAGTCAGTTCCTACTATCAAAATTGAGGTTGCGCTACAACTTGAGTCACAAACTAACCAAGAGATGGAAGACTCAGGTGCAATTCATATTGAATAAGTCGAGGACGTCCCATAAGTTGAAGACATTCAATCAAAATATGAATATGTTCAACAGGCGCCAGACTATGATCAACCCCTAGCTCTTAGTAGTTTATAGAGTTAGGATGTATTTTTCTTATAAAAGTTAATTATGTTTATAAACCAAGAAGAATGTTGTAAGGGGTTTACCCCTATTATTGATCAAGTAATGAACGATTTTGGTTTGTAGAAGATACCAAGAGGATTTTCTTATAAATTCTAATGTATGTTGCTCAACTTTATACGAAACTGAATCCTTAGAAGAGGAGGATGAAAAAGTATGGGCAAAAAGTGAGGATATTAATAGGAGGTTCATGATCCACTAGAGGAAGTAAATTTAGGGGACAATAAAAATCCGCGTGTTACTTACATAAGCCAGCTCCTCACTGACCAAGAATAATAGGAAATAATAGAAATTCTAAAAGAGTTTAAGGACTGTTTTACATGGGAGCATCATGAAATGCCTAGCATTGATAGGCAAATAGTAGAGCATAAACTACCTATCAAGGACGGATTTAAGCCTGTGGCACAAAGTTCTTGGAGACTGGCGCCTGAACTAACAAAGCCTATACAAGAGGAGATAGATAAACTCCTCAAGGCAAAGTTCATAAGGCCTTGTCAATATGCTGACTGGATCTCCAATATAGTTCCAGTGGTTAAGAAAAATGGTAAAATACGAATCTGCATTGACTTTAGGGATCTAAATAAAGCTACACCTAAAGACCAATATCCCATGCCAGTAGCTGATCTGCTAATAGATGCAACATCAAGATATGAATACATATGTTCTATGGATGGCTATGCAGGGTATCACCAGTTAAGGATTGCACATGAAGACTGTAACAAAACAACATTCAAATGTCCAAAGTCATTAGGCTTGTTTGAATATGTGGCCAAGCCATTTGGATTAAAAAATGCTGGAGCCACATACCAGCAAGCAATGGACGCAATCTTTAAGGACATGATTGGTAAAATCATGGAAGTTTATGTAGATGACATACTTGAAAAGTCAAATGATTTTTTAGGACATAAAGAGCATTTGGTTTAGTCATTCACCATAATGAGAGATATAACCTGAAAATGAATCCACTCAAATGTGTATTTAGAGTTAAAGCTAGTAACTTTTTAGGATTCCTCATTCACAAGAATGGAATGTAAATTAACCAGAATAAGGCAAAGGCGGTATTGGAAGCCAATCCACCTTCTAATAAAAAGGAATTGTAAAGATTCCTTGGACAGGTCAATTATGTCAGAAGATTCATGGCTAATTTAGCAGGAAAGACTAAAAAGTTTTCACCTCTGCTAAGATTAAAACATGAATCAGAATTCAAATAGGAAGAGGAGCATCAAAAGGCCTTTGACCAAATCAAATATGATTTGGCAAGTCCTCCTGTATTGATTCCTCCAAGGCAAAATGGAAAACCATTAAGACTGTATGTATCTGCATGTGAAGATTCCATTGGTAGTCTCCTTACTCAAGAAAATGAAAAGGGACATGAGAAGGCCATATTCTACCTAAGCAGAATTCTGCATGATACAGAGAAAAGATATACCATGACAGACAAAAGGTATACTCAAGAAAATGAAAAGGGACATGTGTTTATATAATGCATCAATTAAACTCATACATTATTTCATGGCCTTCACAGTAGAAGTAGTATCTCCAACAGATGTCATAAAATATATGATATCTCAACCTTTTATAAAAGGAAGTTAAGCAAATGGAGTCTACATTTACTACATTTTGACCTGATATATATGCCACAAAAGGCAGTAAAAGGTCAGGCTCTAGCTGATTTCTTGGAAACCCATCCTTGTTGTGACTCGGGAATCATTAATGAAGATGTCCTTCCACGGACTTTATTCTTTGATGGGTCCAACACTAGAGAAACAACAAGAGCTGGGATATATGTTTTATCTCCTGGTAGGATCCCAACTAAGCTAGCAGTAACCTTCAAGGGTCCATGTACCAACAATAGAGCTGAATATGAAGCTTTATTAATTGGATTGGAAAGGCTGCTAGAATTAGGAGCCAAGAGAGCAAAAGTATATGGGGACTCCCAGTTGGTCATTTACCAAATGAATGAAGAATTCAAGAGTATATCATCAGTATCACATGAGTATGGAAAGAAAGCACAGAAGTTGTCTTAACAATTTATGGAAATCACTTTCATACACATTCTTAGAGAAGAAAATAAAGTAGCAGATCAGCTGTCTCAAATAGCTTCTACTAGGGAGGAGATGCCTTCAAAAAATGAAGATATCATTCTCCAAGAAAAAGTCCTAAAACCTCTCATGGAAACTGATAAGGGAGGATCAGAAAATATATTGGAAGTCTATAGAATTTCAATATTAAGAGAGGAAAAGGACTGAAGAGATGAAATTATCCAGTATCTCCAAAACCCAACTGGGATAAAAGTGCTAAATAGAGTGTGGATGCTAAGTTCTATATACAATTTGGTGAACTACACAGAAAACATCCAAAAGGATTACTTTTAAGATGTGTGGATGCTGGAGAAGCTCTAACCCTCATGGCAGAAACTCACCAAGGGTTATGTGGAGCTCATCAAAATGGCCTAAAAATGATATGGTTGTTACATGAGCATGGCTTCTATTGGCCCACCATGAGAAAAGATTATATAGATTATGCTAAAGGTTGCAAAAGATGTCAGAGGTTTGGATTTATCAGTAGGGCATCATCCTCTGAACTTAAGTACATTCTTAAACTTTGGCCCTTCAGAGGATGGGCAGTAGATGCCATAAGGGAAATTAACCCTGCATCTTCTAAGAAGCATTCATACATTCTAGTGGTGACTGATTACTTGACTAAATGGGTAGAGGCTTGGGCTTTCAACAAGATCAATACTCAGGTTGTAATAAATTTCTTGGAAGAAAAAATCTTTACAAGATTTGGAATTCCAGAAACTATCACCTTTGATCAGGCCACATTATTCAGGAATCTTGACCTGCTGGATTACCTCAATCAGTTTGGGATCACCAAGTTGCATTCAACACCTTACTATGCTCAAGCAAATGGTCAAGCTGAAGCTGCCAATAAGATCATAGTACAAGGGATCTCGAAACTAATAGATAACAATCTAAGAAATGGGATGAGTTGATGTTATATGCCCCATTCACACTCCAGGAGTCACCCCCTTTAACTTAGTTTATGGGCACACTTTAGTTATCCCAGCTGAAGTGAATGTAAGGTCATCAAGGGTAGCACAACAAATGGAATTATCAGGAGATGACTATTCATAGGCGATGAACATTGAAATCATGGATGCTATAGAGGCTAAGGAAGAAGCTCTAGCTAAAATGAGAATCCAAAAAGGAAAGATTGCTAGGGCTTACAACAAAAAGGTAGTGCCTAAAGAATTCCAGGAGGATGATAAAGTCTGGAAAATGTTTCTGCCAGAAGCAGCTTACAAAGATCCACAGTTAGGGAAATAGTTACCTAAGTGGCAAGGTCCCTTTATCATTCACAAGAAAATGTCTGGAAACGCATATGTGTTAAAGGACATAGATGGTAACACACTGGTGGAAAAAACTGCTTTTGCAACGTATGAAATGCTCCGGTTGACTAATCAACCCGAGCATTTGTGAAGATTTTAATAAAAAGGATTCACAAATGCTCGGGTTGATTAGTCAACCGAAGCATTTGACATTAAATGCTCCGGTTGATTAATCAACCCGAGCATTTGTGAATAAGTGCTCCGATTAATCAACCCGAGCACTTGAACCCTCTCTCAATTCATGAAATTAAACGTCGTAGTGTACGTATTACTAACATAATTTTATTTCGACCCTTCTGGTCAGTCCTTCCCTCTATTGTTCTCTGTCTCTCTCTTCCCCTCTCCTTCAAACTGCTTCTCTATCTCTCTCTTCCCCTCCTCACTCTTGAATCTGGATCCGCTCCTTGGAATGTTTGTCCAGGTAATTTCGTTTGAACTTTATTGCTGTAATTTAGTTTTATTTTTGTAAAGGTTCTTTTTTTGGTTTCTTAGATTTAGGGATTTTTTGAGGTTTTCTTTGATTTTTTTTTTTTGCGTTTTCTTTGATTCAAAACTTTATCTCACCTTGATTCGCCATTCCGGCCACCGTGGCAAGCCCGTGTTGTTTCGCTGCTGCTGTTCACCATACCTCTTATGTTCCTAATTTCTTTGATTTTTTAGGGTTTTATCTTTCCAAATTTTTTGTCTCATAACGTCACCATACGTGTTTAGATTATGTGACATTTTATTCACGGATGTGTTTAAAGTTTTGAACATTTGATTAACAGTACACATATCAGTGGTGATTTAAACGCTCATTGTTTGAGATATATAGATTGCTTTTGGTCATGAATTTGAATTCATTACAGTTTGTGTTTAGTACATGTGTGCCTTGAAATCGAATGTGCTGATGATTTTCTGTCGTGTGTGATGGAGAGTTTAAGTTTTGATTTACTACTCTTGATGCAGATAGTCTGCCTCATGTTGAAGATTTCACATTTCAAAAGGGCAATCCATTATCATCTACAAAAGGCAAGTGCCTGAGTGTTGTACAAGAGCCGCTTGTTGTTTGTGTTTCATATGTGTTAAAAATTTGACTCTTCACGATATGTTTGTCACTTTTTTTTTACAGGTGGGCAACTTTAGATTTGAGCCTCCTGGGCTGTTTAGGGGCAGCGGCGAGCATCCCTGTGTTGTCATCGTTTCCATTTTGTATCTTGACTTAATGGACTAACTTGATTGATGTCTTAAGTCATAACTTTAATTATCGTGTTGCAGATGGGGAAACTTGAGAAGGGTATCTATCCAAATGACATTGTTATAAATATGTGAAAAACGCTCCGATTCCAAAATGTCCTATCCCTGGTCAGAGGTGCTGGTTTAATATTTTAATTACGTGTCCAAATATAATAGAATGCTTCCCGTTTGTTCCCATTTTCGTTGATTTTTAGAATATGCATTTAAGAAGTTTCATCTTTGTTGCCAGCTGGAAAGAAGTAGGGTGTCACAACACAATTACATGGTTAGCTTATTGGATTGATCTCATAAACGACAAAGACTTCAAGTGCATACTCTCGGCAGCTAGCAGTCCATTGGAGGGGCAAAGTGACAAGGAGAAATATGAGAAAGCAAGGAAGTTGAAGAGCTGCTTTGTAGGGATTTCACCTCCATGTTTGCATTTTTTTCAACTTTGAATGCCTTTCTCAATTGCTTGTTTTTGTTCAATGCTGGACTACATTCAAGGCATATACAAAGGCTCTTACAAGCAAAAATATGACCACGCGACATATCGTTTTTGCTTCCTGTCTCATTGATAGACTTGCTCTAAGGGTGGGGAATGAGAAGATCTGTTTCACATCACTTCAATTTAAGATTAATTTGTATTATTAATGCTTTGTTGATAAAGATTAGCTTCAAGTGGAGTGTTCTCATGGTTCACTTGAAGTCTTGGGTCTTTGTTGGAAGTAGGCTTACGAAGCTGAATTGAGTTTTGTTCTACTTCCCCGTTGTTGCATCTTGCAGACAGTGGTCTCGATTTATAAAGTACAAGTACACGTATATATTCTTATACTGTTTCTTGCCTGTAAACATTCTAGTATACTTCCTTTGCCACGTTTCATGCTATTTTGTTCAGATTCAACTCTCGTTATAAGATACTTAAAAGACCTATGAGGCACTACTGTAGCTTGATACATTCTTTCTTCACTTCCTTTCTCTAGGATTTTTTTTATTTATTATTTTTGGGATAAAATAAGTATTTAAACTACCTTGAGCTGTAAGGTGGGAAAGTTGGAAAACAGAATAAGTTGCTCACCATCACAAGTCGATTGCCCCTATTGTGAAACAGAATGCTTGATGAAGTTGATCTTATTCGATTGTGCCACTTGATTTTGTTTGTGCTATATTTATAGTTATATTTTCTTATCACATATGCTATGCTCTTCCTTATACAGTGCTTGATATGTATAAATCAATTTGTTGTGTGTTGATCGGCCTTGTCTTGAAGAAATGGATTGATGGAGGCAGAGAGATGTTTGTCCAGTTTTAGATCTATTCCTTCTGTTTAGGATATTATGTGCTTTTCTAAATGTGGCATATGTATTTTTAATTAGTTTTGCTTATCTTATTTGATCTTTAGGACTTGTTACAACATATGCAGTGACCTAATATAGAGTGTTAACACTTGGGTGGATGGTTTTCCTGAGGACCATGTTTGGAGCTAGTGATACCAATCCTTTGTTTCCTGTTGCTACAGAGGGTGTGATGTTGCCCGTACATTGCGAATGTATTATGGTGCAAGGATCGGATCAGGTAGGATCTTTTGACCGTATCAAAATTTTAATAAAGATTGGATCTTGTCTCCTGTTAGTATATATATTAGTGCAACCAAAGACAAGCCACCATTTAATATGAAATTTTAGGATCTTTAATGTCATGATTTTCATATACGAGACTGAATTCAGGGCTTTGCTAGAAAATATATTGTGATGTAGATACTTTATTTCTGTCACTGGAAATATTTCCTTATGAAATATTTAAATTGCAGTTCTCTCATATCTTCCTCTGCCTATGTTCCTGCTGCATCGAACCTTTTACATATTTGATTTTACATAAAATGTAGGTTATGAAAAGATCAATCACCATTTCCAAAGATCACACCCTTATTAATATTCCTTTTTTTTTCTTATGAGTTTGACAAAATCTTTGTAGGAGTTATAGCAACAATGTAGAATATCTCATAATCCTTTTCTAGAGAATTTCTGCTGGATGATTTTGCAGATCTGGACGAGGGGAGTTTGGTGAATTATTTACTTTTGTTTGATTTGCATCATTTGCTGATAATTTCTAATAATCTGATGCAACAAGCTATCCTAGAGGGGAAAGGGGAAAGTACTTGTGTTTACTGCTGCTATTTGGTTATTGATTATTTTTTAGAGTAGCTGTTGTATGGCATTTTTGTTGTATATGCTATTGATAAAATGTGCTATTTGTTATTGTTTTTGTGTCACATCTTGTTTCATCTCCATGTGTTAACTTTTTTCAAGTTGGGCAAGGATTGGATTTGTAGTTATTTTTAAGAATGAAACTCAGAGCTTTCACTTGTTTATTATTGGTATAGAATTCAAGTAGTTGAATGCACCAAAGAAAAAAGCTTGTTACTTGTTAGGTCTTTTAGTATGCTATTGGTAATTATATCTACTTATTGGCTACAATCTCGGTCGCTTTAATAACTAAATTGAAATTGATACCAATACATACTCCTGATTCAATTGATGTTCATTATTATAATTGAGTCTCACATTTGTGTCTGTGACTTTGTCACGTTCACTTCTTGCAGGTTTCATCTCTATAAGGAATATGACATTCTTGGAAATTTACATGATTGATTTCAGTTCAATGGTAGTTTCTCGTCGCACTAAAGCAACTTCTTTATCTGCTCAAGCAACCTGTTGCAGGTATTAGTTCATCTCTGATGCTTCAAGATTCTAGCTTTTGTTAGTTAAGACGACAGCTCACATCAACCAATTGGGGGCCATCTTGTCTTGTGAAGCATGGCACATGTACGTTCTTGTTTCTTTCAGTTCTACATGATGTATTTTAGAGTTTTATTTTTTCAGTTGTAAGTACTGAAGGTTCTCTATGACTGGTGGCACAACTGGTAGAATGTCGGCAAGATTAAACGAATGCCAAGACAAGAAAATTGAACATGGCTTCTTATGTTAAGAATTTGTTGCTGGATTGTTGTTCCTGCTGCTATGTATTATCAGCAGGGATTTATATTACTTGTGTTTATATAAACTGACAGTTATAGTTCTTGTAATTTACAATATAATTGTTATTTATGTGTAATCTCATGTATCTATGAATATTAGAAATAGAACTTTTATCTATAAAATTGATATCTTTTTATCTATGTAATTGATCATGCATACAATTAGAGTATTAAAACAAATTTATTATTTTTGGGCCCTCAAATGCTCCGGGTTTTCCCAAAACCGGAGCATTTGTGCTTACATATGCTCCGGTTTTGTCCTGTCAACCGAAGCATTTGTTGCATCCTGGGCATGTAAAAGTCATTAAATGCTCCGGTTTTAAGCACAACCGGAGCATTTGAGAAATTAAATGCTCCGATTTTCAACCGGAGCATTTGTAAAATGCTCAAATGCTCGTATGACGTCTGCTACGCGTCAAATACGGAGCATTTGTGGGCTATTTAACCGGGGCAATTGAGCATTTTTCCACTTGTGACATTAAAGATAGAGCCTTGAATGGCAAATTTCTAAAGAAATATCACCCATCCATATGGGAACAACATGATCATGTGTTTCAACAAAAACATGCAGAATTGTTTTAAACATAAAGGATTATTGAAATTACAACATAATAAAAAATATTATGTCCTAAACATTCTAATATTGTCTAATGGCTAAACTAAGGTTTTTAATGGCTGACCAAGCATTACAAAGCTTTTCCTTCTGAAGAATCAAGCCCTGCTGTATAGCCATATCATTGAACATCTCTTGCCTCAAATTGGCAAGTTTGGCTCGTCCTTGGTGTAGTTTTTTCTCTTCAGTATTGATTGAGCTCTGAAGTGAAGACTTCTCATTGATTATATTAATCTCCTCTTTATTGATCTCAGCCAGCCGACTCTGTAGAGATTGCCTTTCCTCAGAAATAAGCTTCAGTTTTTTATCAAAAGAACTCAAAGAATCTTGGATCTGTTCACTGAAGTTTTTGAATGATTTGGCTTGAGTTTCCAAAGAAGCTTCCTCTTCCTGAAGTATTTGAGCTGAGAACTTTGGAGATTGAACTCTTGTTTCAGCGTTACATTGTTGAAGAAGAAGGGTCTCTTTGACATAGTCAAGACATGGTATCTAATACTCAAAACCTTGATAGATTAGGGATTCCAAGATCTGTCATAGGGGTTATCTGTTAAGGTCAAGCAGAGTTCCCATATTTTGTCAACCTGTCTCATATGTTCAGAGTCTTCCTGTCTCATATGTTCAGAAGAGTGGTCACTGCTAGTAGTGGCAGGCTGATCCACAGGCTGATTCCTCACAATCATGGTTGTGTGCATATTAACTTCTTTCCCAACATCAGACTCTTTCCTCACACTTACTTCTTGAGTGCTTCCCTCTGCATCATAGAGAAGAGAAGCCAAGTTAGCAAGAGAGTGAAGTCTGGTATCATGAGGACATGGACTCATATAGAGGAAGTCTAAAATGAAGTCACGAGAAAAGAAAGGCAAACCAGTCCCAGAAGTAGATTGTGAAGTTGATGAAGAGCCTTTGAACACAGAAGTAGTCAAAAGCTCAGTATTGCTCCTTAAGGGTGTGACCTCTAAAGGAATAACATCTTTTGGGATTTTACTCCCAGCAATGGAAGACATTGCTTCGAAGTTTGTTGAATCAGCATTTGGGCTCGGAACTTCAACATTTATAGGACTTGGCTCCAAGGGGTCTTCATTAAACTGATGAAATAAGTCCTCATTAGGAGAATCCACATGTGGATGATCAATATCCTCTCATTAGGGGCAACACTTCCTTCCAAAGGGAAAGTATTCACATTCTCCAACTGGGGGGCAGCACTTCCTTCTAAAGGATAAGTAGCCACATTCTCCAACTAGGGGGAACATCGCTTGAAGAAAGAGTGGGGTGGTTGATAACAGATTCATCAACAAAGCCACCCTTTTAATTTAATTCTAGGTCAACCACTTTGGAAGTACCTACTAAAGGATGGCTGGCAGAGCTAAGAGGTGATGACTTCTCAGAAGAAGGATCACTGGGAATCTTAGGCTCAATGTCATCAACACCGGAAAAACCTAGGATTAAATAGTCAATACTCCAAACAAAAGAGTGAAACCTCCTATAAAAGAGTAAAGATGGTGTTCATACATGCTTTAACTCATGGGAGTTTCCTTTTAGAAAAAATCTGAGATATTAGCTTGGCATCATCTTCATGAGAAAAGATTACATATTGTTGTGCCTCAGAAGAAGCTTTCAACTTAGGGCGTATCCTGTTGGAATGTCTTGAAGGCCTGGGAGCAGAGATGCAATTGTAATCTCTTTTTTTTTCAACTCTCTTAAGAGGGTCAATTTGCTCTATTGGCCCCAGGGATTAAGTGTCCTTGGAAGCAGAGAGACAATTGTAATCTCTCTTTCTTGCAGCCCTCTTGAAAGGGTCAATCTGCTCCATTGGCCCCATGGATTGGATGTCCTCCACAGTCTGGACATCTCAATAGGAGACCCCCTGATCATAAACAACATCTTCATCCTCGGAAGAGACAGGAGGCTGAACCCTTTGGTCTATGGTGGCCCAATAGAGCTTATCATATATAGAATCTGTTTCCATGCCATCAGGCACTCTTAGCTTTTTTTTGCCCGCTTTAGCTAAGAGGCAACAGAAAGTACAAGGAAAATTTAGTAATGCTCATTCCTACTTAAAGTTATAAAAATAACTGAGGAAAGAAATCACTTACAGCCCAAGAAGAGTTGATTTTCAAAATGCGCCAAAGCCTTAAAACATGATGAGTTGTCTGGGAATACATTATCCCACCAGAAATGAAAACCTCAAACAGCTTTGGTGATCCATTTCCAAGGAGAAATGTACATGGAAGTAAGGTTGAGAGTTTAACTCTGAAGGGCTCTACCCTCTTCAAAACGACCCCAGAGGTCCAAGGATCATTGCGGGTCAAGATGTTAGGTATAGCTAGCGTTTGGACTAATCCGAATTGTCTAGCTACAAGCTGTGGATTATAGGCCTCAAAGCCAAAATACTCAGACTCAGCAGCTATTAAATCTCT
Source organism: Beta corolliflora (assembly GCA_947648045.1). NCBI lineage: Eukaryota > Viridiplantae > Streptophyta > Magnoliopsida > Caryophyllales > Amaranthaceae > Beta > Beta corolliflora. The sequence goes on from CANSZD010001408.1 coordinate 217,971, forward strand.
AGACCTAAGAACAGTACTACAAAAATATCCACTCCCTAAGCAACTACAGTGGATGTCAAGGGATTGTAGCCAAGCAGGCACTGCTTGATGGCGCCAGGTTTCGTTTTTAATAGAAACAACCATTTTGCCTGGAATAATGTTCCAGATACCATGATTTGATTTAAAAACCAAGAAGTACAAGAAAATCAAGCTTGGATGTCATATATCATATGGAGATACAAGATTGAAGTTGACCTCACCATAACAACTACAATCATCAAGACTAGAAAGGAACAGAATAGGATCAAAAGAAAGATATTCTTCCTCTGAGCCCTTAGGAGCTTCAATAGCAGAAGGGGGAATGAGAACCATCAAACAAGATAGATACATGTGACCCCAACAAGTCAAAAGCCAAAGGGGTCCAAATCCCTTGTCGGTAGAGAATATGGGGGATTCAGAGGTATGAATTTCAAAACCTTTAAAGGACTCTCTACTTCTAAAAAGACATCTATAAAGTTATCCCAATAGAACAGGGAGCCAAAGCTACTTCTTCAGAAGTAGAGGAGATGTTAACAGTTTGAGATAGCCATAATGTTACTACTCCTCCAGCTGTAGACATCATTAATTTGGAGAAGGCAAAGCTAAGAAAAAATACTTCCTCTTGAGAAGTAACTTCTTCACTGGCGTCCCTATTAATGAAGAAATCAACGAATTTATGAAAGCCACATTTGTGGGCACTAACAGTGGGACTAGCAATTTGACGAAAGGTTGATAAACATTGACTATATAGCTGATTATGTTCTTTAACATGGTGAAAGATAGGAAGATCAATTCCATATTTACCTGTTGGAGAAGTCCCAGTAATAAAGGCAATATCAGCTAAGGTTACAAGTCATTGGCTCCCACCGGAACAAGAAGCAGTTGATGGCAGGGTCCGAATAAGCCAATAGTGTAGTGGACATAGCCCCATCAAAGGGAATGGTTTCATAAGAAGCTAGTCTCAAGAAGGGCAATATTTTGTTCTTAGAACATTTGTCATGAAAAGGTTTCATTCGCAGAAACCATGCTCTTGCGTCCACCCCTGAAATCCAACCTTTAAAGGGTTTGCTGGCTAAGGGCCAATTCAAACTTGGAAGTGTTTTTGGGGCAAATGGAAGTGTTCTGGGCTTATTATCCTCTAAGATAATATGGTCCAAGAACGGGTAACATTATTGCTCTAAGACTATTTGGCGCTTTGGTTTTTGAATCTTGAAAGGAAAGCAGGGACCAATAGTGGCAATTATATCTTCTAAAGGAGTGTTAGGATCAGTGTTCTTATTCACATACCAGAATACTTGAGATTTATAAGTCCAAAGATTCACTCTAATGGCGTTGCATAATTGACGAGCTGCTTCAGATTGCATGGCGTCATGTTTTTTAGCATGTGCTTCACGAATCTCATCTTCACGAACTCTTTCATTAGACATGGTGAATTGAAATTTGGTAATGGTTGTGAATTCGTAAAGAAATTTAACTAAATTGTCTGAAAAATCTTAATTTTTCCTAAAATCCTTGAAAAAAGGTATTAATGAGGAAGAAAACTGAAATGAAACAATAAAAGAAGAAGACACGTGCACAACGCGTGATATGTTTCATATTGGGGTCATGTTTAATTGGCCCACGTTCAAGCCAAGTTTTAATAAAATAAAACGCAAGATCCTGAAGTCATGATTAAGAAGCCCATTCCAAAGGGTGCGTGACTTAGAAGCCCATTAAAAAGAATACATGACTTCTCATATTCCAGGAGACAATAAAAGGAGACAATAAAAAAACCCTTTATAAAAAGGAGTAAGTGTAATAACAAAGACACATTACTCATCTCTTGATCAACACCTCCAAACCTTTCATCTCACAAAACCTTCTCATAAAATCTTCTTCTTCAACAATGGATGCTCCCCAACCATCAGCGAAGTCCTGTATCACTGGACCCCAGGAGGTTAACCCACAAGAGGTTAACCAGCCCTTCCTTCCTCCTCCAGAAATACCGGAGGAAAAAGAGGAAGAAGATGAGGAGAATGCCTCTCTATCATCAGACCCTAAGTGGGTCTGATGATGATGAGGAGGAGGAGGAGGAGGAGGATGATGATGATGATGAACATGCCGCCAAGAAAAGGAGGCTCGGAGATTTCCCTGAGGACACCTCTAGCGGAGAAAGCGGTTCTCTCCCTTCTGGGGATGACTCCGGGGTTGATGCTGACAATGATGATGAAGATGGCCTTCCTCAGGAGCCAGCCTCCGAGGAAGACTCGGACGGCGACAAACCCCCATCCCCAAAGGACATAGTAGAAATTTAGGCCTAGAAGTTTAGAATTCAAAAATTTTAAACAATAAGTTGTAAATTTTTATTTTAATATAAAAATTTCAATCCTAGGTTGTAAAAATTTCTTATTTAATGAAATCTATTTTTCTACTTTTTGTTCAATTTTCTGTTACTATTCCATATTTGCATTATTTATTTTGTTCAATCAAAATTGTTCAAATTAATATCTTATTTCAAAGAAATAAACTGTCAAATTAAATTATGCACACTCAACGGCCTAATTTAAAATGAAGAAAGATGAATTGTCTCTTGGGATGCTAAATCTATTAAAATTTATTAATGAAGGAGAAAAAGTTACTTCAAAAGTAATAATTACCTTCCAAACCATACACGCCATTTATGGCAAATCATAAAAATGAAATGACACATTGAGGGGTTAATGGGCAAACCCATTTTACCCACTAAGGCCTTAACTTAAAATGATTGAGGGTGGTTGCAAATTATGTAACACGTCGCCTTGACATATAACAACATATTCCTCACGTATCCTAAAAAATATGGACAGTTACAATGGCTGTATTATAAATACATCATTCTAACTCTGAGGTTTTTGCCCTTAACATTTTTGTCTTATCATCAAAGCTCAAATATCCTTGAATATGGCTAACCAACAAATATCTCTATTACCTTTCCCTGGGGAATGTTGGAGACATCGGTTCAACATTGACATAATACAAGAGAATCGGGAGAAATTCAAAAATGAGGATATGAAGAAGTGGCAGTCTAAGGTCACAAAACTTTTTGCAAGGGATCCAAAGATCCAAGCTGGAGATCCTAGGGAACAAGGGTCCAATGCTACTATCATTGGGAGCAATGTGGATTTCTTGGCATTGAATCTTTGGCCAAAAATAGAAAAAGATGAGCTATTGAAAATAATAAGCGTCTGCAAAGCATGGGGAGAGTGCATTGTCAAAAAGTACTTTCTCCCTGAACTCACGATGAAATACCACAAGTCCATATGTGAAAGCAGTTTGGGCGTATTCAACAGAAAGTATAGGGTAATCCAACTGGGAGAAAATAAGAGTTTCAAAAAACTCATACAGTACAAGTGTACTTGCCTATTATGGCATGAACAATTGTTGGAAGGAGGCATCCTTATATTCCCTAGTGAAGACTACTCGGGTGATGATAATCCTGACGTTGATGAAAACGAGGAGCCACAAATCATCATCAGTTTCACCCATCTCCATGCTTGATATATGAAGAATTATTTTAAATTTCTTAGTGATTCTAGTGATAGTGCATAGTTTAGAACTTGTCTAGGGAGCTATATATATATTAACTTAGTTGAACTTAGTCAGTGTACATCTCTTTAGAGGTGTTCATGATTAGACGAGTTTATTTCATTATGAAACAATTTTTATTTTGTTATCCCTTTTTTCAATGCATCTCCAAATTATAAAAGTTGCGGATTTAAATAACATTGTTTATATATAAACAGTGGACTCATGGGATTAATCTTAGGCACAAACGCCTAAAAGATATAATATAAAGTTTTAGATTTATCAATAAATTGATTTATTCTATATAATCTTAAAACAAATGACAATAAAAAAGAAATTAAAATTTCTTTTTAAAAGTCAAACGTACTTAACTAGTAACCGATCCTAGAAGTTATTACAAAAAATAACATATGCAAATTTGGTGGCTGAATTCGATGATGATTGCTTCAATCATAGTTATGCCTTTAATGGCATTGATGAAGATAAGTAGTCTTTTATTATGAATGAAAGAACCAAATGGATAGAGAAGATGGCACAGATTTTTGGAGATGAGCCTGTCATTGAGCCAGAAAACCATGAATTAGTCGAATCAAGCGCTACAAAGGTTGGTTCTAATATGGATCTCTTATCCATCTACATTTGGCCTAAGTTGGAAGAAGAAACACAAAACAAACTGCTAACAGTTTGCAAAAAGTGGGGAAAGGAGATCTCCACCATCTTCAACTTCCCAAGGCCTCAAAGAATGAACTGGATGTATGCAAAATCTCTAGTTCTGTCCAGTAGAAGTCCTCCCTCAAAGTGGTTAGGATGGAAGAGGGTTAAAACGAACATTAAGGGAGAACAATTCACTTTAAATGTTTGTGTGAATTATGGAAGCTGCTTATTCAAGAAAGACACTTCCCTTCCTGGATGTTCACTGCACTGAATGATAGGAGATATGCTTGGGATGGCAATCATCAAAGAAATCTCTTTGAAGCAAAGTTCAAGTACTCCCTTGAAGATGGTTATTATTACTTCGGAATTACCAAGAACTATGCGGGGTATGAGTTAGAAGCTAGAGAGTATAGGATGATTATTAAAATATTGTGTAGGGAACATTTCAAAATGTTGTGTCTAAATGCAATTCCTTTTAATTAGAATGTCATTAGTGACTCTATCTCCAAGAAGATAAGTCATAGTATAAGATGTAACAATGTTACCTCAAATGGTAATCTTGTTAATAATATATTTTCAATGATTAATTCGCTCTAGCACACATTTTTAATTCACCAAATCGAATCAATCATATGCCCATTTATTAACTGTATTCCTTTACAAAACTGTTTTTAATTTCCTACAAAATTAAAAGGTTAGGAAATAATTATGAAATATTATCTCAGATAACCCTGACATATAGGCCTTTTTCCCAAATAACCTCGACAAATTTTTTTTTTCTCAGATAACCCTGAACTTGTATTTTGTCATTAAAGCTAACAGAATGACTAACGGCATTAACTTTTTTAAATCAGAAATAATTAGTGCTTTTTTAAAATTAAAAAAACTCAAATCATCTATCCTCTTTCTTCTACACCCCACCCAGCCTTATACTACTGAAACCCAATCCAAGCCCCCAGAACCAGCAATGACGCCAACAACACCAGCAACACCAGCAACCATGACTACCGCTTGGTGGTTTTTACAACGGAATACATTTGTCCATGACTACCTTCACGTTCTTCCAAACTCAACAACAACAACAACAACAAAAAACTCTCCTCCACCTGAATACATATGTCCTATCTGCAACTCCTTAATTTCCGACCCGGTTGTTGTCGGGTCAGCCCCCCCAAAGCAGCAACAACACAAGCATTTCCACCAGCAGTTCGACCCACGAAATCAAAACCCAGAAAATCCCACAAAAATGGAGGAAGAACAACTTCCCAACACTCAAACTCCTCCTCCAATGGCGGAAGAACAACAAGACTCATCTTCTCACCCAAAGACACCACCCCCTATCTTGACATGAGGGAAGAGGAGAAGTGGGAGTGACGGTGGTGCGAGGCAGAGGAGAGAGAGGGAGTGGCGGTGGTGCGAGGCAGAGGAGAGATAGGGAGTGGCGGTGGTGCGACGCAGAGGAGAGAGGGAGTGGCGGTGGTGCGAGGCAGAGGAGAGAGAGGGAGTGCTGGTGGTGCTGTTGGTGGCGAGAATTATGCGATTGTTGCCCAGATTTTTGGGTCGAATTTGCCTAGATTATTGGTCGAATTTGCCCAGTTTTTCTACACAATTTCGTAAAAGAAAAACAGTGATTTTGGGGCTGATTTTGGTGATGGTTCGATTTGGGGCCTTTTGTGTCCGAATTGGGGCTGATTTTGGTGATGGTGGTGATGGTAGTTTGGAGATGAAGAACAAGAGAGGGAAGAAGATGAAGAACAAGAGATATAATATGAGTTTAATTAAAAAAAAAAAAGTTAACACCGTTAGATATCACGTTAGGTTTGATGACAAAATACAAATTTAGGGTCATCTGGGAAAAACAAAAAATGACAGGGTTATTTGGGAAAAAGGCCTATATGTCAGGGTTATCTGAGATAATATCCCAATAATTATTAAACAGTTAAAGCGCCTAAGTCTTTATATATATGATCTCCAAAAGATCTTAGACTTAGACCAAAATGGATTACACACATCTTCCCATGTTTCGTCAAATTGCTACAAAAGATATGCCATACCCAACAAAATGTTCGAATCACCACAAAGCATTAAGTATCATATCTGGAGATAAGAATGAGTTAACTAAGCATAAATCTATAAAATGGACCTCTTCTATTCAAAAATACATTGGAGACAATCCTGTTATGCAACAAAACTCGGAGAATAAAATAGAATCTAAGCCCTTCCAAATAGGGTCTAATCTAGATCTCGTAAAAGAATTGATATTTCCAAAACTTGAAAGGACTGACCAGGTAACATCTGTTCTAGTTTGCAAATCATGGGGCAAAGTCATCACAGAAGAGATATGGAAACCTAACATTCCTTGGAGATATCTGAAAAAGCTCTTTGTCAAAGGAACTAAAAAGAAGGTTAAAGTCTACCGAATGGTGGATGGGTCATCATCAAGAGACTTAGTACAATACAAATGTGCATGTCAGATTTGGTATGATCTCATGACCTACGATGTAAATCCTTGTTGGTTATCACCAAACAACCTTGCAAGTGTGCGTCTTGAAAAAAACTTTCTTAATGGTTTCCACAATGGCCAGAAAGAATGGTGAAGGAATGCATGAAAGGTTATTCTTCCCAACTACTTTTAGTCATCTAAAAAGAGCATTTATTGATCACCTTAGAACAATGGAAGAAGTCACATTCAGAATACTACTGGATGATATTGGCTATAACCATTAGAAGTCCCTTTCTGCTTATAATTTGTGTAGTGCTGAGTGCATCACTCCACAAATCAGGGGGGAAAGTTGTTACTATCATTTTCAGATGTTAAGTAACATTTATTGGGGTACATTGAATCAAACCTCAAAAGTTTTATTTTTGCTTTAACACAAGGGCCCAACATGAGCATAAAGCCCATTGAGTAAAGTCAATGGAGGTCAAGATCAACAAAGGAAGACCTTTAAGACTACCAAGAGATGAAAGTCAAGGGTAGTAAAAGAACAAGCAATCAGAGGATAATCATAAGACGGTTTAACAGGATGCTAAACGTGCATTAGAGAGCAACAATTATTCAGCGCCAGAAAACGGTTGAGATTTGAATCAAATATGATTCAAACCATTTCCCTCCCCTAGCATGCATGGAACTTACATGTTATGTTTCTCTATAAATAGAGAAACTATTATCAAGCAAGACACACGAACAACACATCAAAACTGCAATTCTTAATTCCTTAGCATAGTTCAACCCCCTTCTGGGGTTATAGTTTAGTTCTTTAGACTTAGCTTTGGCATCCGAGCATGTTCTGGCGCCAAGATCTCTAATTTTCCAATTGAAGCAAGGAACCATGGAGATAATAGCCTCGTGTTAGTTGTCTAGCCTGGCTTATCTCATATGTGTTGTAAAATCCCCCTTTAAGTTTGTGGCATGTATGGGAATTCTATACTTTAATTAAAAGTTCAATTATTGTTTGCTCTATTTATTGTTTTTCACCTGAAATTAATTTGTTGTAGTTTGATCATTAATTAAATTACAACATAGTACGTTAGCAAGGTTTTATCTAATTAAAACCGGTAACCCCCAGGGGACTAGGTCTCCTAAGGCATTCAATACTAAACTGTTGGGTGTCCATTGACTTGTTTGCAAGGTCAATGAACTAATTTTGTACCAACAAAATGATATATAACTAAATCGCACGGACGACGGAGGAATCCACGATCCACTGGTAGCCTTGAAAAATGGAAATTTAAAATGAATATTCTTGTTTTATAGTCGAACGTGTTTGAATGTGTTTTTTTTCCTCAGAGGTTTATGATGTGTTTAAGTCTTCGGTATTGTAGAAAAATATTGTAAAAAATCGGGAGAAAATCGAAGCAAAACGATTGTATTTATCGGAAAAACAAAATTTCGCGTTGTTGAGGAAAAAAACTATACTTGCTCTCCATGCTGGACACCTGTGATGCACGTCGGTTTCATGCGCCTGGCACATGAGTTCAGGGTCCTCTGCGCGATTGATGCATACAACAAAGGGATTAAAATCATAAGACGTGATATTATCAAAATAATTTAATAAAAGATGTATTTGGAGATTCAATTAATTATCATAAATAATTATTTGTGATTTGAAATTGGGTTTTCTTTTGAATATGTTTCAAACATATTTTTAGACTCAAAAATGATTTTGGATTAGGATTCCAATTGCTTGTCTTTTGCCAGGACCAATTAGGACGCCAATATGTTTCATCGGGTATTGAAAGGGGACCGAGAGATAGGTTTATCTGTCTAAGGAATTAAGATTCTCCTTGTAAACAAAAAAACTTGAGATATGTTGTGCTCAACTAAAACAAGTGTTATTAAATAATTATGATCTTATATATGTAGCATCAATCAAATATTTAGACACACTTGCAACGACATCCTTGAAAAATGTTTTCTAAAACTTATGTTACAAAATTTAAAAAGATAGGGAAATTTTTTAGTTAGAGATTATAGTAATTCGATTAGGATTAACATGTGTGGTATCGGTTATTACTTTTGCATCAGTTCATGTATTCTTGTAAAATTGTAACGTTTCAACTTTTACGACATCGTTTATTTTGTAGAAGCATATGAGTTATAGCATACGAAGAAAGTTAATATATACATGGTGTAAAAAGTATAAGATTGCAATCATAAAAGAATAGAGAAAATATAAAATAATAGATGTAGTAGATAACAGATAAATAGATGGTGAGATGGTAGATATTTAAGTAAAAAAAAATAACAATGTTCTTTTGACTCCTTATTCTATAATTGATTGTTATCCGAGATAAATAAGACAAATGTATCATGCTAGCATTAATCCATGTGATAAAATAACTGATGTCTAGATAATCTAAGTATGGCACTCAGTTAATCACTATTTTCTCGATTTTTTAAAAATGATAAGGAAAAAGAGGATTAGACACCCTTCGCGCGAAGGCACTTCTAAAACATCATTTATAAGGATAGAAGTCCTTATAAGAAAAGGAGAATTAACTAAGTGGCCTATGTTAACATTCTAATCTACTGCTCTGTTAGTTTCGTTGTAAATGTGACGGACGATCCATATGTTAAAAGTGGTGAGAATTGTTTTTTTTTCTTCTAATGTAGCTAGTCATGGACTCACTATATTTAGTTATTAGTAAGATCAATGGGGGACTCTATCTTCTTCAACTATTATTTACGTTGAAAAATTCCACGTTCCTTTGGCTCATCACATTCTCTCACCTACACTAAAAGAAAACATCACTAACTCTTTGGTCATCTCTTTTTAGTTGCTACATTTGTTCTTCCACAATTTTCGAGACACACTTCAAATATTATCTTTATCTACGTATAAGAAAAATTACAAAAATTATATATATTTGGAAAGTATACATCGAGACAAATCAAATAAGGCACAACTTGAGTTTGTTTGTCTTTACCTAGATAAACTCAAAATGCGTCAAACATTCCAATTAATAGTATCCATTGTCAATTTATAGCATCCAAAAAGAGACAAGAGGATTATGATATAATTAAGAAAAAATTGATTTAATCAGTCCCAACTTTGGGCGTCCTGACAAAAACAGTCCCACCTTTCGATTTTTATTGTTCAGTCTCAACTTTTGGGGGTCCTTTACACTAGTGGTCCTTCCCGGTAACCAACCTGCTAATGTAGGTAAACCCATGTCACGTGCCTCACGTGACCTAATTAGTTATTAAAACCCTCTTTCTCCCTTTCGTTTTCGGCCAAAAAAAAATTGAAGCTTTGTTCTTTCTCTTTCCATGGCAGCACAATCTCCTCTTCGCCAATTGCAACCTTCTAAGCTCCTTTTCCATCACCGTCACTATCATTATGCACAATCTCGAGTTTAACGATGTCAAAGCCTATCTCCCCGCTGATATGTTCCCAAAATTCAAATCAATTCAATCTTTAAATTGCAGAATACGCTTGACAACACAACCCTAGACGATCGTCGGCTACTGTGATTCGGCATCGATTTATGATAATTGAGCGACAATCTAACCACATAAATTAACAACACAATAAAATTTCATCCATCCAAACAACAATATAAAGATGAACAATCAGATAGAATTAAAATTTACCTGAGTTGATTAAAGTTGATAGAGGAGTGAGAAGCGAAATGAGAGTGATTAAGTTGGAGAGTAGAGGAGAGAGAATTTGGTAAAAAAAAGTGGGAGGAGGAGAGGAGAGAGCCACTACATTTTTATATTTTGATGATTTGTGCGTTCTGTGGAGATGAAAGTGCGCAATTTGAAGAATGAGTTCGAGAGTTTGATGATATTATGTGATGAATGAGCTGAGAAAGTGTGAGTGTCATGCAGTTGTGTGTATGATGTGGGTGCCATTACCAACGCTGAAGATCCGGTTACGTCGACATCAACTCTTCCTTGTTCTTGGTGTGTTATGAGATTTTTTAATTTCAAAAAGATATTGGATTTTGGATCCGGTTACGAGGAGGAGAGAGAAAGCGGGGATGAGGGTGGCAACGGGTCGCGGGGGTCGGGGTGGCAAGGGGTCAACGGGGTGGGGGAGGGGGTCGGCAGGGATGGGGAGGGGGTGGCAGGGGAGGGGGAGGAGGTGGATGGCTGGGGAGAAGGAAGAGGAGGTGGAAGGGGAGGAAGGAGGGAGGAGAGAAATAAAACATAAAATATATAATTAAAACAACAAAAAAAGGTAAAAAAAATTTAAAAAAATTAACCTCTTAAACCGGTTACTGGTTAACCTGGACTGCTATTGTAAAGGACCCCCAAAAGTTGGGACTGAACAATAAAAAACGAAAGTTGGGCTGTTTTTGTTAGGACGCCCAAAGTTGGGACTGATTAAATCAATTTTTCCTATAATTAACTAACCGTAATTAAAATATTAGATGATTATCGGACAACAACTTATTCTAGGCTATGGTTAACCGTCTAATCTAATGTAATTCCTTCATTTTGAAATAAGTGAAATACTTCTTTTTTCTAATGTGAGAAATTTTTAAAATAAGTGTTTCACATATTTTAAAACGGATGAAGTATAGTGGATGGATAGAATGAATAAGTATATATTGATGTTGTAGAGTGAAGACAATATAAACGATATATAATTAAATCGCACGATGACTACAAACTGATCGATCAATTGAAAATGAAAAGAGGCAAAGTGCATATATAGTGGCTAGTGCGTGCTTATTATATGTACAAGCACTATATGCACGCGATTCGTGCGACAATAGATTAATATTAATAGTAACATCAAAAAGTGTTAAAAAAACTAACTTAAGAGTGTAATACTTATGGTGAATATTGATGAACGTCATGGTTTTTTATTTGCATTGCTCTAGTATAAAGAGTAATATTTACCAGAAAGGACTATGTCGAGGTAGGATATGTATCTTGTATTTGATAGATAATTCAACAACTCTCCTTTTAAACAATGATCTAGGTTATATTTTTTATTTATTTTAAGATACATTTATTTTATAGGCGTATTTTATGAGTAGTAGTTCAATTTAATTTTACTGGGTAATTGAGGTTTTTAGGCATACTATGGTGAGTAGTGCTTCAATAGAAAACTAACTTATAAATTGATATTATCTGATGATGTATGTTTATCTCTTTAATTATTTATTATCCCAACTTATTGTGAGCCTCAAAAAATAAACAAAATGAATATTTTCTAAGTTTCTTAATTCTTTTATGATTTGTTATTGCATGTTATTTGAAATTGTTATTGCAACTGAGAGTTTAGATAGTAAGAATCTCTATAAATCTTTGCATTTATAATTGTTTGAAAATAGATTTAGTCATCAATTTATATTCTCAATTGTGAGTTTCCTATTTTTACACATTTATATATATTTCTTTTTAGTAATGTTGAACTTTCCTTATTACCTATATTTGTAAATGAGGAAAGAATTAAGAAAATCTTTTCTTTATTATTTTTTGTGAGATTAAGGTGTATAAGTCTTTTCATAGGGGGACACCATAGCTCCCCCTTAGCTTATATAATAGAGATTATTTCCTCCGCTTGCATGCATCTCCAATTTAAAGTCCAAACCACCCTTCAATCCTTCTGTAAATACTACCATTCTTCATCCACTAACTCTCAACCCGAACATCCCTTAAGGCTCAAACAGCTAATACACCCAGCAAACTGAAACAACATGGCTTCCATTTTCCTCAAATCAACCACCACTCTCCTCCTAATTATCTCAGCACTTTCTATTGCCACAGCCTTTATCCTAGACACAGACGGCGATCCACTCTTCAATGGTGGGCAATACTACATCATCCCACAGAGCTTAGGTTTTGGGGGTGGCCTCACCTTAAAATCCAAAACCGGTACCTCACCATGCCCACTCTACATAGCCCGAGAAAACGACGAAACGTCTCCTGGGATCCCTGTTAGAATATCTTCCCCTTTCAAAATAGCAATCATCACATCCTCTTTACCGATTAGCTTAGTCTTCAAGGACACTCCCACCATTTGTATTCAGTCATTGGGATGGCAGGTGATTCACGACGAAACAACGGGGCAGTCGTACGTCGCCACTGGTGGTAGTGGCGGTGGCTTTAACCCGACTGAGACTTTCAGTGTTGAGCAGATTGGGGATAATAATGTGTATAAAATAAGTAATGGAGGGGGATCTGATGAAGCAAGAGATGTTGGTTTCTTTGAGAAAGATGGGCTTCTGGGAATCACTAATGATATTCCTCTTCCTGTTGTGTTCAGGAAAGCTTTTGATGTTTTATCCATGGTCTAGCGTCTAGACTTGTGAGTTGTGATGTACTTTATAGTTCATGCATGGATGAATAAATCCCTCCGTTAAATGATCGGAGGATATATCCCTCTTCTTGTTGTGACTGGTGTGTATGGAGGGGCATATTTAATTTCTATCATATTGCGTGTGACTCTTTGTACCTCTTGAAAGTTAATAACTGGTTGTTGGGTTAGACCAATATGATTCAATTGTTTAAGATATCTAATGACATTTATATGGAATAAATCAGTAAAAGGAAACAAATAAGTCATTTTAATTACAGTTTAAATTGATGGGACGCGATGTTTTGAAGATATTAATCTTAGATAATCTCAGTAATAGGATTCAAATTTTTATCGTCCAACAAGTATACACTTCAATCAGACACCATTTATAGTCGTTGAAGACTTTTCCTAGATAATTGGGCTCAAACAAAACTCAGTTTTAGTGAAATTATGAAAGGGATATTATCTCAGGTAACCCTGACATATAGGCCTTTTTCCAATATAACCCCGACGTTGACAGTCCTGTCTCCGATAACCCTGAACTTGGTTTTTGTCATTAAAGTGGACGGAATTAGAGACGGCGTTAAGTACTCTCTAATTTTGTTTGACTTTTGCTAAATTCATCTCTTTCTCTCTCTTATTCTTCATCTTTTCTCTCTCTTGTTCTTAATCTCTTCTCAAGCCCATCATTCTCTTTTTTTTTCTCAATCAATTCTCCAAATCAAAACTTTAATCCAAAACATAACAAAACAAAAGAAAAAGCCACAAAATCAAATTCAAGAAATACGCCACAAATTCAAGAAATCCAAGAAATCACAAAACAAAAAGCCACAAAATCAAATTCAAGAAATGACAAAATTAGAGAAGAGAAAAGGCAAAAATGGGGAAAGAGATGGATTCATCACCAACCACCACTCCTCCTAACACCGTCGTACACCTGCTGCACCACCACCACATCAATACTTCTTTGAGGATTCGCCAGATTCCATATACTTCTTTCCGGCTTCGACAGATTCCAAACTTTGGATATTGCAGTTTTTCACTTTGAGGGTGGTAAATGTAAGCCTGCGGAAATATATTCGTGCTTGTCCAGTGTCTTTTGGCCACCCCCGTCATGGATTTGGACATATGAGCCTTTGTTCACCTGGTGAGATTAGCTGCCTCGACTTTTATTAAACAATATTTAAATTTTTGTATACTTATTGCCTTCTATTGTTTACACATGTTCATGAAACATGCTAACTTTGAGATGGTCCATGGTGATTTCTTGACTTAGTGAAATTGATCCTGAAAATATGTGATAGATGAAGAAATTTCTGGGTTTGATAGATGAAGATATGTGACAGAAGATGAAGAACAGGACAGGGGGTGTTCAATAACACAATTTTTTTTTTCTAAGAACACCCATTGGAGGAAATCTGGATTTTGTTATGATTTTGGGTAAATGGATTTGGGAAAAATCTGGATTTTGTTATGAGTTTTGGAAAAATTGATGAAGAGATGAAGAACAAGAGAGAGAAGAGATGAAGAACAAGAGAGAGAAAGTGATGAATTTAGCAAAAGTCAAACCTAGTTAACGGCGTTACAAATTCCGTCCAGTTTAATGACAAAAACCAAGTTCAGGGTTATCGGAGACAGGGCTGCCAATGTCAGGGTTATATTGGAAAAAGGCTTATAAGTCAAGGTTATCTGAGATAATATCCCATTATAAAATCTATGTATCAAAATTCAAAGCTAACCACTTAATACTTCCTCTGTTTCTAAAGAAGTAGAACACTTTGAGTTTCGTGCTTCAAAACACACAACTTTGACCATTAATATCTCTAATTACATGAAAGTTTTTAAAAGTTGATATTATGCCAATATTCATTGAAAAAATTCAATAATATTTCATATGATTATTCTGGTTTCTATATATTTGTAAACAAAATACTGTCAAAATGATAAGGTGAGTGAATAGTGCAAAATTAAAAGTCAAAGTTTTACACTTAAAACACAACAGAAAAGCATAGCTTCTATCCAGCTAATATTTAAGTATCCTCTAAAACACCAATATTTATTGATCATAAAAACCAATATTTAATGATCATATACAACATTAAAAAATTATTCACATCTTCATGACAAATCTTGAGAAAGTAAATTGTGTAGAGAATAGAATTAGGGTTGAAAGCTTGAGTTCTCATTGATTCATTTCACAATATATATGATACACATATTAGGAAACCTAACAAAGATACAACTCTATCTTTAGGAAACTTCCTATAATACATAACTCTACACACTCCCTCAAGTTGGAGCATGTGTAGGATAAAAAATGCCCAACTTGGACCAAAGAAAATCAAACTGCGTCTTGCCTAGGGCTTTGGTGTAGATATCAGCTAATTGAGCTTTCGTAGAGACATAGGAAGGCTCATTTAGACCATCAATAATAGCATCGCGCACAAAATGACAGTCAACTTTAATATGTTTTGTGCACTCGTGAAAAACAGGATTTTGAGCTAAGTGAAGCGCAGACTGACTAACACAGAACAAGGAATGGATTTGGGATTATGAATACCCAAACTGAGTAACAAACCCATCAAGTACTTCAACTCACAAGTAATGGCATCCATAGATCGATATTTAGCTTTTGCAGAAGAATGAGAAACAGTTTGTTGCTTCTTAGTCTTCCAAGAAATAGGAGAATGACCCAAGAAAACAATTCAACCTGTCAAAGAAGGACGAGAGACTGGACAAGCTGCCCAATCAGAATCACACCAACCTTGAAGAGAGAGAACACTATTGGCACACAGTAAGAGGCCCTGACCCGACGAGCCTTTCAAAAACCTGACCACCTGTAGATAGTTATAATCAAGATAATTTGTACATATTATTTGGTTGATTATCACTGTTTTCAAAAAAAGATTAATAATAATTCTTGTATTATTTTTTTATTTTTTAAACATTGTTATCTAATCGACATATTTTATTTCTGTAGTTCAAAGTGTGATGTTATGCAATGATATATACTCATTTGTGATTATAATGTTGAATAATTTATACTTTAGCTGAATAGGTTATTTAATCACAATATTATCTTGGAGTAATCCCGACTAGTTTAAAAAGCTCGATAAATCTAACTATTTCTTAATACATTACTTATTATATCAATAGTGGAGAATTCGACACTCCTAGAGGGAAAATTTTAAGGTTATCATATTGAAAATATAATCACAGAAAATGTGGGGTCAGAATGAATATGAGCCACACATTCAACATGGCCCACTTGTATTTTATTTTCCTCAAAAACATTTCTAATATTTATGAAAATACCTTAAATTAATTTCTGAAAATCCCAAAAAATACCAAAAATACCAAAAAAAATTCCGAAATAAAAAACAATTCAGAAAAATAATTTTACTGGAATTTTTTTTTTAAAATTTTGGGGGTATTTTCTCTCTCTTCTTCCTTCGACTTCCTACGGTTCCTCTTTCATAATTGTCAATTCTCCTATCCCCCCATGGAAAGAATCTCTTATCTTTGTGCCGGCGTCGATGAATGATGCTAGGCCGGCGACGATGACTGATGCTCGGCCGGCGACGATGACTGATATTCGTGGAAGTAGATTTCTCTACGTCGTTTTGTAGTCTGTCATTCCCTTCCCGTATTCCTATATGCCCGGAATGAAATCCTTGCGCCGGCAACGCTGACCTCCACCTCGACTAGGATTTTTGCACCAGAAATTTTAGATTGTAGCTCGAGATATGTTATCGGTGACAAACTGATATCAGATTTCTCCGACATAATAAGAAAGAAAAAATCAGGACATGACCCCAAACTTTATGTCATGTCATATATTTTAGGTGAAGACCCAACCTTTAGCACCAGGTCGATTTCTAGGACATACCCAAAATTTTAGTAATTAGGGCATGCCCCAACTTCATGTCCTGCCATATATTTTAGGTCACGTCCCAAATATTTTGCGTTGGTCGATTTACTCGATTTTCTAGGATAGCCATTTAGGAAATGACCCAACTTTAGCCATTTAGGACACGACCCAGCTTTAGCAGCCATTTAGGACACGACCCAGCTTTAGCCATTTAAGACAAGCATCGGTGATTCAAGAACACAACCAATCTCTGACAACTAAATGGTCCCGCAGAGACGCCTGTCATATACTCCAATACAATATTATTCTACTGCATCATGAACTGGTTACTCTTGTTGTAACCATTGAAAAATCATCCTATCGCTTCCTAGTAATGTGGAAATCAAATCATAGGTAGATTTCTATTAGGTCATGTCTTTAAATAATAGCGACCAACACAATGACTATTGATTCATATATAGGAGACAAGACATTCTACACAACATAATGGCTCTTGTGTCTCGGTATGGATGAAACCCTCGGACCATAGTGGCTCACCATGGGATAATAAGCCGATACAGTACGAGGGATGACGTTATTGTATTTCTTGGAATGATTTATTCGGAGAGAACAATTGAGACAAACGATCGATCAATAAACCCTCCGACGCTATGTATCTTGGGCATATTTGGTTGGATGAAATCCTCTAACCACTACTTTGAATGAGATAACGTCCAATCATCACCATTAGTGTCTCTTAATTAGGAATGAATACACGTAATTATTGCATTGGTCGATTTAAGCACATGACCCAACGCTTTAGGCTTAGAATACCGTACGACTTAATGTGGAAATCAAATAATAGGTAGATTTCCTTAGGGTCATGTCCTAAGATATTTAGGGTCATGTCTTTAAATTATAGCGACCATCACAATGACTATTGATTCATATACATAGGAGACAAGACATTCTACACAACACAATGGCTCTTGCGTCTCGGTATGGATGAAACCCCCGGACCATAGTGGGTCACCATGGGATAATAAGCCGATATGGTACGAGGGATGACGTTATTGTATTTCTTGGAATGATTTATTCGGAGAGAACAATTGAGACAAACGATCAATAAACCATCAGACGCTCTTTAACTTGGGCATATTTGGTTGGATGAAACCCTCTATCCACTACTTTGAATGAGATAACGTCGAATAATCACCATTGGTGTCTCTTAATTAGGAATGAATACACGGCATTATTGCAGTGGTTGATTTAAGCACATGAGCCAACTCTTTAGGCTTAGAACACCCTACGACTTAATGTGGAAATCAAATAATAGGTAGATTTCCTTAGGGTCATGTCCTAAGATATTTAGGGCCATGTCTTTAAATAATAGCGACCAACATAATGACTATTGATTCATATATATAGGAGACAAAACATTTTACACAACACAATGGCTCTTGCGTCTCGGTATGGATGAGACCCACGGACCATAGTGGGTCACCATGGGATAATAAGCCGATAAGGTACGAGGGATGACGTTATTGTATTTCGTGGAATGATTTATTCGGAGAGAACAATTGATACAAATGATCAATAAACCCTCCGACGCTCTGTATCTTGGGCATATTTGGTTAGATGAAACCCTCTAACCACTACTTTGAATGAGATAACGTCCAATAATCACAATTGGTGTCTCTTAATTAGGAATGAATACACGGCATTATTGTATTGGTCGATTTAAGCACATGAGCCAACTCTTTAGGCTTAGAACACCATACGAATTAATGTGGAAATCAAATAATTGGTTGATTTCCTTAGGGTCATGTCCTCAGATATTTAGGGTCATGTCTTTAAATAATAGCGACCAACACAATGACTATTGATTCATATATATAGGAGACAAGACATTCTACACAACACAATGGCTCTTGCGTCTCGGTATGGATGAAACCCCCGGACCATAGTGGGTCGCCATGGGATAATTACCCAATAAGGTACGAGGGATGATGTTATTGTATTTTCTTAGAATGATTTATTCGGAGAGAACAATTGATACAAACGATCGATCAATAAACCCTCCGACGCTCTGTATCTTGGGCATATATGGTTGGATGAAACCCTCTAACCACTACTTTGAATGAGATAATGTCCAATAATCACCATTGGTGTCTCTTAATTAGGAATGAATACACGGCATTATTGTATTGGTCGATTTAAGCACATGACCCAACACTTTAGGCTTAGAACACCGTACGACTTAATGTGGAAATCAAATAATAGGTAGATTTCCTTAGGGTCATTTCCTGAGATATTTAGGGTCATGTCTTTAAATAATATTGACCAACACAATGACTATTGATTCATATATATAGGAGACAAGGCATTCTACACAACACAATGGTTCTTGCTTCTCGGTATGGATGAAACCCCCTTACCATAGTGGCTCACCAAGGGATAATAAGCCGATAAGGTACGAGGAATGACGTTATTGTATTTCTTAGAATGATTTATTCAGAGAGAACAATTGAGACAAACGATCAATAAACCCTCCGACACTCTAAGTTAAACATTTATTATGTGTTAGGTAAATTAGAAAGCGTGTTTTAGCCACCCTACATTCTAAGTTATTTATTCTGCGTCAAAACTGTTTTCCTATCAGCAATTGTAAACATACGCGTATCTTATTTTTCTCTTTCTTTTGCGTACCATAATACATAAACATTGGGGAGAAACATTTGACGTGCTGATACCCCCTGTCTCCCTGGTGACTAGTCCTGATATGAAACTCACTTGTATCTATGCGGCGCGGGATCGAATCTTTTGAAGGCGAGCAGAGTATCTCCCTTTTTGTAATTTTGTTCTGGGCTAAGATTTTATTAGACCATTAAATTATTATTTTATTATCTAGTTTTTTCCCATTTCTACGTTATAAAGAATCATTATTAACCACATAAAATGATATTTTTAACCCTAATATAACAGATTTCTCTTTAAATGTTTTGATCCATGACAAACGTGTTTGTACACAAACGTCAAAAAAGATGTTTGATTCATGACAGACGCTTTTAGGGCACGTTTGGGCCAAGGCCCATATGCCTTCTTAAACGTTTGTTCCGCGGTGCAAACGTCTACTAAAGACGTTTATACCATGGAATTATTATTTTGAATTATTATTAACCACATATTGTTACTAACGATATTTTGATCCCAAACATGACAGTTTTTTCCCAAATTAATACTAGCAATTTTATCTAATGTTTGTCATAGATTTTTATTCTTCCTAAAACAAGATTATACAGTCATTGTTCATTTGAATCCAGATAACAAACCACAATCTAATTTGGCTGGATCAACATGATAGTTGAAGCTTTCTTTGTTATTGGAACATAATAGTTGGGTCATCACCCAAAGCCATAAAGTTGGGTTATCACCCAAATCCCCATAGTTGGGTTATCACCCAAAGGCCAACAGCTGGGTCATCACCGGAAGCCCCATAGTTGGGACATCACCCAAGAACCCCCCAAAATTGAAACAGCCAACAGTCATGCCCTGTTGAATCTGATAAAACACTGAAAGAACCCCAAAATCGATTAAACGGAAATCGAGATTGAAGAACATGATGGTTTTGTTCATGCGAAATGGAGTATAGACCTAAATCAAACAAATCAAGACAACTGAAATCGAACTTTCCCCAAAACCAAAACCCTAGATATGTAAAGAAGACTGAAATCGAGCTTTCCCTAAAAGCACACTTCCATCCACCCTTGGTGTTTGCGTGAAGAAGATTCACTAATGCGTGAAGAGTAGAGTAACAAAAGAGCAGTTAATTGATCGAAAATGGTCGAGGAAGGAGATGAGATGGGTGGAGAGAGAACGCAGGGAAGGAAGCAGTTCATCGGGGTTCATGGGGAAAAAGAGGAGAGAGAAAAAAAGATGGGTAAATTTTTTTTGTGGTCAAAATAATTAATTTCAGAAAAATGAAAATATTAATGTTTTTGGATTTTCTTATTAATTTTTTGGAATTTACAAATTTAATTTTAGTATTTATCATAGATATTTCTGATTTTAGTAAAAGAAATAAAAAGAAAATGGATTGCTGAGTTGGCAAAACATGTGGTGCAAAGCCCCTTTGACTTCCGTTGACTTCGGTGGTCATAATTTTAGGGCATTACTATTTACCGCCCGTATTTACTAAAAATCGCCCGGATTTTTTTCAAGATTTTCCTAAACTACCCCTCCTCTTTCACCACCACCACCGGCGGACCACCACCACCACCACCACCGGCAGACGACCACCACCACCACCCGGCGGACCACGAAACGAAAATTTCTTTCGTTTCCTCCATGAAGGGAACGAAAATTTGTTTCGTTTCCTCCATGGAGGAAACAAAAATTTGTTTTGTTTCCTCCATGGAGGAAACCAAAAAACACTTTGGTTCCATGGGT
This sequence comes from Beta corolliflora, assembly GCA_947648045.1. Lineage (NCBI taxonomy): Eukaryota > Viridiplantae > Streptophyta > Magnoliopsida > Caryophyllales > Amaranthaceae > Beta > Beta corolliflora. The sequence continues at coordinate 239,247 of CANSZD010001408.1, forward strand.
TTTTTTTTTTTTTTGAATTTCCGAGTGTTTTGAAAAAACAATGGAACCAAAGTAATTTTTCGTTTCCTCCACCGAGGAAACGAAATTTTGTTTCATTTCCTCCATGGAGGAAACGAAATGAATTTTCGTTTCCTGCATGGAGGAAACGAAACAAATCTTTGTTTCCTCCATGGAGGAAACGAAATTTTGTTTCGTTTCCTCGGTGGAGGAAATGAAAAAACACTGGTACACTAGTGGTGGTGGTGCGCGAGTGTGGCTCCTGTGGTGGTTGTCCGCCGGTAGTGGTGGTCTGCCGGTGGGTTGGTCTACCGGTGGTGGTGGTATGCGGAGTGGTGGCGGTGGTGGTCTGTCGGTGGTGGTGGTATGCGGGTGGTGGCGGTGGTGGTCCGTCGGTGGTGGTGGTGGTGGTGGTCCCCGGTGGTGGTGGTGGTGGTGGTCCGTGGTGGTGGTGGTGGTGGTCCCGTGGTGGTGGTGGTGGTGGTCCCATGGTGGGGGTGGTGGTCCGGTGGTGGTGGAGGTCCGAGAGGTGGAGTAGGTGAAGTTGGATGAGAGGTAAGAGAGTAAGAGAGTAAGAGAGTAAGAGTGGGGTGAAAGGAGAGGAGTAGTTTAGGAAAATCCTAAAAAAAATACGGGCGATTTTTAGTAAATACGGTCGGTAAATAGCAAAAGGTTAATTTTAGTATGATCACTGAAGAATCATCCCTCCTAGAGTCTCTCATTGTAGTTTTGGCATCTTGTTGTATTATTTAAAAGATCCTTCTACAATGAACAAAGTACACATGACGACTATAACCTTTATTAACATGTGAGGCACAATTTGAGCATGTTCTCTTCAGCATAAAACAACTGAACTGAACTGAACTGAACTGAACTGAAGTGATTGCAACTGAACAGAACTGAACTGATTGCAACTGAACTGAACTAGACTGAACATAACATAACTAAATTGAACTGAACTGAATAGAACTGAACGGAACTGAACTGAATTGTGTTGGGTTTAAAGTTGGAAAAAGGGGAAGAAAAAAGGCGCCCGATCGGGCGAGCGACTTTCGTAGTCGCTGTTGGCGCCCGTTCGGGCAGGGTTCGCCCGATCGGGCGACCTCAGTGAGCCTTGGAGTTTTGGTATCGGGCCCGATCGGGCGGGGCTCGCCCGACCCGATCGGGCGGGGCTCGCCCGACCCGATCGGGCGATGGCCCTTTTGTCGTTTTCCGGTTTTCCCTTTATTTCCTTAGATCCCTTTTGTAACCTCCCCTTAATTACGTGGTTTTAAGATGATGATCATTCTTTTATGGTGGTTTATTCTTCCCCATAATTCCTATTGATGATGGGAGTTTTATTCTCCATTATCTTGTGTTTATTTGGATTGATTATGATCATTGGAATCGTTGGAGTCCTTTGATTTCCTTGGGAGGTTACTTCATCTCCTTCATTCCTATTAATATATTCCTTTTTTCTGATTTTGTAGAATCATCTTTCTTCTCTCTCTCTTCTTCCTTTTCTTCATCATTATGGCCATAAGTTCTAGTAACTCCATCTCACACCCAAGAGTGCCATTGTGTGTTGAGAGTTGAGTAAACCTTAGGGAACGAATCGATGAGTACAATTGTGCACCCCGGTTGCACCGAATCTCGTTTTCAAGGCAGTGGTTTGTTTACCACGGCACAACAAGTTCTTATTGTTTGTTCATTTCTTGTTCTTCATCCTAGCCTTGAAAACCTTTAAATTCAACAATTTAAATACGAGATATTATGTCGATTGTTTTGGCTAATTCAATGTTGAACAAGACTCTTCCCGACATCTCTAAGTTGGAGCCTCTGGATGGCAAGACTATAAGAGATGGTCACAAAAATTGTTGATCTTTTTTGCGCAACTTGAAATTGATTATGTCCTCTATGAGGATGTGATTGAAGCAAGCAAGGCGGTAGCCCCGGATGCTTCCCTTTCGGCGGAGGATCTGAAGAAAGCGGCCGATGCATTAACCAAGAAGGAGAAAGACAACAAGCTTGTTCGAGCTCATATCCTCCACCATGTGAGTGGTATCTTATTTGATCTCCTTATCACTAATCGATCAAGCAAGTCCATTTGGGACACTCGGCAAAAGAAGTATGGTGCCGATGATGCCGGTAAGAAGAAATATGTTGTTGGTAAGTGGATTAACTTCAAGATGACGGATGACAAATCCATCATGGATCAAGTTCATGACTATGAGAACATTGTCACCGATATCCTTAGTGAAGGGATGAAAATGTGTGAGATTTTTCAAGCCAATGTGCTTTTGGAGAAATTCCCTCCTTCATGGAATGACTACCGAAACATTTTGAAGCACAAGAAGAAGGACATGAACCTTCAAGAGCTTATTGGTCACATGAGGACCGAGGAGGCCAACCGCTTCAAAGATAAGTTTGATTCTCTCTCTTTGAATTCTTCTAAAGCAAACTTGGTTGAGTCTAGTGATCCTATGGCTAGAAACATGTTCAAAGGTAAGAAGAAGAATAATGGAATCAAAGGGAACTTCTCTTTTAACAACAAGATTCAAAAGACTAAAGGAGCATGCTATGTGTGTGGAAAGATAGGACGCAAGGCCTATCAATGTGTCCACCGCAAGAACAATTCCAATGATGTCTCCCAAGCTAATCTTGTTGAAAAGGATGAGGTGATAGCCGCGGTGGTGGTTGAAGCCAACTTGGTGGAGAACAAGGTGGAGTGGATCTTGGACACGGGAGCATCAAGACATATTTGTGCTAACAAGGCTTTCATGACGGACTTTGAAGATGCTACTGATGGAGACCATGTTTACATGGGAAATAGTAGCACCGCAGGAGTTCTTGGCAAAGGGACGGTCCACCTTAAACTCACTTCCGGAAAAACTTTGTTTTTGAATAATGTCTTGTATGTTCCCTCCCTTAGGAGGAATCTTGTTTCGGGTGCCCTTCTCAACAAAGCCGGTTTAAAGCTTGTCTTTCAGGCGGACAAGATTGTTATCACTAGGAATGGAGACTTTGTTGGGAAAGGTTACCTTAGTGGAGGATTGTTTGTGATGAATGTTATGAATAATAATGGAAGTACTTCTTTTGCTTATATTTTTTTTTTGGTAAATAGAGAAAATTTTATACCAAAAGTGGCCATAAACGCCCAAACTTCATACAACCTAATAAAACCCAGAAGGCCTTAGCAACTAAGAAAACAGCAAAGAAACAAAAAAAGACAGAAAGCCTCAAAAAACACCAATCTACAAAATTACAGAGGCTAATTTAGGAAACCGAATACAACTAGAATAAGCCAAAAATTGGATTAATCTACTAAGCTCAGAAACCTCCCTTCTAGAGTGATCAAATTTCCTAAGATTCCTCTCTTGCCATATTCTGTATACGGTGATGGAAACCACCATTCTAACAATCTGCTGTTTCTTTGAATTGGACTTCAACAAGTGGGAAAACTGTAGGGAATCCCAACTCAAAATAGTGTTATCAACATTCAACCAACAAAGCATATTACTCCAAACAAACTTGGAGAATGCACAAGCAAAGAAGAGATGATTGATGGTTTCATCTTCACTGCCACAAAGATCACACAAGGAATTTACCTGGATTCCTATCTTGCCAAGGTCATCACAGGTACTTAGTCTTCCAAGGAAAGCCAGCCACGAAACAAAAATGAATTTAGGAGGAGCAGGATTATTGCATAGCATTTTCTTCCATTCCACATTTGGTCCCTACACTCTAAATTTCTGGTATATTTTTCCAATTGAAAAATATGGCTGCTGTAAAACTGACAAATCACCATTACAACCATGCAAGGCAGTCAGAATCTTTCTTACTATCCATGAAGCGTGTTGAGGCACTTCCATGGTAGTAAGATTTTGGTTCTTAACATAATAAATGTGAACCCATTTCACCCAAACCTTGTCTTTTTTCTGCGCTAAATTCCATAGCAGCTTGCAAATAGCTATCTTATTCCAGAGCTCAATATTAATGACATTTAAACCACCAGCACTTTTAGGCAAACAAACTTCATCCCATGCCACTAGATTCCTCTTAGTAATACCAGGCTTCCCAGACCATAAAAAGTTCCTGCAAGCAGCTTGAATCATCTTGAGAACATTCTTGGGTAATACAAAGATCTGACACCAATATGTCTGAACTCCAAACAACACAGACTTAATGAGTTGGAGTCTACCAGCATAAGATAAGAGTTTGGAAGACCAACAATCAATCCTAGCAAGAATCTTCTTGAAGAGAGGCTGGCATTGCCTGATAGATAACTTCTTTGAAGAGAGAGGAACCCCTAAATATCTGAAAGGGAGATCACCTTTTGAAATATGAAATTCAGCAAGAATGTTATCTTGAATATCAGGCTTCACACCACCAAAATATATGGAAGTTTTAGCTTGATTAGCCTTCAAACCAGAGACAGCAGAAAAATGCTGAAAAGTATTAAAAAGCTGTCTGACAGAACTTATATCACCTCTAGCAAAGAGGAGAAGGTCATCGGCAAAGCAAAGATGGTGAAGATGGAGCTTCTTCCATTTAGGATACTTATAGTCTTTGTTTATGCTCAAAGACATAAGACATCTATTTAAGTACTCCATACATAAGACAAAAAGGTAAGGTGATATGGGGTCACCTTGCCTAAGTCCCTTTTTCCCATCAATAGGTGAAGTCATTTCACCATTGACATTGAAAGAATAAGAGAGAATTGAAAGACAAGACATAATCCATTCAACAAACTTGTGAGGAAAGCCAAGATGTAACATGAGATGCTTAATAAAAGGCCATTCCACAGAGTCATAAGCTTTTTGAATATCAACTTTGAGCATACATCTAGGAGATATGTGCTTCCTGTTATAACTCTTCACAATTTCATGACTCAGAATAATATTGTCAAAGATTACACTCCCTTTGATAAAAGCACAATGGCTCTCCCCAACTAAGTCAGACAAAACATGTTGCATTCTATTTGTCAAAACCTTGGAAATGATTTTGTACAAAACAGAGCAGCATGCAATAGGTCTATATTCTTTCATCGAGCAAGCATTTGGAACTTTAGGAATAAGAGAGACATAAGTACAGTTAATACTTCTAGGCATGAAATTGCTTTGAAAGAAGTGTTGAACTGCATTTATCACATTAGAACCAATAATACTCCAGGCAGATTTATAGAAGTGGACATTGAAGCCATCCATACCTGGAGCCTTATTTTCATCCATAGCAAAAAGAGCATTTTGTATTTCAACAAGAGTCATGTCAGCACAAAGCATCACTTGTTGTTGATGATTAAGAACAGCCCCTCTTTTTACAACTTGCTCATCAACCATAGGAATAGTGTGAGCAGCAGTTTCCTAAGCTTCTGGTAGAAATTCCTAACCTCCTCTTTAATCATAGGCTGAGTATTGCACCTCACACCATCCTCCTTGATAATCACTTTCATAGAATTCTGACCCTTCCTTTCCTTTGCATACGCATGAAAAAATTTGGTATTAGAGTCGCCAAGTTTAATCCAAGTAGCTCTGGATTTTTGCTGCCAAATTTGCTCCTCTATACCACTCCACTTCACTAGCTCAGTGAGCATCTTTTTTTCTTCCTCAATAAGCACAGAATTCAACTGATCAGCACTCAAAGATTTTTGAACAACCTGCAGTTGCTCTCTTAGGAGATTCACCTTATTAGTTGTGCCTTTGCAACATTGAGTGTTGATAGTTTTCAAAGGATTTTTCAGAGCCTTAAGTTTCTTCCAAATCTGCAATAAAGTAGTAGGAGCCTCATGAGTCCAAACTTCTCTCAAGACCTTATAGAAATCCTTATGTTCAATGAGAACATTAAAGAATCAAAAAGGCAAAGTATGATTGACATTTGGGATGGTAAATTCAAGAAGTGGAGGGCAGTGATCAGAAATACCCTTCTCCAACACCTCAACAGAAAGCTGAGAGTAACAAGTTAACCATTCCCTATTACCAATCCCTCTGTCAATCCTAGAACAAATTCTATTATCACCACTTTGATTATTACACCAAGTGTAATATGACCCGGTGGTTCTAATGACAGTAAGCTCATTAGACTGGAGACAATCTTCAAAATCCCTCACTTCTGCTTCAGAAACAGGGACACCTTGAAATCTATCCTCAGTTAAGAGCACACTATTAAAATCACCACAGAAATAAACAGGTCCATTCACACTACCAAGGACATTTCCCATAAATTGCCATAAATCTTTCCTCAACTCAATTGTGTTATATCCATACACAGCAACAAAGAAAAAATTGATCCATCCAGTAAGTGAGTAACTTGACAACAAACTCCCTGAGCACAGCTCATAATTTGAACAACATCAAACTTCTTTGAGTTCCACCCAATCCAGATCCTACCATTCTCAGCATGAGAATAGTTGTTTAACACCTCCTAATTCTTGAAGATGTTCTTGGGAGCTTTTTCAAAATTATTGGCCTTTACTCTAGTCTCAAGGAAAGCACAAATATCAACTCTATATTTTTTCAAAAAGATTCTAGCCTCTTTCTGTTTGAAGGGTTTATTACACCCCCTTATATTCCAAGAAATCAATCTCATAATGAACCAAAGGGGATAGAGTCCCCGCCTCTTAAGTTCAAATCAACCATCAATGAAGATTCACCTGTTTCAATCACAATGTCAGTAGCAGGTAACATTGTATACAAATTTTCAACCACAACTTGTTTTGCTGGATCATTCATCTGTCTAGTAGCAGGTTTCCTAGGCACTGTCCATTCAGTATCTTCACAAGTTTGTGTAGCTTCAGGGTTACCCTCAGCATCAACGTGAGTTCCACCAACATGAGTGTCTGGCTTCTGTTTAGGAACCCATTGTTTTTTAGGCTTTGGTTTAGGTGGTATATTACCCTTACATGCACAATTATGTCCAATAATCTGACATTTGCTACAAAATTCAGGTTCCCATTCATAATTAACCTTCTGTTCATACACAGTTCCATCAGGATTACCAATCTGAACTACATGAACAAGAGGTTTAGTCATATCCACTTCTATAAGGAGTCTAGCATAAGAAATTCGAGTCTAAGTAGTTGTACACTCATCAGCAAAAATTGGTGTACCAATTGTGCTACCAATCCTACTAAGAGAGTCACTGCTCCAAAAACTAAGAGGTAAGCTATGCAATTGAACCCAAAGTGGAATAACCTTCAAAATTTCATCCTGAAAACAAAACCCAGCATCCCAAGCTTTTACAATTACTGGGCGATGAGCAATTGTGTAAGGCCCCAAATACAAGATTTCATTTCTTTCCTCCATAGTCTTGAATCGAATCACAAAATAAACCCTCACTATGGTAAAAAATCTCAGGGTCTTTTACAAACAACCATTGCTTGCTTATGTAAGTAGAGAGGTAATTAATGGAAGGTGCATCACCAACAACATACAGAATTATAGCAGATTTCCATTTCTTAATCTCATAATCTAGTTGAGCCTGGTCTAAGCAAGCTACTGGATTACCTTGTTTCAAAGTTGGCGCAACAAAAGACAATTTCATACCTTGAGAAGCAGCGCGATTTTGCGGGTGTGGTGGAACTGAAGCAGCACCATCTAGGACAGGTGTAGCCAACTCTAATCGTCGATGAACATCAGAGCGTTCATTGACAACCGGAGTTGTAGCTATACTCGCCGACAACGCCATCTCAGATGAGACACCCTGAACAGTCACTATAACTGCTGAATCGCCTTGACTCCTACCCATCGATGCCACATTTGTCACCGTCGGCGGAGTCTTTTGAGTGATATGTGGCAGAAGCTGCTTCCTTGGACGACCTCGCTTAGCCATGACGCTGAGAGAGGAAGTCCTTGAGAGAGAAGCTCTGCTCTTAGAGAGAGAAAACTAGAAGCCCGGCCCTAAATTACTTTAAACATTGACTTCTTTTGCTTATATTGTTGAGTCTATGGATGTTTGGCACAATCGTTTAGGACATTTAAATGTTTCTTTCATGAAAAAACTAAAGGACATGGACTTAATTTCTTTTGATCAAATTGACAAAGCCTCTAAATGTCCTATTTGTGTTGAGGCCAAACATACTAAGAAACCTTTCAAGCAAGTTGTGTCAAGAAGTACTAAATTGCTAGAGTTGATTCACTCGGATTTAAAGGACTTTAAAAATTGCACTACTAGTAAAGGAGGGAAAAATTATTACATAACTTTTGTTGATGATTTTTCAAGGTTCACTAAAGTTTATCATTTGAAAACTAAGGATGAGGCGGAAAGTGCATTTTTAAAGTATAAAATCGAGGTTGAAAATCAACTTGATCTTAAAATTAAAAGGGTTAGGACCGATAGAGGTGGTGAATATGGAAAATGGACTTTAAAAGAATTTTATGAAGCCAATGGAATCATCCATGAGCTAAGCTCCCCTTACACTCCACAACAAAATGGTATTGCCGAAAGAAAGAAAAGATCTTTAAAAGAAAATATGAATGCAATGCTTTTAAGTTCCGGATTATCCGACAACATGTAGGGAGAGGCGGTTCTATCCGCTTGTTATGTACTCAACAGAGTGCCCCATAAGAGATTGGATAAAACACCCTATGAACTTTGGAAAGGTTATAAACCTAACATGAGTATTTTGAAAGTGTGGGGGTGCTTAGCGAAAGTTGCTTTTCCAGATTTTAAGAAAACCACTATTGGGTCTAAAACTTTTGATTGTGTGTTTATTGGTTATGCTCATAATAGTGCTGCATATAGGTTCATGCTTTTGAGTGATTATTCTATTTGTGAATCTAGAGATGCAGTTTTCTTTGAGCATTCTTTCCCTTTGAAATCATCATCTTCTTCTATGCATGTGAATGAGTCAAGTATTGATGTGTCCTTGGATGTTTCTTTGCCTAGTTCTAGGGATCCTCCTCCTCCTTTGGTAGTAGAAGGAGTTCAACCTAGGAAGAGTAAGAGGGTTAGAGTAGAGACTACCTTTGGACCGGATTTTTTGACCACTTTTCTTGTTGAGAATTTTGATGTGAATTGTTTGAGTGACAATGTTGTTTCTTTATTTCTTTTAGAAGAAGACCCAAAGACTTATAGTGAAGCTATGAAATCCATAGATGTTAGTTTTTGGAAAGAGGGTATTAAAAGTGAATTAGATTCAATCATGTCTAATCATACTTGGGACTTATGTGATTTACCTAAAGGGTCTAAACCCATAAGTTGTAAATGGATCTTTACTAAGAAAAAGAAACCCGATGGCTCTATTGATAAGTTTAAGGCTAGACTTTTTATTAGAAGTTTTACTTAAAAAGAAGGTATAGACTTTTTTGATACCTACTCACCCGTGACTAAGATTGCCACCATTAGGACTTTGGTTGCTTTAGCGGCGATTCATGACTTAATGGTTCATCAAATGGATGTTAAAACGGCTTTTCTTAATGGTGATCTAGATGAAGAGATTTATATGACTCAACCGGAAGGTTTTGTGGTTAAGGGTCAAGATAACAAGGTGTGTAGGCTTAGGAAGTTTTTGTATGGTTTGAAACAAGCTCTTAAGCAATGGTATGAAAAGTTTGATAGTACTCTTAGGAGTGATGGTTTTGTGACTAATTCTTCAGACTCTTGTGTATATTCTAAAGTTTTGGATTCCTCTTGTGTTATCATTTGTCTTTATGTTGATGACATGCTTATTATTGGTACTAACCTTGAGGTTGCAAATTTCACTAAGGACTTTCTCTCTACTAAATTTGAAATGAAGGATTTAGGTGAAGCCGATGTGATCCTTGGTATCTGGTTGACCAAGTTCAAGGATGGTTCTCAATGAATCAATCTCACTATGTGGACAAGATTTTGAAGAAGTTCAATTGCTATGATGTGGAGCCTTGTAAAACTCCATATGATGCAAGTGTAAGGCTCATGAAGAACAAGGGTCCTAGTGTGTCTCAAGAGCAATATGCTAAGGTAATAGGGAGTGTAATGTTTTTGATGAATTGCACACGTCCCGACATTACTTATGCGGTAAGTAGATTAAGTCGTTATACTCATAATCCTAGTAGTGAACATTGGAATGCACTTTATCGGTTACTAAGGTATCTTAAGGGCACCATGGAAATTGGTTTGCATTTTTACCGATTTCCTAATGTCTTGGAAGGATTTTGTGATGCTAATTGGGTATCCGATAATGATGAAGTAGTCTCTACTAGTGGTATTGTGTTTATGTTGGGTGGAGGTGCTATATCATGGAAGTCCTCAAAACAACCATGTTTAGCTCGCTTCACCATGGAATCTGAATTCATTGCTCTTGAGTTGGCAGGTCAAGAAGCGGATTGGCTAAGGAGTCTTCTTGCCGACATCCCGTTGTGGGGGGAAAGATCTTCCTCGGTTTCTTTGCATTGTGATTCTGAAGCTGCAATTGGTGTAGCTAACAATAGCAATTATAATGGTAAGAAGAGGCACATACGTCTTAGACATAGTTCGGTGAGACAATTACTCAAGAATGGAGTCATTGCTTTGAACTATTTAAGGTCCGAAAGAAATTTGGCGGATCCTTTGACTAAGGGGTTGGTAAGGAACCAAGTTCTTGATTCGTCGAGGGGGATGGGGCTTAAGCCCATGAAGAGTATATAATTAGCATTACTTATATTTCATCCCTATGGCATTTGGTGTTGTAATGCTTGTAGTAGGATGAATTCTTTGAGAATTCTTAATGGATTTATACTTACGTAGTAGGTGCTCTAGCTAAGCATTTGAGTTTGTTTCCTAGAGCTCTAGCTAATTAAGCATTTGAATTTTTGTGGAGGATGAGTTGTTTTGAATACTTACGTTGAGAATTTTTGTTTAAACTCTTAATGAATCCTAAGAGATGTTTTGTGCTATTGAGAACCACAAGGGATTCACCTATATGGTTGTGAAGACTCGCCATCTTCTATGGAAACTTGAGTTCGTTTCCTAGAGCTTCCATGAAAATCTAAGGTAAACGCATGGCTTAAAACGCGTTCACTTTGCGGAGTTAATTAACTAGATTTTTGGAGTGATGTATGTGTTGTGGGGGGTGTGACTTAAATCTTAGAGTTTCAAGGTTTCTCCACTCTTTGATCAAAAGTTTGAGGGTTTTAAGGTTCGTCCACCCTTGGACTTGTAAGTCATTGTACCACTTCACTAAACATTTGGTTTCAATTTACTTAAATATAACACCGGATGTTATGTATTGATCTCCTCTTATGCCCGGAATTTTCTTACTTTCGTTTGGTATCTTTTTCTCATCTTTAGTGGGGGATTGTTGGGTTTAAAGTTGGAAAAAGGGGAAAAAAAAAGGCGCCCGATTGGATCGGGCGAGCAACTTTCGTAGTCGATGTTGGCGCCCGTTCGGGCGACCTCAGTGAGCCTTGGGGTTTTGGTCTCGGGCCCGATCGGGGCGGGGCTCGCCCGACCTTTTTTACCGTTTTCCGGTTCTCCCTTTATTTCCTTGGATCCCTTTTGTAACCTCCCCTTAATTACGTGGTTTTAAGATGATGATCATTCTTTTATGGTGGTTTATTCTTCCCCATAATTCCTATTGATGATGGGAGTTTTATTCTCCATTATCTTGTGTTTATTTGGATTGATTATGATCATTGGATTCTTTGGAGTCCTTTGATTTCCTTGGGAGGTTACTTCTTCTCCTTCATTCCTATTAATATATTCCTTTTTTCTGATTTTGTAGAATCATCTTTCTTCTCTCTCTCTTCTTCCTTTTCTTCATCATTTTGGCCATAAGTTCTAGTAACTCCATCTCACACCCAAGAGTGCCATTGTGTGTTGAGAGTTGTGTAAACCTTAGGGAACGAATCGGTGAGTACAATTGTGCACCCCGGTTGCACCGAATCTCGTTTTCAAGGCAGTGGTTTGTTTACCACGGCATAACAAGTTCTTATTGTTTGTTCATGTCTTGTTCTTCATCCTAGCCTTGAAAACCTTTAAATTCAACAAATTGAACTGAACTGAATTGAACTAAACTGTATTAAATTATAACTAATAGTATTGATAACAATTTTGGAACTGAACTGAACCGAAACAAATTGAATTGAACTGAACTGAACTAAACTGAATTGAATTGAATTGAGTTGAATTAAACTGAACTGAACTGAAAATAAGTTGGGGGAGAACATGCCCTTTGTCCTCATTCCTCATCCGCAGCTCGCGCCACCACATCAACCAGTCACCAAATCCAAAAACAATGTACTCCCTCCGTCCCATAATATAGTGCCTACTTCATTTTTGATGGGTCAAACTTTAAAATCTTTGACCAAATATTCTCATTTGTATATATAAAAAAACATATTCATGTGGGATCTTGTTAGATTCGTCTCAATGTATAGTTTTATAATATTAACTTTTTATATTTTTTATTAATACGGAATTGAAGATATTAAAGGTCAAAGTTACGTCTTGGAGACCGTGTAAAAAAGAAACAAGCACTATATTATGGGACGGAGGGAGTATAATAAAAGACACTTAAAATAGTAATGTGGGCATGTGGCATTTAAGACAACAAATGTCTAAGCACTTACTTTTATCTTGTTCAAATATTCGTGGAATAATTAACATTATCATTAAATGAGCTCGTGATGCGATGATCATGGGTTATAATTATACTATTTTGCGGGAACAAAAGTGTAGTAATTAAATGGAACTTATTTTTTTATTCATCCAATAGGTGTGTTTTCGCACATTGAGGTTCATAATTGATTGTTGTCGTCTTGTCGAGATAAATCAAGGCCACGTGATATGCGAACTGTATAGGTATGATTACCAGCTACTTCCGATTTTTTAAAAGGTTGTAACATATTGACTTATACGTACCGAGGACCCTTTGGTCCAATAGTTTGGCTTTCTATTTCCCATATGGGAGACCAAGGTTGAAATCTTGGTGGAAGCAAAATATTAATATTATAGGGGGGAGGGGAGGTTTGGGGCTTATTGGGCCTCTGGGTGGTTGGGCCTGTGCGAGGACAACCCTTAGGAAATTCATCTTGCCACGGGTTCACGAAAAAGGGCCAAAAAAAAAATATTGACTTATACGTTTGACAACACCTAATATTAACCAAAAATATCTTTAGTTATTTATTAGAGTAGTTATAAAAAGTTGGTGTTTGGTAATATACATTAAACAAATCTAACAACATGTTTATAAAAAAATTTTAGCTCCAAGTTTATATTAGAGATATTCTTGGATATAATTGGTACACCACAACTTATGGTGTAACAACCCACAAATCACCGTTTTTTCTGTAATAAAATCAATGACATGCTATAAATGACAAAATGACATCAGATTCATGTCATTATTTGTGCTGAAATGCTAAACATCGCCCCAAAACTACTTAAAATCGCCCTAGTCCCACCAAACATTTTCAACTTTACCCTTCTCTTTTTTTTCTTTTCTTTTCCCAAACCACCACCTTCATCCCTACATCCACCCCCTCCACCACCCACCAGCAGGCCATCACCCCACCCTCTCTCCACCCCCACCATCAGCCTCCCACTCCAACCCCTGCAACTACCACTAGCAAGCCGCAGAAACCAAAAAAATTGGTGGATTTGGGGCAATTTTTTTTGGTTTCGTTGGTGGTTGTTCGTGGATTAGTTGGTGGTGTGCGTGGCCTCGATAGTGGTTTGCGCGGCTTCGGTGGTGGTTGTGTGCGTGTATGGTGGTGGTTGTTGGGTAGTGAGGGGGTTTAGTGATGGTGAGGATGAAAGAGAAATTTAAGGGTAAAATTGTATTTTCAATTGCGCTTCGGGGCGATTAAGTAATCTTGAGGCGATGTTTAACAATCCTCTTATTTGGGTAGTACATTTCATTTTCGTTAAAATATGTGTCATTATGTACGTGTGAGACGATTTTGTTAGACAATATGGTGCAACATGTTAAATCCAGGACGCACTATTAAAAAATAGGGGAAGTACTTTTTTGTACAATTATGACTCTGTATTATTCAAAAGTTTAATTAGTTAATAAATTGAATTGTATTAAAATCTATTGTTTATTAGAGTGCTTTCTCTTTACTTATTTTTTCCTAAATTTATCAAAACTTATTGAATTCTATGAGTACAAACTAAACTTATCAAAAGTAATCTCAAGTTATTAAACCTCATTTTATAAGGACTTATCTAGAGTAATCTGAAGTTATTAAACCTTATTGTATAAGGTGTTAAACTTACCTAATGTATTGAAACTAATTATTTGATCTTATTAAAACTTATTATAAGTTATTGAAGCACATTGAAATTCATCTCAACATACCTTACACTAAAAAACTTCATTTTTTTTTCTAAGATAAACCCTTAATCTTTCATAATAATCTCTTTTTTTTTATAATTTTTTAAAGGTTCCGTTATTTTTTTAATATAATCTTTCATATTTCCTCTGCCCCACATTTGTTAAAAATATTAATTTTTCATTTGTTCCATGTGGGTTTTTGATATGGATCCGATGAGAAGATTGAAAATAACTGATGTTCCGGTATGGAATAAATGCTTGGGAGTGGACCGGTATCGATTTAGCACAATGAGCCGGTTTAATGTCCTGCAAGATAGAACACGTAAGCTAACCTCGGGGGTTGATTAGAGGAACGCCCCTCCGATGCCTAAGTCAGTAAAGGGTAAAACCGGTATATCTCCAGTAGAGTATATTAGTATATGTGGACGTACCTTATGACTCAGATCAGGGGGTATTTATAGGAGCCGGCAGTATCCTTAACAAGGTAGGACACTGCTCCTATTGGTTGGATACATTTCTATCCTCTTCTGATACTTATCATTAGGCCCATAGGCGCATTGAGTAGGTACTGGATCAACCAAGGCCCATTTGGTAATGGCCCAAGTAAACGACACCGGTAAGGTATCTTAATATACCCGGCAGGAAGTATACGCCGGTATCGGGCTTGACTCGTACTCAGCAAATGGGGTTCCTTTGACTGAGGTGACCATAACGGCCAATGGCTGTCTAACTAGACCGGTAGAGAACTTGTACAATCCCCATACAACTAGCCCCCAAGCCGGTATGACTGGTAGAGGCATATCTCGCTTATTCAATATTGAGCCGTTATGGATGGTATGAAAATCATGCTTCTATCCTCAAGTCGTTTAGAAATTTCCGGAAATGGGGTTAGTTAATGGAATACGAATCGTTGCCTTGATCGCTGTGATGATTTGACTAGTGTGTCAGTAACTGCTCACAGCTGTTTCTAAGCTGAAATCCACGTGGCATGATCCAGACGGGAAGACGAAGCGTCACTTGATCCAAGCCATGAAGCCCTCTATAAATAGGGTTGAACCTCCCTCATTTTCACACTCACACTGTTCTTGAACTTTCGAGCCTTTTCACTCATCGAATTCTCTGAGCCCTAGCGTCTTTCAGTTACCAATCTTTCGTCGTGACATTTCGAGCCGTGCCCAGCCATTCTCATCAACTCTCTTGCCGGTTGATTTTGGCGTCAGCTCCCGCTCTTTTTCTTCTTTCCAGGTATTTCACCAAATTTCCTCTTTCGTAGTTTTAACTTTGAATCATGTCTCCTCAGTCTGGCTCTCAAAATGTCTCTGAAAGCCCCAATCCATAACTGATAGCGACTTCAATTCTGATAGCAAATCTTCTAGTCCTACCGCGTCTAATAACTCGCCAGTAATTAATCCCCCTAAAGAGCATAGGAGTAAATCTGGCCATGACTGTAGCACTTCCGGTAGGACTTTTGGAGAGCCCACATTGCATGCTTCTCCCCTTACTGCCATTAGGGTTTTTGGAGCGGACATAGGAGTACCGGTCTCCGGCCACTACGGTACCATGCTGGGGTTCGCTGAACGCTCCCCTCTATTGTTTCCCTCCCTGGCCGGCACCACCAAAGATCCTTCCGATGAACCCTCCTCTTCTAAACCGGCAGCTGTGTTGGAGGACGATGCACCACACTCCATCTCGTCTGATAATGAGATGAACGATGATGCCGGCTTGGAGGATGAAGTATCCCCCGTTGCCTTCGAAGATGTGGACAGCGTGTTGCGCGACATGATGTCGGACGCGGAGTCCGACACTCTAGAGGCCGACGATGATGAGGACCCACCAGAGATCATCCCAGAAGATGACGACGAGACGTTAGACGATTTGTACATGCCCCCCTGCGAGGCCGGTAGCCCTTCTTTTGTTCGGATTGACAAAAGCTGGAGGAGGACGACATTAGAGAGCGATTTCTGCCGTAAGGGAGCCCAATACTTTGCCTTTCCAGACGAGTATGAACTTGTGATGCCGTCCGAGGGATGTCGAGTGACGGATTGCCCGCCCGTTTGTAGTAAAGATTTTGGTTTGAGGTTTCCTTTAGATCTGTTTATAGTTAAGATTTTAAAAGCCTGGAATATTTTTCTGTCCCAGCTTACGCCGCTATCCTGGTGCAATCTCATCTGCTACACCTGGACTGTCCGGTATAAGAGGTTCCCGGAAACCTTAAATCTTTTCCGGAAGCCTCACTGGATCAAGGAAGACGGCTCTGCGAAGGGCAAGGGGAAAGGCAAGAAGAAAAGGTCAAAGGCCGAGAAGGAGCTTGGCCAGGGCGGCTGGATGTCAATGTACACCAAGTAAAAGAAGCTGACGGTGTACCCAAAGCTGACTTCTCTGAAGAATTGGCAGCCCCGTTTTTTCTAGGTTCGGGTGCCCAGTCGCTTTCCCCTGCGCCGGTATTGGACTAAACCCCGTCCCCGGATGGAGCACATCCCTGACCAGCGTCTGACACGCCGAGAGCTGGAGGCCTATAAGTTCTTCGATGCCTCCACCAAGCGAGGACCTAAGGGTGGCAAGCATGTCCCGATACCGTTAACTTGGTTGCCGCATTCCAAGTATATTTTGGGCAATGCGCCCCTCTCAGCTCTTGGCTTCTGCCAATCTGAACCTCATGGTAACCAAGGGTCATATCGATTTTGTGTATAATTTACTATTTGCCTATCTGCTTTTTTCACCAGTAATCTTTAACGTATCTGACTTTGTCTTTTTCGCTTCTCAGGCCGGGAACATCTGATTCGGGAAGCTCTCCACCTCAACCTGAATTTTATACCAATCAGCAACATGCCTCCCAAGTCCGCCAAGAGATTCACCTCTATTCCCCCCAGCATTGGCGGCCGGGGTGGAAGGCAAGGTCGGGGTGCCGGCCGCAGTGATGGTGGTGATCAAGATCCTGGGAAGGCTATCCAGCTTCCCTCGAAGAAGGCCACTTCAGCTCCCTCTAAGAGGAAGGCTGAAGGAGAGGGTGACCAAGACTCAAAACGACCTCCATCTAAGGCTCCTCGGAAGGAAAAAACCGAGATGGAGGTCCAGGTTGCTGAGAAGAATCCCAAGGCCAAACTTACGGGGCGTGTTGCCGAGGTGGGGACCTCCTCCTTAAGGCCAAAAATTTACAAGCAGATGACCCTGCGGGCAATGATTCCTGAACTGGAGCATTTTGCTCGGCTATGGAAATTTGGCTTCATTGAACAGGCCGAGGTGGAGGTGTCGGACATCCTCCGGAAGAGGTGGGCGCGATCCCCGGTTCATGACGGTGAGCTATTCCAGCCTAATCTCAACGTCCTTGACGACGAGTCTCTCCTGCTGGACCGCCCCCTCGAGGGTGGTAACTTGGGCTACCGGCTTCTGAAGGGCCTCCAGCTAAAATATAATATGCCGGTGGATCAAGTTCATGCAGTTGCCGCTATGCATGCTCATTCAAGTGTCTTAACGGCTTTTTTTTAGTCTAGTTATCTTTGCTTACTTTTCCATGCTTTGTTTTTGCAGCCAACGTACTCTGGTAAGGAACTATGCGATCTTTACCGGTACTTCCAGGGTGCGTACTTTTGTGAAGTGGAGAGCCACCAGGCCACCCAAGATCAGCTGACCGCGAAGAATGCGGAGTTGGTGGATGTCACCAACGAGAGGAATAAGCTGAAGTCGGTGCAGACCGACTTGGACACGGCCAAGGCAGACCTCTAGTCCGCCAACGTGCAGAATGCCAGCAGCCAGCTCCTCCCGAAGAGCAAGGAAGTCGAGCTCCGAAAGTTGAAGGGGGAACTGAACGCTGCTAAGAGCCGGGAAGCCAACGCGGTGGCTGAATACTGGCAGTCCATTGATTTCGATACCCGTCTGGCCAACCGGTACAACGGGGGTTGGGCTGCCGCTATGAGATGCACCTGGCATACCTTCCCGGACATGGACTGGGGCAAGGTGGAAGAAGCCCATGGCCGGCGGGAGTTCGAAACCCCGGTGGAGAACGAGACTCTGGACTGTGGGGTCACTGAGGCAGACATTGCCAATGCTGACCCCCGCTTCAAATTTGAAGAGTCGACGGATCAGGGCCTCGCCAAAGAGACTGATGGCGACGTTGTCGAGAAGACCGACAACGTTGTCTTTCTTGACGGTCTTGACCAAGGCGTCACCGAAGCGTCTGTCGAAGTGGCAACCGACGTTGATACCGACAAAGCCGCTATCTCAGAGCAAGTGTAGGGTCCTAGTTCAGGCTTCTTCTCAGCCTTTTTGTTTTTGCTGAGCTTATCCTTGTCGTGCCGTCTGTGGCCGACTTTTTATTATTTTAGTTTTTAGGTTGTATTTGACTTTACATTAATGATATACATTTTGGACAACTCTTGTGCCGGTTATGCATTATTTCTGTTATATATGCAATTCTTCGTTTGTTTTCTTTCATCGTAACGGCAGATCCACACGGGTTCATAGACCGGTAAATAGTTTTATTTTGCTATTTTATTCCGGCAAATCCACTAGGGTCATTGATCGATTTTTCACTGAGGTTCCGCCGGTAGATCCTCGAAGGTCATTGACCGACAGTGTATAACTTGGGTTGGCAGATCCTCGAGGGTCATTGACCAACCCCAAGCTTCATGCTTGCTTGGTTTACCCTGACGGCAGATCCACGTAGGTCGTTGACCGTCAGCAACCTCTTTTTCTTTCTCCCTTGATAGCAGATCCACGTAGGTCATTGACCATCAAGGGGCTCTATCATGAAGTACTTAAGTTTCTCTTGACGGCAGATCCACGTAGGTCGTTGACCGCCAAAGAAAATTGGAATGATCTGATCCGTACACATAATATGTTAGAAGATATCCATTTTATTGAAAGTAGCTCTTCCCGATCGTACCGGGATTATTAATTTCAAAGTGGACAACATTAATTCCGGCTATAATGCCATAGTAATAAGTAATGCTGATTATGACAACACTGCCGTTTTATTCTTATTATGCAATTTAACTAGGAAAGCGTTTTAAACGAAGTACTTTGAGCACGCTGGCATTCCAGCTATTTTTGAGCGGTTTGCCTTGACATATCTTCGAGCCGGTAGGCGCCTGGGACTATTTCCTCCTATACTAAGTAGGGTCCCTCCCAGTTGGCTGTCAGCTTGCCCTCAGCGTGGGTCTTTCCTGTAGCCACTGTGCGCCGGAGTACCAGGTCTCCCCTTTCTATTGGTCGGCTTCTTACTCTCTTGTTGTACGCCTTGCTTATTCGATCTTTGTATGCTGCCGACTTGAGCTCCACGGCGAGTCTTACCTCTGGCAAGAGGTCGAGGTCCTCTCTGTGCAGCTTGTCGTTCAGCTCCGGGTCATAGTTCAGGATTCGCCAGTTGGGCAATCCGACATCGACCGGTAACACAGCCTCAGCACCGAATGCCAGCCTGAACGGGGTTTCACCGGTTGCTTCTTTCTCGGTGGTCCGGTTGGACCATAATACCGCTGGAACCATGTCGGCCCATCCCCCTTTCAAATCGTCCAGCTTCTTCTTGAGTGCGTTCAGGATTTGCTTGTTGGCGGCCTCAGCTTGGCCGTTACTTTGGGGATGACACACGGATGAGTATGCGAACTTGATGCCGTTGGGGCTCAAAAAGTTCATTATTGGCCCGCAATCAAACTAGACGTCATGGTCCATGACTATTCCCATAGGAATTCCAAACCTTGTGATGAGGTTTTGCAAAATGAACCTCTTAACCTGATTAGCCGTGATCTTCGCAGTCGGCTCCGCCTCGATCCATTTCGTGAAGTAATCAATTCCTACTATTAGGAACTTTCTTCCTCCAGATTCTGGTCTGAATGTTCCTATAATGTCCATCCCCCACTGAGCGAAAGGGATTGGATTCAGGATGGGCTGCAAGTCATTTGCCGGCTGGTGTATGACCGGCGCAAACCTTTGTCACTTGTCACATTTCTTTACGTAGGCCTGTGCATCCGCCAACATTGTTGGCCAATATAAACCGGCTCTCAGGGCCTTTAGTGCTAGCGTCTTTCCTCCGATATGGTTTCCGCATACCCCCTCATGGATTTCTTCGATGATTTTTGTGGCCTCGTGGGCCGTTACACACCTCAGGAGTGGGAGTGAAATAACTTTCTTGTATAGCTGGCCCTGAAAAACACAGAACCATAGAGCCTCTCTTTTCAGCTTTTTTGCCGCCATCTAATCGATGGGTAAACTTTCTGTCAGCTTGTACGCCAATATTTCGTCGTACTATTCTTTTCCCTGGGTGACTTCGTTCACCTCCGCCTTGGCGGTTTCTATGCTCCTTTCCGGCAGCATCTCTATCATTACACTTCGCTTGAGATTCGTAGTGCTTGAGCTTACTAGCTTGGACAGAGCATCAGCCGCCATGTTCTCTGTTCGAGGGACCAGTACCACCTCGAAGGTTTGTAGTACGGCCGTTATCTGTTTTACCTTTTTTAGGTATTTTTGCATCACCGGCTCTCTGGCTTCGTAGGTGCCCTCGATCTGGCTTGATATGAGCTGG
Organism: Beta corolliflora; assembly: GCA_947648045.1. Taxonomy (NCBI): domain Eukaryota; kingdom Viridiplantae; phylum Streptophyta; class Magnoliopsida; order Caryophyllales; family Amaranthaceae; genus Beta; species Beta corolliflora. The sequence continues at coordinate 259,970 of CANSZD010001408.1, forward strand.
GAATCTGTTGTCATCCTCACTTTCATTGCTCCAGCCGCTATGCACAAGCTGATTCCTGCTATCGCGGCCTCGTACCCTGCTTCGTTGTTGGGCGCCTTAAACCCAAAGCTGTTTGGGCCGCCCTTCTGGAGACGTCATGACCACCCCGGCGCCTGCCCCTGTTTGGGCCGCTGAGCCGTCTACAGATATCTGCCAGGTGCCGGCTGGTCCCTCATTTTCTTCGCTCGTGGTCTCGACAATGAAATCGGAAAAAGCTTGAGCCTTGATAGTTGTACGTGGCCGATACTCGAAATCAAACTCGGACAACTCGATGGCCCATTTCAGCAGCCTACCGGTTGTGTCCAGCTTATGAAGCGCTTTTTTCAGCGGCTGATTAGTGTGCACCTGGATGGTGTGGGAGTCGAAGTATGGTCGAAGTTTTTCTTGCCGCTATCAGCACGGCGTATGCCATCTTCTCCAGCAACTCATACCTCTGCTCTGCCCCAGCCAAGACATGGCTCACAAAATAGATAGGGTGCTGCTGCTTATCCTTCTCCACCAACAGAACAACTGCTACCGTTTTAGCTGACACCGAGACGTACAACTGCAGCTTATTCCCCATCTCGGGTCGGGTAATAGTCGGTAGCTGTTTGAAATGTTCTTTGACGGCCTCAAAGGTCTGTCTCTGCTCATCCCCCCACTCGAACTTCTTGTTCTCTCTCAGAACTTTGAAGAACGGCAGGGCCTTTGAGGCCGACTTGGAGACGAACCTAGTTAGAGCCGCCATTTTGCCAGTCAGCTTCTGGATATCCCGGATACTTTTGGGCTCCGGCAGCTAACTTATTGCCCTGATCTTGTCAGGGATAGCGTCTATCCCCCTTTCGCTGACCATGAATCCGAGGAACTTACCGGATCTTACTCAAAATACGCACTTCTTAGGGTTAAGCTTCATTTGGTACTTGCGCAGAGTCGTGAAGGTTTCCTCGAGATCCGTGATGTGGGCTTCTTCTGTCAAGCTTTTGACGATGCTGTCGTCGACGTAGACTTCGGCATTCCGGCCTTTCTGATGCGCGAATATCTTGTCCACTAGCTTTTGGTAGGTAGCCCCCGCATTTTTCAGGCAGAATGGCATGGCCTTATAAGCATATACTCCGGCATCCGTGATGAATGCCGCCTTGTTTATGTCAGCTTCCAGGAGGCTGATCTGATGGTACCTAGAGAAGGCATCCATGAAGCTCAGCAGCATGTGGTCGCTAGTAGAGTCTACCAACTGGTCGATTCTAGGCAATGGGTAGCAGTCTTTGGGGCAGGCCTTGTTCAGGTCGGTAAAATCTGCACACATCCGCCAAGACCCATTGGCCTTCTTCACCATCACCACATTTGCCAACCACTCTATGTAGTCGCAGGGCTCGATGAAGTCGGCCGCTAGCAACTTGTCGACCTCTTCTTTGATGGCTGCGTTCTTCTCGGCTGAGAAGTTCCGCTTCTTTTGCTTCACCGGCCTCACGTCCTCGCTGACATTCAGCCGGTGCACTATAACCACGGGATCGATTCCCGACATTTCGTCCGCTGAGAATGCGGTGATATCCGCGTTGCTTCTCAACAAACTGATTAAGTTAACTTTGACGTTATCGGCCAGGTCGGACCCAATCTTGACTGTCCTCTCTGGCCTATCTTGCTCGAGACTGATTTCCTCAGTCTCTCCTTCTGGGCTTGGTCTCGGCAGGTCTATCGGCCTTCCCTCAAAATTCTCCATTGATAGATCTTTTTTCGCTTTATTCTCAGCCCGCCGTCTCTTCCTTTCCGACGGCGGGGATTCAGCCAGTCGCTTGTGGTTGGAATTCTTAAGAGCCGTCAAGTAGCATGCTCTCGCTGACTCTTGATTCCCTTTCAACCTTTCCGGCTTGCCGAGGTTTGACGCATAAATCATCGTAAGGTAGTAGATTGATACCACAGCCTGGGCGTCGTGGATCAACGGCCGCTCTATGATGGCGTTTTAGGCGGCTGGCACATCCACCACTAGGAATTCCACCAAGAGGTCTCTGGACTGGGAACCCTCTCCCAATTTAACCGATAGCTTTATGGTTCATTAGGGGACGACAAAAGCCCCTGTGAAACCAATTACTAGGTACGAGACCGGCTTGAGACATGACCTCCCTAGGCCAATCTTCTCAAAGGTGGGCATAAATAGAACATTGGCGGAGCTACCGCCATCCACCAGGATGCGATGGACCATGGCCGTAGAAATCTGTAGGGATATTACCAAAGGGTCGTCATGAGGGTAGATGATCCCTTGGCATCCTCCGCTGTGAACGACACGGATGGCATAGTCGGCGGTGCCTCACCTCATAGATCTCGGCATGGTGCCTCACCTCCTTCAGACTGGCCTTAGCGCCGTGAATACTTCAACCGTGAGCCGGTCCGCCTGAGATAACGTGTATCTCTGTGATTCTTTCTTTTTCGGACTTTTTGTTGCCGTCTTCTTTTGGTGACCCCTGTCGGTCAGCTCTCGCCTGATACTGTTTGAAGTATCCCCTTCATATCAAGTCCTCAATACCATCTCTCAAATCTTTACAATCGTCCGTGACATGACCGTAATCTCTGTGGAAATCACACCACTTTGATTTATCACGGCCCTTATAATACATCTTCCTGGGTCGTTGCCAATTATCGTCCTTCTTGTGTAGCTCATAGATCTCGGCCCTGGACATCGTCAGGGGAGTGTAAATATGATATCGGTCCGGCCATCCTTCTTGGCCTTTCTTGACCGGGTTACTCCCCTCCCGTCTTCCTGAGTTATCGGACTTCTTGTCCTTCCGGTACTTGTCCTAATCTTTTTCTCTTTCTTTTTCCTTCTCCTTCTCCTTACCGTCTCCTTCAGACCGCTTTGAAGTTGCCGCCTTATCGAACTCTTCTCCTCGGATGAACTCATTGGCCTTTCTGAGGACGTCAGTAAGGTTGGTCAGCTTCTTGCGACCCAGGTAACTTCTGAAGGCAATGCCCTCCTTTAAACCGGTCATCAGTGCCAGGACTGCGACCTCTTGCTGTAGGATGGGGATGGTAACGACCTCAGAGTTAAAGCGACCGATATAATCCTTCAGGCTTTCCTTCTCGCCCTGCTTGATAGACATCAGCTCGCCGGTGGTCTTCTCCCTCCGCTTATTGCTAACGAAGTGCATCACAAACATGGACGTGAGCTGTTGGAAATCGGCGATAGTTGCCGGCGGAATGCTCTTGAACCAAGTCAGTGTCAGGCCAGCTAAAGTTGAGGGGAAAACCTTACACCAGACAGAATCGGTGTCGGTGTATAGCAGCATGTGTCCTTCATACGCAGAGATGTGATCTTCAGGATCTGCTTTGCCGTCATACTTGCATGTTGGCATCTTAATTTTCTCCATTGGTTCCAGGAGTATGGCAGTTGAGATGGGAGAGTTTCTAAGGAATACCGGTGCTCTGCGCCGAGCAACCTCGCTCTCTCTTCTAGAGAGTTGGGATGAATACTGGACCTCAGTATCCTGTTGCTCATCATCGTACCTTTCCCCCACCGGCTCTGTGGGAGTTTTTGAATGCTCTGCCTGTTCCGGGTCATGCCGGCTCGGCTCACCCTGTTGGCCACTCACGAAAGAGCGCATCTTCTTGACAGGGCTGTGTGATCGGACTGGGGGGCTCTTGCTGGCGCGACCCGATGGTGGAGTTTGGCTCGCCATGGCCTGAAAGACCTCTGCAGCGCTTTTGAGCTGTTCAGGGTTGAACATGTGTTCCAGTGCTTCGAATACATTGGGCTGGTGGGCCTTGGTGGTTTTCTTACCCTTATCAATCGGTGGCTTGGAGGACCCAACCATCGGTTGCGGGGTATTGAAGCCAGGAGGTCCATCCCCTTTAACATTGTTGTTCTCATCTGTTTCTGGCATCCCAGAAATCTACTTAGGATCCATGAGGCAGGGAGATAGGCTGGCAAGATTATGGCTTAAGACTAAAGGTATGGTTCACCCCTCCTTCTAGCGCCAATTGTTCCAGTATGGAATAAATGCTTGGGAGTGGACCGGTATCGATTTAGTACAATGAGCCGGTTTAATGTCCTGCAAGATAGAACATGTAAGCTGACCTCGGGGGTTGATCCGAGGAACGCCCCTCCGATGCCTAAGTCAGTAAAGGGTAAAATCGGTATATCTCCAGTAGAGTATATTAGTATATGTGAACGTACCTTATGACTCAAATCGGGGGGTATTTATAGGAGCCGGCAGTATCCTTAACAAGGTTGGACACTGCTCCTATTGGTTGGATACATTTCTATCCTCTTATAATACTTACCTTTAGGCCCATAGGCGCATTGAGTAGGTACTGGATCAACCCAGGCCCATTTGGTAATGGCCCAAGTAAACGACACCGGTAAGGTATCTGAATATAGCCGGCAGGAAGTATACGCCGGTATCGGGCTTGACTCGTACTCAGCAAATGGGGTTCCTTTGACTGAGGTGACCATAACGGCCAATGGCGGTCTAACTGGACCGGTAGAGAACTTGTACTGCCCCCATACAACTGAATTAGTGGATCTTATGAATTATTGGGCTTGGATCATGTTACAATTCAAGGTTGTGATCCCATATGAGAGATGTGGCTGGCAGGGGAGGGGTGCTGCTGGGCAGTGGGGGGCTAGCAGGAATGGTCCGGCAGGCGGGTGCTGATATTAAAAAAAAAGAACCAAATGGGCTGTGATTTGGGGCCTAAACCGCAGCCCTTCCATGTAAATAGGGCAGCGGTTTATGCCCAAAACCGCAGCCCTTCCACTACAAGGGCTGCGATTTTTGGCCTAAACCACAGCCCTTTAGAGTGGAAGAGCTGCGGTTTTGGGCCTAAACCGCAGCCCTTACTTTATGCCAAAAGGTTACTACGCTAAGGACTGCAGTCTAAAAATGCAGCCCTTAGGGTTATTTTGACCGCATCCCTTGTGCTTTTTCCACTTGTGTTAACATCAGGGTGGGTCCGGTAAAGAAATAGAGCAGACAAAGGAGCATTGCCGAGTATGTACTTAGCGTTCGGAAGCCAGATGCTAGGAACCTTTTCCTCAGTCTCTTGGTCCTCGACGATATAAGTTTCGATGTCATATTCACAATAGTCAAACACATCTTTTTCGGCCTCGGAGAGGTCGTAAGAAGGAACACCCTCTATCCTGGAGCAGGGCTTGGTACAATTCTGGCGAATGGGAAAGGTGTCAGGAACCTTTACCCAGTTAAAGGCCGACTGCCAGCATTTCAACCGAACAGCTTGGGTACACGGTGAGTTTACCCTTGGCAGACATAAGCGACCACCATCCCTTCTCGGTGGAAGATCCATACCTATGCAACCAGTGAAGCCACCAGAACAAATTCAAAATTTTCCAGGAAGTCTTCACACCCAAAAATAAGCAATCAAATTTCTGATGGCCAAGGGAGTCAGTTGGGCCAAGCAAACATTAAAGGCCTTCAGAATTTTGACTAAGGTTAGATCCATTGGAAAGCGCAGTCTAAACTCAAGACAATGCGTGTAGATAGCTATGTGGCCGGTAGGACAATCTATCACTCTACATCCCTTATGCGGTATAACAAACCGATAATCGTTAGGGAAAGCATACAACTCTTGGGCGACACGACAGTAATCCAATTTGACTGCATCTTTCCGCCAGAGAGGGTGTAGGCGTGTTTCTATTTCACTTACGCGCGATGAGCGTGTATTTGACTAACTCATTGTAAACGTTTTATTGAAAACGTTTTGAAGTCGCCAACAAGTCTTTAAAGGAAGACTCATAAACCTAATTGGATATGGGAAACCATAGGGACAAATTAGGGAGTTATCCAACGTAGATTTTCCTATCCTGACTACATAGATGGTCAATGAACCATACATTGAGTTGGGGGTGAGGGTACGAACACGGGCAGGAACCATGTCACCCATTGCGTGCCTCTACTTAATATTGATTCATGTTAATTTTTATGCCGAAAAATAACCATAAAATTTTTTCATACCCCCTACAAATATTTTAATCTAGGTTGGTTCAGGAAGTACATAAAGTCTATTTTTTTAGAGACATGTTATTTAGCAATCAATATTACTGGGAACCTAACAGGTTGGTGAAATTATCTAATTAATATTAGACAATTCTTTAGGTTTTTTATTAGCAAAAATAACATATGGGGTGATGAAAGCATTAAATCATACAATCATGCATACACATATGAATATGACAAATATATAAAAAGAAAGAAAAGGTTAGAATGTACAAAGGGACAATTTTTATATTAAAGACCTACATCAGGAAATAAATAGTTAGTAACTTCAATATAAAAATAATAAATTTATTCAAGGACCCTCATGATTATACCGTGGCTTGGGTCTGATAGATTGACAACCTTCGGGACGAGCAACCTTGAAGTCTGAAGATATGAACCTGTATGCATGTCTGAATGTGTTTGTAAATTTGAAAAGTATGAGAGTTTGTACAGAGGTTTCATATGTATAGTCGTGATGATAAAGTATGAAAATCGTATGGAATAGCGTGTGAAAATCTGTGGGAAATCAAGACCTATTTATAGCGAAAACGAACTGCGCGTCATGCGCTGGGTGCACCAGGCGCAGCACCCTGTATGACGCACAATCACACATGTCAGGCGCACATTAGTGAGCTTGATGCAACAAGCCCAATAAGCTATGTACATGTGGTACACGCTTTAAAAAAGATAGAAAAGAACACTGCGTGTCACGCAGGGGAGTGCGCTAGGCGCACGACTCTGTGTGACACATAATGCCATATGTCAGGCAAACATTGGTGTGACACAGTTGGACAATGGTGCACCTGGCGCACCGCTTTGCTTTTTGACACGTTTTGACGATTTACTTTTATCTTTTAAGTCCGGAAATCTGATTTTAATTATAAAAATATCTTCGGTTATTTCACCAAATACCCCTGACAAATTAATTTATTCACCAAATACCCCCACTTTTTTTCGAATTCACCATATACCCCTGACTTTTAAAAAAATTCACCAGATGCCCTTATTTACTAACGGAGTTAACTCCGTTAGTCATTAACCCTAATTAATCCTAAAAATCCTAATTAACCCTAAAAAAACCCTAATTAAACCTAACTAAACCCTAAGTAAACCTAAAAACTCTAACTCTCTCTCTCCCTAACCCAACCCCACCCCCTCAACCCTAGAGCCACCAGCCCCACCACCCAACCCCGGCCCCCCACCTCCCCCTCCCCAGCCAGCGGCCACGCGAGTCCCCTCCCCCCTCCCCTCCCCCACCCGGCGCACCCCACACATACCCCCCCCCGGCAGCCCCCCACGCAGCCCCCTCCCCTCGACCTCCCCTCACGCCTCCCCCTCCCCCCTCCCTCCCTCTCTCCCCTCCCCCTCCCCCGCCGCCGTGCCTCCCCCTCCCAACCACCCCCGCCCCGCCGCGCCCCCCCTCCCGACCACCCCGGCCCCGCATCCCCCTCCCCTTCCCCTAAGAAATCGGTTGCCCCCCCCCTCCCCCTTCCCCCGCGAACTCATCGCTCCCCTCCCCTCTCCCGCCGCCACCCCCCCCATCACGCGTCCCCCTCCCCATCTCCCACCCCTTCGAATCTCCCACCATTGTTTCTCGCCCGGAAAGAAACAGAGGAGGCGGAACTCTCCCACCATCGTTTCGCCCGGAAAGAAACGGGAGGACGCGGCATAGGCCGAGGTGCGTGGAGGAGGGGGGTGTGGGCCGCCGACGAGAGTGAGGGATGGGGAGGCGCCTGGGGGCCGCGTGGGGGAGGGGGAAGGGGGCTGCGTGGGGAGGGGGGGGGGGGGGGTCAGGAGGGGGCCGGGGTTGGGGTGAAGGGGGGGGGTTGGGTTAATTAGGTTTTAGGATTAATTAGGTTTAGGGTTAGTTAGAGTTTGAGGGTTTTTAGGTTTAATTAGGGTTTAATTACGGTTTTTTAGGTTAATTAGTTAATTAATTAACGGAGAACTAACGTCTGTTAGCCAAAAAGGGCATTTTTGGTATTTTTTGAAATGTCAGGGGTATCTGGTGAATTTTTTTAAAGGTCAGGGGTATTTGGTGAATTTTGAAAAAAGTGGGGGTATTTGGTGAATAAATTTATTTGTCAGGGGTATTTGGTGAAAAAACCGAAATATCTTTGATAATATTTATTTATTAAACTTAAAATAATCAATTATCATGAATAATCATTTATTAGGCTTTTTTAAAGAATTGGACTCAAAACTTTATTTATGGGCTCAAAATGCAATTAATCATCACGAATAATTAATTGGGCTTTAAAATAGGATTAAAATAAACTTTGACACTTTGAAAAAAGTTTTGGGTTTGCTTTTTGGACTTCTCTCCTCTTGGGTCGGACCAATAAAAAGGTTTAAATTTATGACTTAAATAAATATAGGTAGGAAAAGGCTTTGACGAGGCTAGGTTCAGACTCGAGTCTATGTCGGGATCTAGAAAGAATAAGCTCCTGAATGCTAGAAAGTGAAATAATCAGACCATGACTAATTTATTTTATTGAAGTGGTCGGACCTTGAGATGAGAATTCCTATGTATCCTTGCGGAATTAGACCATTCGTAGTTCTCGATCTGATTTAATATTTTTTTTTCTTATATTTTTTTAGTGCCCTAACTTTTGCCTAGACGCCGTTTCGGATTTTTAACCTGGCTGGCATGGACATACCTTGAATAAGGAGTTAGGGTTGATGAAAGGTTGAAAGGTTTAAGGCTTGAGGTTTATATGAATGTTTAGTTGGTTTGGCGAATGGAGGATCATGGATTTCGATTATATGGGCTAAGGTTTTGATGGATTGAAGGATTTGAATGAGGGGTAGAACTTGTGTGCAAGCCCCCTAGCTCGACTTTTCATTTCCTTGCCTTTGGCTTTTTCATTTTGCATTTTTTTGTCCTGTGCGTTTTCTTTTGCTTTTGCCTTTTTATTTTTTCGCAATTTGATCTTTTTTCACTTTTTTTTTTTTGCCGGGCATTGATGTTTTTTTTTATGTAGTGAGGTTGGCACACATTTTTTTTTTGGTTATGGGTATTGGATGGTTTGAAGGTTATTTTGCGGAGATTGATTTTGAAGGTATTATTTGGCTAAGGATCTGGAGGATGATGGCTTAAGGGATTATGGAGGGAAGAGGGGAATAACTCTTAATCCAAAGTATGTCCTTTCTTCATTTAAATTTTTTTTTATGTTTTCTTTATTTTTTATTACTCAAAGTCATTAGGTGATTTCAGTGTCATCATTGAATTAGAAGCATAAATATAATGATGGAAGACCAATGAAAATGAAAATGCGACTATTTTACTGATTAGAAATAAAGAGAACAAGACTTATTAAAAATAAAATCCTAAATGACATAGACTCGACAGGAAAGGAAACAAAGGAGCTAGGGGAGGGAATCTCCGACTCAACCTAGAAAACTAGCGCTAAATGACTAAGCTCCCTGCACTGTTGAGACGATGCCCAAGCGGTTGTTGTTGTTGACTTTTGCTGCAGGCGGAATTAGAAGTCTACCACTATCAACCATATCCTGTACAACATTCTTTAAGGCCCAACACACATATGTTCAGTGTCCATTCCCTCGGTGGTACTTGCAATAGGCATTTGGGTTCAACTTCTTGAGCCTATTTTCTGGTGCAGGGTCTGATGTAGGACCGATAGGCTGTATTGCTCCTCTTTGATGAAGCCTATTGAAAGCTTATTCTAAATTCATGCCCAGGGGAGTGAAGATACTTTGAGGCTTTTGATAACCTCCATTTTTAGTAGCTAGGGCATTGACATTATTACCTTTTGGAGCTGGAAGGGTTGTTGTTACTCTTATTGAAAGAGTTGTTATTATTGTAACCCTTACTCTTTGAAGCTTGAACCTCTTCTTCGATCAGTAGGCCTAACTTATAGAGTTTTGTGAAAGACTATGGGTTGGAATTTGATGTGATCCCATACTTGGGCTGCAAGTTACGGATCACCAGTCGGACTTGGTCCGATCTTCAATTGGCCTGTTAGTCATTTGTGCTGCCTTTTCCCTCCATCTATTAAGGAAGGTGACGAAGTCTTCGTTGGAGTTTTGTTTAGTTAAGTCCAACTCACGAAGACCAATGGGAAGCTGAGTATTATATATGTATTATTTGCGGAAATCTTCTTTGATGTAGTCCCAGTCATTTAGCTTGGTCTTGTTCAATGATCTGAACCACTTGGATGGATGTGCATCTAAGGTTATGGGACAAATATAAGCAAATAGGTCTTTGCTCCTGCCCTTAAAAGCCAAAGAGATGGAGAAAGCTCTCAGATGATTATGTAGGTCTTCAACCCCCTTGAATTTTGGAAGGTCACCCAATGCTACATTTTTAGGGAGCTTTTCCCTCAGTTCAAGATCAATATTGAACTTTGGTGGATCACCCAATGCTACATTTTTAAATTAATGGTGTCATAGCCATGAGCCTGACCCTCAAGTGCATGAATTGACTGGATCGATTGCTTGAGTTTTTCGAACCTCAAATGTGTCTTATACTTGATTGAAGGTGGTTGTGGTGGAGTGTCGCCCTGTTCCTCTTCTTCAGTTACCAATTTTTTTCTCAGCGCCTTGATCTCTTTGTCTGAGTTGTTCATTAGTGTCTCCCATTTCCAATGATGATTCAGAAGTCTCAGAGGATTCGTCTAAAAAGGTGAGAATTATTTTGACGAGTCTGGGAGTAGGTTGACCTTGTTGCCTCTCTGTTGAACGTTCCCATGTTATAATCTCACAACCTATCCTGAACAGAAATCGAATGGACGTCGTAAATTTTAATAAGTAATGTTTTCGAAATGAGAAATGAAAATGTGAAATGGGAATGGAAGAATGGAAATGGAAATGGTAAATGATTAGAAATGGGTATTATTTTGGACTAGTATGGGCTTGACCATGATGGAGACATGGGCCTAACTATATACAAATGCAGACATGAACTTGACTGGACTATGCAAGCTAACTTGATTGAATGATCGAAATTTGCTGAGTAATAGACTTTGAACTTACAATAAGCAAACTAGACTCAAAGCAGGCTAGACAATAAAGAAGGCTAGACTTTGAACTTATATTTGGAATAAGCAGACTAGACCTAAAGGTATGACTTGAGCTTTTATAGTTCGAAGACTTGATTAGGGTTTACATACTAGATTTAGGAAATGAACTTTTATAGTCCGAAGACTTAGACTAGGGCTTATAAAGATGCAAACTAGACCTAGGGAATGAACTTTTATAGTCCGAAGATTGAACTTTTATTGTCCGAAGACTTGACTATGGTTTACTTACTAGACTTAGTGTAAAACTTTTATAGTCCTAAGACTTAACTAAGATTTTCATAGAGATGCAAACTAGACCTAGGGAATGATCTTTTATAGTCCGAAGACTTGACTTTTATAGTCTGAAGACTTGACTAGGGTTTACATAGAGATGCAAACTAGACTTAGGGAATGAACTAGGCCTAAATGGACCTAAGATTTGGATTGGATTAGAACTAGACTGGGATAGGAACAAACTTGGGCTAGACTTCACATAAAGATGCAAATGGGCCTAGATTTTGACATGAACTAGACTTATATGGGCCTAAGATCGACTCTAATGCTAGTGAATGTATGGACTCAAATGGGCCTAAAATGAATGCAAAGTGGACTCTAATGCACATGGGCCTAAATTAATGCAAGTGAATTGGATTAAGTTATTTGTATTGTATTGAATGAAGGTGTTTGGACTGGGCTTAAAATTTTCAAAATTTGTTTTTGAAAGGAACAATTTGTTTTTATAAGATGTTGGCAAAATTTTGAAAATGTTTTTGTAAATGTCTTGTATGATGATGATTAGTAAATGTTTTTAGAAAAAGGTAGAATAGACATGGGTGTAGGATTGATTTTGAAAGATGTATGTTATTGAAACTAAATGAATATGATAAGGTAAGATTGGTAAGACTAGTTGGATAGCAGGGAGAAGGTAGACATGCTTGACAATTCTACTTCTACCATGACCACTTTTCTAGATGCACCTTTTTTATTTTTAAGGACACACTCGACCTTGCATGAAAAGACTGATTTTTAATTTTTTTAAAAAAATTAGGTGAGATCCCTAGAATGACCATGCTTTTACGCGAATGCAGACGAACTGATGATAGGATCGATCACCACGACAACTAACTCGACGAAAAGCATGTGATGCACAAACTGCGTGCCACGCAGCATTGCTCCGCGCGACACACAACTGTGCGTCGGGCGCGGGAGTAATGCGTCAGGCGCAGCTTGATGCGCTTGGCGCACTACTCCCACAACATGTTTTTCAGGGATTTATGCAAGGTTTTGGCCAATTGACGATCTTTTATTTGTTTTTTAGACACGATTTTATGTACGATGCATAACAATGACAATTTAACAAGTTAATAACAGGCAAAATTGAAACCACAAGCAAACCTAAAGTCCAATTCTATGTTTGAAACTATGGTCAGATTTAGGTTAAGTCTGTAAGGGTCCATGACTAAGAGATTGATCCCACACTTCCTACCTCTGCTTAAAGAGGTGGCGAACGTGTAATATGCACTCCAGTTCTCAAGTCAGGAACAAGAGAACAATCCTATGGTTGGGTAGGCTTGCTTATGACTAAGATCAAACACTATCACTCAGGAAGCTTTTTGGAAAAACAAAGCGCAAACCCCCCGGGGTGACCTCATGCATAGAACATGCGCTAATGAGGCAAGGTAGATTGTCCTTATGGTGGCTTAAACAATAGCCATGTATATGAAACACTGTAATGTCATTCTACGGCTTAAAAAGAGTATGAATCGTATTTTTCGAGTTTCACCCACTCAATTTAAAAAAAAAATTTAAAAAAATCCTCCCTAGTGAAGTCGCCAAATTGTTGGCGTGTTTTTATTTCGCCTACGCGGGATGAGCGCGTATTTGACTACCTCATTGTAAAGGTTTTATTGAAAATGTTTTGAAGTTGCCAACAAGTCTTTAAAGGAAGACTCATAAACCTAATTGGATGTGGGAAATCGTAGGGACAAATTAGGGACTTATCCAATGTAGAATTCACCGTCCTGGCTCCATAGATGGTTAATGAACCATATATTGAGATCGGGGGTGAAGGTACGGTCAGGAACCATGTCGCCCATTGCGTGCCTCTACTTAATATCGATTCATGTCAATTTTATGCAGAAGAATAACCATAAAATATTTTCATACACCCTAAAAATATCTTAGTCTAGTTTGGTTGAGGAAATACATTAAGACTATTTTTTAGTGACATGTTATTTAGCAATCAATACTACTGGGAACCTAACAGGTTGCTCAAATTATCTGGTTAATATTAGAATAGTTCTCTAGGTCTTTGATTAGCAAAAATATCATGTGGGGTGATGAAAGCCTTAAATCATACAATCATGCATAGACATATGAATACAAAAAATAAATAAAATGAAAGAAAAGATTAGAATGTACAAAGGAACAATTTTTATATTAAAGATCTACAGCAGGAAAGAGATAGTTAGTAACTTCAAAATGAAAATCATTAATTTATTCAAGGACCCTCAAGATTATACCGTCACTTGGGTCTGAGAGATTGACAACCTTCGAGACGAGCAATAGTGAAGCCTGAAGATATGAATGTGTTTGTAGATTTGAAAAGTATGAGAGTTTGTGAAGAGGTTTTGTAGAGAGGTTTCGTAAAGTGTATAGTCGTGATGTTACAACTCGAAAATCGTATGGAAACACGTGAGAAAACTGTGGAAAATCAAGACCTATTTATAGGGAAAACGAAACTACGAGTCACGCGTTGGGTGCACCAGGCGTAGCACCCTGTGTGACACACAATCACACGTGTCAGGCGCACATTGGTGCGCCTGACGCAACACACCCAATCAGCTATGTACAGGTAGTTCACACTTTAAAAGAGATAGAAAAGAACACTGCGTGTCACGTAGGGGAGTGCGCTAGGCGCACGACTCTGTGTGACAAATAATGCCATGTGTCAGGCAAACATTGGTGTGCCTGACGCAGTTGGACAATGATGCGCCAGGCGCACCGCCTTACTTTTGACACGTTTTGTGACTCTTTAATAAAACGCATTTAGATGATTTACTTTTATCTTTTAAGTCCGGAAATCCGATTTTAAATATAAATAATCTTTGAGAATATTTATTTATTAAAATAAAACAATTAATTATCATGAATAATTAATTATTGGGCTTTTTCAAAGAATTGGGCTCAAAACTTTATTTACGAGCTCAAAATGCAATTAATTATCAGGAATAATTAATTGGGCTTTAAAATAGGATTAAAATAAACTTTGACACTTTAAAAATAGTTTTGGGTTGGCTTTTCGGATTGCTCTCCCCTTGGGTCTGACCAATTAAGACTGCGGTATGTTTTATCATCGGGTCCTTAAATGGGGAGACACGATTATGTGTCTACAGAGGGCATAATTTAACTGTTCGCGGACCACTACTATAATCCGCCTGCAACCAAATGTTAGAAAATCCAGTTTCTTCTTTGTCCAGTATTTGATGAGGTCTGGAGCTAGAAGCCGCTCTTGCACTCTCACCGATTGTAATCTCGATGGGTGGGGCTCCCAAGACGGGAAGGACCCTTGATTAAGATCCATAACGTCATTGCTAATACCCTGGTCACAGACCAAATGAGGGAGATTTCTAACTGTCCTACGATCCAAAATTTTATGTCTCAACTCTCGTAGCGTCTGTTTATCACGGCTTTCCCTAGCGAACGGTCATTAAGAAACTTGGACCTAAGTTCCATTTCTCTAGCGGTTGTAAGGGGAAATTCAGCTAGAAGTCGTGTTTTTCCTTCCAGAAGGCTAAAGGCGGAAGAACTCAGTCCACCATCCACAGAAGAGGGGGAAGAAGGGTCACTTTCGATCATGAAGGCATCACTCGGAGTCTTTTTGCTATCAGATTGGTCCGACATATTTCGAAAATGCAAAGAAGGAAAATACAATTAAGCAAAAGGTAAAGGAAGTACTTGAAAAAGAAAGCTTCGCGGTGAAAAATGGTCGAAAAAACCAAACAATCACCGAAAAAGTCCGCTGGATCTCTAAAATCACCAGCAAAAGTCCCACACGCAGAGGACAAGAAATTTTCGGTTGAATGTCTACGGAACAGACTAGAGCTTCGCCGGGAAAGTGAGAAAAAATACGAACTTTAAATCTTCGAAGAAACCCAGACCAAGAACTCTTGTGAAAGGGCGAAATTCTTCAAACACTGTAAGAGAAATAGTACTTCTATAAATAGCCATTTGGTATTCTGCAGGTACATTCTGAACACTACATTCTCTCTCTCTCTCTCTCTCTACTTTCTCTCTCTAAATTCTTCACGAACATAGTACTGACTTGAGCTTCGGAGGGGGTTTCCTCGCATCCCACTCTAGGGTAGCTTACATTTGCCTCCTTGCAGCCATTCACTCACGGACGCCTACTCTATTACTGACGGGCACATTCGAGGACCGTTACCGTTCTGATACCGGAACACCATTAACCTGGCTACTACTTTCAATATTAAGCAGATTGGCATTAATATTAATATGTATAAGATAAGGAATGGTGGGGGGATGATATGTTGGTTTTTTTGAGAAAAATGGGCTTTTGGGACTTACTAATGATATTCCTCTTCATATTGTGTTTAGGAAAGCTTTTGATGTTTTATCCAAGAAGGTCTAGACCGATGATGTACTAGTCTAAAGTTCATGCATGGAAGAATAAATCCCACCCTTTTAGTTAAATCATCAAAGGTTATATTATGCTTCTTGTTGTGTGTGTGTGTGTGTGGGGGGGGGGATTCAATTTCTATCATTTTGTTTGTCTTTCTGTACCTTTTGAAAGTTAATAATTGGTTATTGACGTCCTGATTCTTATTTTATGTTATGATTAAGTTGCTTAAGATATCAAATGACATTTGATACAAAAAGATATTAGTAAGACAAAGTAACTCGATCATTTTATTTACGATCCCGCTAACGTGCACCCCACATGCATTAGATAAGATTTGCATTTTTATATGGAATGGTCATATCATTATTGTTTGATATTTAATGTGCTGAAAAGATAGTATATATTTTAGTATTTCAAATAAGAGCATTGAATTTTCTTTCTCTCTCGTAATAAATTATGCTTTAACATCTAATTCTACTTTTCAAACTAATCTATTTTGATAGCAGACAAATGATGAACATTATTATACATTCTTAAACCCTAAAATCTCACGTCTCACCAATTTCTTTCCGAGCTCAATTCAAAAAAACCAAAACCAAAAATAAAACCAGAGACAAAACTTTAAAATCCTAAAGAACTCAATTTTTCTTAAAAAAAATCAACAGAACTAACTACAATCTGAAAGAGATAGATTTTAGAAAGTAATTTGTTTTTGGGTTTTCATGAAATCAAACAATTTCCAAACCCTGAATAACAAAAGCAAGAAGAAGAAGAAAGTAAAAAAAAAACGAAGAATTGGTTGTTTGATATAGGATATTTTTTTTATAAATAAGTCAACCTTTAAGTCATCCACTAAAACAAGTCATTCTTTTGGTTAATTTTGAATAAGTCTAACTTTGGCACACATGAATTTTAAACAAATCAACTTTAGTAACCGGTTTAATAGGTTAAAAAAAATTTTATTTTGTATTTTTAAATTGTTTATCCTCTCTCTCCTCTCCTCTCTTCCATAGCTACCGCCCCTCTTCTCTCTCACCCAACACCCTAACCGCACCCAGAATCCACCAAGTTACCACTACCCACCAGTAGCCAACACCCCAGCCCCACCATTGTCGAACCGCAACACCACCACTCAAAATTCAACCCTCCTTTTTCTCTCTCTTGAACCTAACTTTATCTCTTTAAACGATGGTGTCCTCAGCAAGAGAAAAATCATTCTTCAGACTAATAATACAACAAGTCATCATACCAAATACTCTTACAATCAACTAAATCTAAAACGCACATCACCACCGTAATATTCTCCCTTCTCTCTCTCCTCCTCCTCATAACCCCCACCACCTCCTCAACCTAAACCCCAAGCCTGGAGTCATTCCTAACACAACAATCCTAACTAGACCCTCACGCAAGCAACGACTAAAGACACGCCGGGAATATTGACACCGACAAATTTGTCATGAAGGGAGCCTTGCCTCAAGCAAAATCGTGCGTGGAAAAAGCAGCGACATCATCTTCAGATGAGAAGAGGTTTTGGTTTCATCGGAGGAGCTGCTTCTCGTGGTTTTAGTGGGTGGTGGTGGGCCTAGGGAGGGGCTAGGGTGTTGGCTTGGGTTAATAAAATCCCAATTCTTAATTTTCTCATGGTAAAAAAAAAGCTCCAAATAGAATTTCAGAATACTAAGTAACATGTGAAACTCTTACCCTTGTCTAGGGTTAGGCAGGTTGTTTTCGATTTGGAAATTCCAACCTGAACCTAACCCGTTTAGTTTTCAGGTCGAGTTCAAGTTAACTCATTTACTTAAACAAGTCAAAATTCTCAACCTAACCCCACTTAAATCAGGTTGGGTTCGGGTCGGGTTATGGGATTCGGTCAGTTTTTGCCAACCCTTGGAAATTGTTCTGATCTCATTGGTTGAAGTTCAAGACTATCAACATAAAGGTATTGGAAACTCGGATGCGGTCAACATGGCTTGATCAAGAATGCTCTTTCCCAAACTATGTCATAATGATAGACTTCATCAACTATAGTTGCTTGATTCAGCAAATATAAGGAAGATGCATTGCTCTATCTGGTTAATTGTAGTTTCTCCGAAGAAGGATTTGATTTGACCTTATTTGATTGTATCTTGTTTTTCTTTAATATATACCTATTGTAGATGTCATTAGGCCTTCAATTAATGAAAATTCTGTTATAAAAGAATCTCCACGTCGAATATAATTTATATTTTTGAATTGAGGCGCGGAACCATGCTCATTATATCATGGGATACGATATAAGTTTCCCTCATCCACACCTAGCGCCACAATCAGCTAGTCATCAAAACCATAAATACTAGTATAAAAATAGATGAACACATATTATAAAGCAAAGCACTTAACATAGTAACATGGCATTTAAGATATGCAATCACTTATTTTATCCAAACCCACAGTACTAATCATTTAATAATTATATTTATCACTAAATGAGCTCATGTATCGATAATCATGGGTTATAATTTATACAGTTTTTGGTGTACAATATTGTTCATAATGCAGTGAGATATATTTTTATTTGACCAAGATAGATGTAAGTGTTATTTTCGCGTTTGGAG
The DNA here is from genome assembly GCA_947648045.1 of Beta corolliflora. Lineage (NCBI taxonomy): Eukaryota > Viridiplantae > Streptophyta > Magnoliopsida > Caryophyllales > Amaranthaceae > Beta > Beta corolliflora. The sequence continues at coordinate 278,232 of CANSZD010001408.1, forward strand.
CTTCATAATTAATTGTTGTCGACTTGCCCAAATATTAATCCAGGCCACGCGATATAATAACTGGATAAGTACACACTAATAACTACTTATTGGCCAAGGCTAAATTTACAATGCGGATAGTGAATCACTCACTATACACAAAATTGTAAGTTTTTTATTGGCTTATATTTTGTAGGGTTTAAATTACTGAGAGTATCCTCTTTCTCTTCATTTTAAATGGAAATTTGAAATCAATTTAAGGTTAAATTTTATATGGAAATTTGAAATCAATTTAAGATTAAATTTCAAATTTAATTTGTGAGTTTCAATGCAACATTAATTAATGTCATCTTTCTGGAACAAGCTAATCAGGAGATTAAATTTAGTGTAATTTTTTAGAAAGTTTTTTAGTAACTACAATTAAATTGTAGCTACTATAATTGCTTAAATCTCATCTCTTTATTACTATTAATTAATTTATCTTTACCACTAATTTAATTAATCTTTAAAACCTTAAATAAAAGAAAAAACGACAAAAGAGTTAACTTTGATTAAAATTCAAATAGTTGTCAAACGTGTTCTTATTCCCATAGTTAGATATTTAAAATTACTTGTAATAAATTATAATGATAAGACATTATATTTTCCATACTTTTTATATTTAATTTTTAAAAAGTATCACCAACTTAATAATACATTATTAAACTATAATGCTCTTTGTTTCCACAATGCTCTTTGTTTCGTACGTAGTGTGCATCAAATAAGGTTGTTTTGGATCTTTTTTCATTTTTTAACGATCTAAATATATATATATACTAAATTTATATTATATGTATAGTATGGAAAATATAGCAAAATGGGTGTCTAATTGTAAAGAGTGAAAATATACGTGCTTTGGGTTTTTTTTTTTTTAACGAAATATATTTTTCGAGTTATTATTGTTGAAAATAAATCTAATATAATTAAATGAACACTCCCTCTCATCATTATTGTGAATTTCGTCAATCGTCATCCACGTCATACAATGCACAAATTTTTCGAGTATAATGCAAAAGATAAAAAGTTACTTATTGTTCTGGTATCAAAAATTTATTTTTGTTCTAATGTAATTTTATGATAGATTATCAATTTTTAGCAAATTACGTGTATTTAATAATGTACAATAATTTTAATTTATATAAATAATATTTTTAAATGCAATGTGGCAAAATATTATTAGTGGTGTATATGGATTCTCTATACACATACAAAGTGTAAGTCTATCACCTACCCTACTTCTGGTAATTTTTAAAGGTTACAACATAGTGACTTACACACTCCATAACGAATAGCTTTAATCACAAATATATTTAACTAGTCTTAAGGCCCGTGCAATACACGAGTTTTTTTTAATGTGTCAAAATTTTAATTATTTGTTATTGGGAGTAACAATAAGTTAAACGTCTTTTGTCTTTTATTTTTTAATAGGTAAAAAGAATCCTCAAGGGTACCTCGTACAGGGCACCCACCTAGAGGCCCATCAGAAGTCAGACACCTCCCAACCTCCCTAGCTCCCTCTTAAATCCCAAGTAAATTACTTGGGGTAGGAATTGAACCACATTTTACTCCATTCACCCCACCATTTGACCCTTCTAACTGCGTATGTGTAGGAAAAAATACAGTGGAGGAGTATTATTTTATATGACCATAATGTTAAATTAGTAAATAGTTTAGCAAATATTTCATATGTTATTTTAGTTGTTTACTGAAAACCAAATTCGATTAAACTTTTGTGTTCAATCTCATTGATCAAGTGGAAGCGATAGGATCTTTTAACTTATTAAACTTATGATACTTGGAATTTCATTCACCAATGTAGATAACGTGGCGCTAAAAATTTTTAAATCTTAAATATTAATTATTTTCTATTTCATTGGTCAAATATAGGTGCTTGCTTATGTAGTGCTCCCAATATTTCCGAATAAAGCCTCTTTTATAAGAAAAAATGTCTTTCTTAGTATGGTTATAAAAAGTGCTCATTACCTTATAAAGTTGTATGTTTTGATTCATATTTCTTTAAATTAAAAAGTATTTTTTAGTTATTACCACCTTAGATAATACTTCCTCCATTTTCTAACACTTGCAACAATTTAACTTTCACGCTTGCGAATGCACAACTTTGACAATTAATATCGTTAATTATATGTTGTAAAAAATTATAAAAAGCTAATATGAGATACCAACTTTACTCACTTTTGCCACCTTTGTAATACCAAACATTCTAATTTCACCCCCATTTGACGATATCGGTTGAAAAATCATACAAACCGTTATGCCACTGGCAGATCTTACCTTTTTCCTTCCCTTGAACTCGATTTTACCTCTTTTTCTCATTCATTAGTTTCCTACCTCCTCCATTGAATTCCTCTGAACTATTTAATTTCCTTTTTTTCTGTGACATTTGATACTCTCTCACTTCCACAATAATAATCTTTTTTACTTTCAAAGTATCTCTCTGCCTTTCTTTGTCACTGTTGAGACGTGAGAGAGCCATGCTAGTATAGGTAGTGTTTAATTGTGAATTTAAATTCAATACCAGCTTGTTGTTTTGGCTTCTAGTTACTAATTGATTTCAGCTGAAAACCATTTTATGAGCAATTGTTGGTGCCCATTTTTGGTGATGGTTGGAAGTGGCATGAAAATTAGATACATCTTCTCAAATGGCTCCTAAAATCTGTATTAGGCACATAGGTCTTACATTAATAATATTCCTCAATAATACTACTTAAGACTATAAAAAAATTAGTTAAGCTTATTAACACTAATGGAATATAAAAATTAATCTTGAGATTTTAACAATTACATCACGTTTTTGGTTGAGTTGTTCATTGGACAAGCACCAAAATTAGAAGCTAATAACTTGAGGAGGACATCAACTTGTATTAAATAAGATCCGGATCATATAGCAATTCACTCTAAAGTGCCAGGTAAGTAATGCAATCTCCTTCCCAAATAATTAATGAACCCCTTAATGTAAGCCATGTGGAATCTTCATCAGGTAGCTAATACTATATATATTATTTGCACAATTGCACCAAGCTCCCTTTTCACGGCTATATAAAGAGGCCAAGTACTCCACTTTATTTTCACCAAGCTCAACAAATAAGAAAAAATAAAGAACCAGAGGAGAAGAAGAGAGAGCATAAAAGAGATGGAGATGATGATGAAGAAGAGCGTGAGTGTGAGTTTGTTGGTCATGTTTGCCATTATGGTGCTGTTAGCTAAAACTGAAATCGCTTCTGCTGCTCGCCAACTTGATCCCCTCTCACAAATTATTCTTGCCGAAGAGTTTGTTAGCGACGCCCATCGTCCACTCACTTGTGGTGGCTCAGGAGCTTTTTGCACTCCCTTCAACCCATGTTGCCGAGATTATAATTGCTATGGAGTATGTGTAGCCAAATGCTTCCCGAACTGCTACTACTAAACTAATATGGAGTATTTATAATCATATACTCCAACCATAGTTATCAATAAAGGTGGGAGTATTTAGTTTTTGCTTCACGTAGTTGCTTTAAATTAATATGGGGATGTCATTTTGTATGATATACTCCTACTTGATGTTGCTGACTTAGCTTATTGTTCTATGGTTTCAACTTTCCGTGCATGTACTTGTTAATCATCAATGAAATGGTTTGTGTGTTATGTATGTTGTATATTGTTAAATGCTAATACACTACCAGACCCCCTCCTCCCTCCACTTCTTTTTTTTTTTTTTGCTAAGTAAGATAAGATATATTAGACAAAGACAAATTACATCTTAAGCTACCTGAAGGACAAACCCAACAGGAGCAACACAAAGAGTGTCAACAGCACACTCCACACAAAAGACCACAGTCTTACAGACTCAAAACCCAACTTTTATCTGCACTAGAAAGTTTCCTAGGCAGAATGGCCAAAATTCTCATCCTAGTTACATTTTTCAACATTTTAACAGAATGAGCAACTGTAGGAATCTTTTTATTCCACAAGATTTCATTTCTACTCTGCCAAATCACATAAATCATGGTAGCAACAGCAGCACAGTAGACATTTCTTCTGAACTTAGAATGCTTGCAATCTTTAATCCATCTCAGGACTCTCTGAAGAACATTACCAGTATAAGAAATATGCAGCCAATTTTTTACCTCCTGGAAGCATCTCTTACTATATTGGCATAGGAAAAAAAGATGAGTATGAGTTTCATCTCCCATATTACAAATCAGACATTTGGCATTTTCATCTAGCCCAATCTTGTGTAACCTCTATGTAGTCTGCAATCTCTGCTGCATTACCATCCAGCAAATAAATCTATCCACACAAAACCATGCCATGAGATACGAGGCTGCTGCTGCACCAGCTTCCTGTACATAGCTTTAACTGAATAATGTTGCATGTTACACAGATCATTCATAGTGCAGACTTGCTTAAGCTTTTCCTTTGTTGCACAAATCTGCCTCCAATACCAACTTACCCCTTGATTAGGGACATAATCCCACCAATCAGAGTCCTGAAGATACACAGAGTGAATCCATTTAACCCAAACATTATCCTGCTTATTTGCAATTGCCCAAACATATCTCCCCATACAAGCAACATTCCACCAAAGCACATCTCTAAAGCCAAGACCACTAGAGTTTTTCTTACAGCATAGCTTATGCCAAGCAATAACACCAGGCTTTTGACAAAACATTTGCCCACTCCTAAGGAAGGCTCTACATATTTTATTGATTTCTTGCAAAACACACTTGGGAAGAATGTAAACTTGGGCCCAATATTGATGCAAACTCAATAAAACCGAATTAATGAGTTGCACCCTTGCCTTTGTATGACAAGTTCCTTGAACTCCAAGTCCTAATTCTTCCAATCATCTTATCAATTAAGATATCACAATGAGCTCTAGAAATCCTCTTTGAGCAAATGGGAACTCCCAAGTACTTAACAGGAATATTACTTCTTTGGAAGTTAGACACCTCCTTTACCCTCTCGAACATCATCATCATTCATACCACAACTATAAAAAAGGCGACTTACGGATGTTGGCTTTTAAACCAGAAGAGTAATAAAAGAGCTTGAAAGCCTGGAGCATGATATAAATGGACTTGAAATCACCCTTGCAGCAAAGGATGAGATCATCTGCAAAATATAAGTGAGTAAGCTTCAAAGCTCTACATCTAGGATGATAAGAAAAGCCTTCCACAAAATCTAAATTCTTCAGAATCCTAGATAAGTACTCCATACTTATCACAAAGAGGAGGGGGAAAATAGCATCCCCTTGTCTCAAACCCCTCTTAGAAGGAAAATAACCATGAAGGCTACCATTAAACATGATAGAAAATTTAGGGGTAGACACACACTCCATAATCAGCTTGATAAAGTGACTAGGAAAATTCAAATATTCCATCATTTCCTCTAAAAAAGCCCAGTCAACGATTATCATAAGCCTTCGAATATCAATCTTCATAAGACAAACCTGGTTTAGCGACTTTTCTCCCATAATGCTTAACCATATCCTGAATTACCATGATATTATGCACAATAAAACGCCCATGAACAAACCCCCTTAGTTCTCATTTATGATATCAGGTAAAACAGCCCTCAACCTATTAGCTAACACCTTAGTTATGCATTTATACAAGACATTACAGCAAGAAATAGGTCTGAAGTCTCCAACATTATTAGGACATTTGATTTTTGGAATGAGAGTAATAGCAGTAGAATTAAGCTCTTTAAGAAGCTTACCTCCCCTGAAAAATCCATAATTGCATCAATGATGTCTGGACCCACAATCCCCCATGTATCCTTGTAAAAATGTGCTCCGAAACCATCAGGCCCTGGTGATTTATCACCAGGGATAGAGAAAAGGGCCTCTTTAATCTCAACAGCAGAATAAGGCCTATCCAGCATTGCCCTGTGCTCCTCAGATAAAATAGGGCCACTATGCACAATAGCCTGAACAACATGTCTTCTGGAATCACACTTTGTACCCAGCAACTCTTAGTAAAACTCCAGAAACGCAGCAGGCACAGACTGAGCAGAATCTTGCCAATTACCATGTTTATTATAAATGGCATAAACATGGTTTTGAATTCTTCGAGCTCTAATACTTTGATGAAAAAGCTGAGAGTTTTCATCTCCATCTCTAACCCAAGTCATCTTGGATTTCTGTTGCAAATATTCAATGTAACATTGATGTTTCTCTTTATAGTCTTCCACAACCAACAATTCAGCATTAGCTAAATTTGTATCACCCGGATTCTGATGCATAAGAGATTGAACTTGCTGCATTTTCTAAAAAGCTTGGATGTCAGCAATTTGCACATCCTGAAAACCATTCTTATTCAAGTCTTTCAGCTCAGACTTGACTTGCTTCAATTTTTGAACAACCACAAACATCTTAGAACCAGTTATATCTCTATTCCAAGCATTAGAGACTCTGGAACTAAAATTAGCAGCCCTTCTCCACATTGTAAAATATTTAAAAGGCTTTTTCCCCTCTTCTTGCCTTGGATAAACAGTTAATAACCTAGGACAATGATCAAAAGTTCCCTCATTCAGGAAACTTGCTTCAGCTGTAGAATAACTATTCACCCAACTAGGATTAGCCATAATTCTATCAATCTTCGAGAAAACTCTTGAACTATCTTGTTGCTTATTATTTCTAGTAAAAAAATTACCTGTAGAGTGTAAGTCACTCATGTTACACTCCTGCATACACAGGTTTATCTGCTCAATTTCACTACTACGAACAAGACTACCAATTCTTTCCTCAACTGACATAACACAATTCAAATCACCACCTAACAACCAAGGACTATTAGTATTATATCTCTTTAAATCTTGCCAAACCTCCATTTTTTTACCACTATCATTAAAAGCATAAATGAAAGTGCACAGGAAACTTGGCAATCCACTAATAGGCTCAACCAGACAGTGAAGAGTTTGACTTGATCCACCAAGAATACTCACAGTCAAAACCCCAGGCTTCCAAGCAACAACGATCCTACCACCATCATGAAATGATGAATTAGTAGTAAAGCACCATCCTCCAAACATTCGCTGGTAAAGACTTCCCATATTAGAAGCCTTCACCTTAGTCTCCAGAAGACCAACTAGCCCAACATTAAGATGCTGAATAAAATGTTTCACATCATTCTGCTTTTTGGCTAGATTGATCCCCCGGACATTCCAGAATAGGATATGGACATTCCAGAATAGGATCATATCCATTAGAAGTGGAAGAGTTCCCTCCCCCCACTCCTATTTCTCCAATTACATGAGCATTCATAGCATCATTCTTCCTTAAATCATCATGTTCACTGTCAACTCCTAACATGTCAAAAGCATTATTAATGACAGTAGGCTTGCTTTGAGATTGTCTGACTTTAAGAGGCTTTAAAGCCTTCTGAAACCCATCCAAATCCACCAGAGCACTCTGATTTTCATATCTAACTTCAGTGTTTTGAACCACATTTCCAACCACAGGAACAACAACCTGCTTTGGAACCCAGATTTTTCTCACTTTAGCAACTCTGCACTCCTTCAATTCATGTCCCAGTTTATGGCAATGAGCACAAATACTAGGCTTCCATTCATAAGAAATATGAGCAGATTATTTTTCACCATATTCATCCATAAAAGGCAAGAACTCAGGAAAATTATGCTTCAATTTCACCTCAATTAACACCCGTGCATATTGAATTTTCTCTCATCTTCTTGTAGCCTCATCTCGTTGTAATGGCTTCCCAAGTTTAGAGACAATCTTGAATAATGATTTTTCTCCCCAATATTTGAATCCAACTCTCACGTGAATCCAAATAGGCAAGGTTTCAATTGCATCATTCTCAAAATCCATATCCTGTGACCATGGCTTCATGATTAAGGGTTTGCTATCAAAAAAATATACACCACCAAGAACCTTATCACGAGTATCCATCGCAGCAAAACGAACTATGAATACTCCTTTCTTCACCACAACTACATTGTCAACATTATACTGTTTCCAAATCCTTCTAAGAAAACCCTCCATCACATGCAATGGCGGAATAGCACCAACAACATAGCAAACAATTGACGAATTCCAAAAATCAATTTCGTCCTGTATATCCTGTAATTCAATATGCACAATATCTAATTCATCAATTTCAGATTCAACTATTTCATTCACAGATCCAAAAATAATCGGTTCATTCACAGTATTTTCTATAACCTTTTCAACATCTAATTCCTCAATTTGTTGCAAAATTGGGATTACAAGCATACCTTCATTTACAGTTGACTCCACTGATTTCTGCTTAGAACTCCTATGAATTGAATCGAGCCATTCATTGAAAGAGTAACGGAGTTTCGATTGTTGCTTCAAATCCCGAAGAGACGATTTCGGGGTCAAATTTTCTTCGCAAAAACCAAAATTAATTGCTTCTACTCCCATGATTTCATCAACTGAGAGAGTTTTAAGAGCTTGAGAATCCGAAGTCGGACCTCTAGGCTTCACAACCATCTTTCCACCTCCAGATTTTCTGGCCATGGCTACTGCGCATGTTATCAAATATACGCCGAGAGAAAATTGGAGAGAAAAAATTGCGTCTAAAAAAAAAATTGGCTCTCTCCCTCCACTTCAAATATACATAAAATCATACCCTTTTTCTTACTAAGTTAGTGTAGTATATATATATGCAAACCCACAAAAACAACCTAAGCTTTAGCTAGAAGGTGCAAACCAACTAGGTTGGACTCCACCACTCAAGCAAATCAACAAAAGCTATACATCACAGCCATCACTGCCGTAACAAAATCTACATATTCAAACACCAACTAGAATCAGTCCTAGAAATTATTTGTGGAAGAGTAACTAAGATTCTACTTTTTACAACTTGTTTCAAATGTTTAATTGTAGAATTAACAGTGGGAACCTGATGATGCCAGTAACTTTTATAAAACCAAAATTTCTCAGGTAGTGCAATGGTTACACCATAAGTTGTACTGTTATACTGACATATCTTATCCACGCATGTGAAATCAAAATATTAACAAAATTGTATCTCCTCCCTCTTTGCAGTGTTCCTGTGCCACTGCAGCCTCGCCGCACAAACCGCAACTTGTTCTTCATGTTATGCAGTACATCCATCTCTTTTCTTTAGGTTTTTGTAGTGTAATTATTGTTATTATAAATATGTCTCCCCTTTTACTAAGATTATGAAACATACCATCGTTGTACTTGGTCGGGACTGAAGAGGAGCAATCAAAGCCAAAGTGTAAACCTCTTTTGAGGCGCATGTTTATTTTTCTTTTACGACACTCATTTTTTGAACCCTACTGAAACGTTGCACTATAAATAGCCCTTTATCACGCGATTAAAAAGACGGGGAATTTACATATTCTAAAAACTCAAACAAACACTAAATTCCCTCGCAAACACACTCAAACAAGAATTTTCATTCTTTCGCTTTGTTTGAATTTTCATTCAAGAACTTTCTTTTTCAAGGCTAGCAATTGATTTCTCCAACGTTCATATAGTTAGACCTAGGCGATAAAGTTATAATCTTGAAGATCAATTCTAATTTATTTCTTTTTATACTAACTGCTTGATTTTCATTATGTAGGAATTAATTTAAGAACATGCGCATGTAGATTTGTATATCTGTACACTAGTAGAAAAATGATAATTCGCGTCTGCTTATTTGCGTCGCATGTATTAATAACTGACACAAATGTCCAAGAGCGGACGATTTGCGTAGGAATATAATCAACGTCTAGCACAAATACCCACAACAAATGAAAGGCAAGAGGATTTGCATCGCGTGACCCTACCCATCCGACGCACATGAGTAAAGTAGATTTGCATCGAACTCGCCTATTGTGCGATGCAGATTTGTGTATCAGGCTATTTGCGTCGGATTTATAAGCCCATCCGACGCAAATGGGTTTCGGGGCCTCGCAATTTGGATCCAATTTGCGTTGGACCATATTTTCCATGCGACGCACATATACCGCTTCTCCTTTTTTATTTTCAAACCCTAGCTACCAGAACTCTCCTTCACGCCGTCACTCCTCTCCTTCTCTCTCTCCCTCTCTCTCTTTCATAGCTGCACTTCTCCTCTTTCACTTTAGGGTTTCCATCCCTCACAATCCCTCACCTCTCGACTCACCATCATCGCTCATCTTCAACCCTCATCGCCCCACGAACAACAACCACCGCTGTCACTCACTCCAGCACATCACTCTGGCAATCATCCTCTCTCTTTCTTCGCCTTCCAGTCTCGGTCTCAAACCCTCGTCGTTTCGTCTCGAGGTCTTCACTCAATTTAATTTTATCTTGGTTGAAGATATATGGGTCGAAGTTTAGACCACTCAATTCAATTTTATCTGGAAAAAGTTCAACAATTGCAAAAAGTTCGCCGATGTAATTACTCAACAAATGCTGCTTCCAGTAAACACGAAATGAACCGCCTTACTCAGCCAAAAAAGGGGTCATATCACTGCATCTTGAGCCTGAAAGTTTTCGCCCACTCTTGGATCTAAACTTCACATCAGGAGCACTAGCAAGTTTTGGTATGTTGTTTCCTCTCTCCTCATTTCGTTTTTTTGAATTTTTTTAGAGCATCTAATTAATTACTGTCATGGCATGCGACAGACAAGAAGAAACATATCAGAAATGAAGCACGAAACTTGTTCGAACTTTTCCGGCGGTTACTGGTTGTGTTTGATGGTGAACTTCAATTTTCTTTTTGAGACACGAAATTGGTGCGAATTTTGTACAATTTGTATAAGTTTTTCATTTGAGTAATACAAGTGATTTCATTCTACCTTGGTTAAATTCTTTTTTATAAGTTTAGATTGTTTATCAGTTTAGAATTTTGTTTCATGGCTTCAATCACAGAACGATTGTAGAGAACTCTTAGAATCATAGTTTGGTATCTAATGGTGGTGGAATTTTTTTTTGTTGCAATTTCTGGAATCTGAATAGTTTGGACCTTTTTTTTTTTGTTTTGTGAAAAAGCAATTTGCTTCGGATGGGCCAAGTTGATCCGACGCAAATCACTCATTCCAAGAAGCATGTGCGTCGCACATTGTCCGATGTGTGACACAAATGAAGCTCCTGTGCAGGCTGGGCTATCCGGCAATGGAGTCTTGTGCGTCGCACATGGCTATGGGTCCGACGCAAATAGTTTTAGATCTTCATCGTGTCCTAATCCGACGCAGATCATCTCCACCAAATTTGCGTCGAGACCTGTGGCGTCGGACCCGTGTGCAATGCAAATGGGTGTCTGGGGTCCGACGCAAATCATTGATTTTGTACTAGCGGTATGTTATTTCTAACCTTCTTATAAATTATTTTTATAGTTATTTGTATGATTTAAATGATTTATATTCCTTTTGAATTGCAATTGTATGATCACATATGTCTCCCTTAGCACCCGATGATGAAACAATATCCTCGTCCTACTTAATTAGTCTTATGAAAGAGGAGCAATCAAGAGCCTAAGTCCAAATTAAATCCGTTTTGAGTCAAAATACATTTGAAAGTCCGTTTAAAAGAAATTTCAATTGCAAAGTCCAATTAGTTATTCATGGTAATTAATTGAATCTTTTAGTAAATTGTTTTCTCAAAATTAGATTTTTATGATTTAAATAAACATCATCATCATCATCATTATTAGGCAGAAGCTAACCGACGAACGCCCTGAAGCCTTAGATGATAAGAATAAAATATATAACTTTTTCTTATATTTATTGCTTTTACTTAAATAGTGCTTATCGTCCCCATTTTGTAAATGGGAAAACTGAACTAAATGCCTGTTAGTATTATTTAGGGTTTTGCTAAATGACGCCCTAAAATTACTTATTTACGCCCTAAATACAGTATTTTTATACATTGTATATGTATACCTTCATTTCTTTTCATTTTCCATTTCTTTTCTCTTTTTCTGCCTTTCAGTTCCCCTTTCCTTACCGCCACCACCACCACCTGATCCAACAGTCCACCATAATCAGTCCTGAAATTTTTACCAAAACCCTTTTACAAATTATGAATCTATACAATAATTAACCCATAAGCAAAATTCACAAAGGAAATTTACCCAGATTGCAACGTACCCTTGTACAAATAATGAATTGAAATTACCCAGATTGCAGAGATTACCCTTTCACAAATTACAGATTGCGAAGATTTTTTTAGAAGGCAGGCGTCCACCATATTTAGGCAAAAATTGAAATTACTCAGAACACGAAACTGGAGATTTTTGCGATTGGAATTGGAACAACTCTACCGCCACCACAACAGGAACACCGCAACAGCCACCATACCATCAGTCGTTCTTAATTTTTTTTAAAAAAAAAATAGGTGAGGCGCCCACCATGGACGCCCCACCACAGCACAAGGCGTCCATGGTGGACGCCCCACCACAGGCACAGGCGTCCATGGTGGACGCCCCACCAGAGGTACAAGCGCCTACCATGGACGCCTGTACCTGTGGTGGGGCGTCCATGGTGGACGCCTCACCTTTTTAAAAAAAAAATAATTTGATGGTGGTGGTTCAGAGAGAGGAAAGCTTCAACGATTGTTGATAGTGGTTCTGGTGGTGGTGGTTTGATGGTGGTGGTGCAGAGAGAGGAAAGTATCGGCCATTATTGTTGGCAGTGGTTCTGGTGGTGGTGGTTTTATGGGGTGGAGTGGGAAAGTCAAGGAGGGAGAAAAGTCTAGAGGTTATTGTGGTACAAGGTAAGGGAGAAGAAGGGGAAAAAAGATAGGATTTTTATACATATTTGTATTTTTATACATATTTAGGGCGTTAGTAAGAAAAAATAGGGCGTCATTTAGCAACCCAGATTATTTACGAGGCTGGAAACAATCATCCTCAATCTCTTGCCTCGAAAGCCAAACCGAAAAATGTCAGTCTCTCGCCGGAAAATCCAATTTCCAACAGCGGAAAAGGTCGAAATTTCAACGATCGCCACAGAGCGACGAGTGTGGAGATTCCACGAGCGAGATTCTGGCAACGGCAGAGGGGCAAATTTGGAGTTTGTAAGGAAAGCGGTGCATAATTTGTCAACTTCGGAGTGAAGATTAAGTATAAGCTTCTCTCCAATGACTTCAATTTGGTTATGCTCATCGGCACCAAATCGAGTCGACGGTGCTGGTGGGGATCGAAAAGATATGTTTCAAGGAGGGAGTGAAAGAGGGGAAGTAGATCGACGTTTTACGGAAACGGCGTCGTTCGGGGAGAAGTAGGATTGTTGTTGTTGTTGCTGTTGAGTTTTGTGCAACAGAGAAGTTTTTTAGTATCCCGGTTTAAGGGAGGTGGGAGAGAAAATTTATGAAGGGTTCTAAATCTTTCAAGAGTTATCGCCGCCATATTTCAAACAACCAATTCTTTGTTTTTGCACTTTCTTCTTCTTCTTGCTTTTGTTCTTCAGTGTTATGAAATTGTGTAATTTGATGAAAACCCAGAAACATATTACTTTATGAAATATCTCTCTCTTTCTGATTGTATTTCTCTGACAAATTCGTTTGAGAAAATTTGAGGTCTTTAGGGTCTTATTTAGTGCAAATAATAGATAAAGAAATTAGAAAAATATAGATAAACTTTCTCCCTTGGATAGTTACATTCCTTCTAGTTGATACTGCAAATATTAGATAGAGAAATCTAAAAATTTGCAAAGGTGTGATTGTGAATATGTGATTATGGACATGGTAGAGAGTAACAATTGGATGAGCCTTACATGGATTTCAATCTACAACTTATAAAATTGAAATTAAATTGGTGACATTAATTATCCTAATTAAAAAAAGCCATATAAGTTGTCATGTCATCGTCAACAGGATTTGTGACTCAAAGGGTTACCCGAACATTTTCCATTTTGTTTTATTTTTTTGAATTGGACTTAAAAAGAAATTGGTGAGAGGCGAGAGTTCAGGGTTTAAGAATGTGAACTAACGTTCATCATTTGTCTGCTATCAAAATGTATTAGTTTGAAAAGTAGAATTAGATGTTAAAGCATAATATAATATGAGTGAGAAGGGAAATTCAATGCTCTTATTTGAAAATACTAAAAAATATGATATGGTCATTCTATATAAAAATGATATATGTTTTATCTTTTGAGCACATTAAACATCAAACAATAATGATATGGTCATTCTATATAAAAATGAAAATCTTATCTAGCGCCTCTAGGATGCACGTTAGCAGGATATATCGTAAATATCATTCTGTATTAAATATCATTAGATATCTTAAACAAATTAATCATGAAACAAAATAAGAGTCAGGACGTCAACAACCAATTATTAACTTTCAAAAGGTACTGAAAGACACATACAAAATGATAGAAATTAAATACACCCCTCCCCCCCCCCACACACACACACACACAACAGGAAGAAGGATATATCCTCCGATGATTTAACTAAAAGGGTGGGATTTATTCTTCCATGCATGAATTATAGACTAGTACATCATGAGTCTAGATCTTCATGGATAAAACATCATAAGCTTTCCTGAACACAACATGAAGAGGAATATCATTAGTAAGTCCCAAAAGCCCATCTTTCTCAAAAAAACCAACATCTGATCCCCCAGCATTCCTTATCTTATACATATTAATATTAATGCCAATCTGCTCAATACTGAAAGTAGTAGTCGGGTTAAAGGCACCGCCACTACCACCGGTAGCAATGTACGACTGGCCCGGTGTTCCATCGGGGATCACCTTCCACCCCAATGGCTGCATACAAATGTTGGGATTACCGTCTCCCTTGAAGACTATGCTAATTGGTAAAGAGGGTGTGATAATCCCTATCTTAAAAGGGGAAGCGATTGTGACGGGGATTCCATGAGACGTTTCGTCGTTTTCACGGCCAATATAGAGTGGGCATGGTAAGGAATCGGCTTTCGATTTTAAGGTGAGACCTCCCCCAAAGCCTAAGCTCTGTGGGATGATGTAGTATTGCCCACCATTGTAGAGTGGATCGCCATCTATATCTAGGATAAAGGCTGTGGTAATACTAAGTACAGAGATTAGTAGGAGGACAGTGGTGGTTGATTTCAGGAAAATGGAAGCCATGGCTGTTTTAGTTTGCTGGGTATAGAAGCTGTTTGCGAGAGTTAAGAAATGAGGATGTTGTGGTGGAGAGTTAGTAGATGAAGAATGTAGTATTTATAGACGGATTGTGTTTGTACGCTGGGTTGAAAATGCATGCATGTGGAGAAAATAATACATAAAATATTCATGCACTATATATATGTGGAGGATTGAAAGGAAATAAAACAATACCCCATTTATATATAGTTTTTTCTTTCATACTCGTAATCTTGGCACTATTCACAATTAAAGAGAATTGTGAATATATGTAGGGTTTTATTTGATTCGTCTTAATATATAAGTATACTTTATTAATATTCAATCCTTATAATTTTTACAAATATGAAATTAAAGAATTTTAAGGTTAAAGAAGTGCATTGATAATCGAGCACATAAAAATGAGAACGAAAAGTGTGTAATGCAAGTGGAGGAAAGAAATCAAAGTAATAAACAACAATTAGTAATTCGTGATTCAACATACACGATATTTTTTTTTAAGATGTGTAAGGAAAAGTGCCCTACTAAGTCGGAACTTCACATATGTTAATCCGACTCACCTTCATAGGCAAGGCCCTTTAAGAGTAAAGTGTCTCTAGTGACGCTTTTATCCCACATTAAGATTTTGAGACATAAACTTTACAATGAGACCAAATACTACATGAAATATAGCATACAAGATATGGGCACTTGAGCATTACTAGTTCTAACAATTACTCTTATCAATATATTACTCGCATATTGAACAAAAGCATAACGCAGGTATCGGTTGGGTCGAAGGTTAAGAGGGATGTATTAGATGTTGGAGATAGGGCCATAAGGTGAGAAATACTTCTCAATATCATATTCACAGACATTTAGAGGCAAAGAGTCTATGAATCATGTTCTTGCCGCTAGTAATTATTATGTTTTTTGGATAAAATGTAATTGATACTCTTTAATTCAATCACGTAACAAAAAAATAAACATATCGGTAATTTGATACTCTTTAATTCAATCAAAGCAACTTATTATGTTTATTCTTTTTGTTCGAAACCCAGTCACAGAAAAATTAAAATTAAAAATCACAATCACTCACTAACGTTTTTAGTTTGGTAACCGAGCCCAACTTCAGATCTTCAACCTTTTATATTAGTGAATTAATATATCCATATTCATTTAATTATTGATGTATCACATTTTAAGTATAATGAGTTGTGTGTAAGTATATTAATAGATAATCAAATAGATTGATAGTGAAAGTTGTGTGTAAATCAATATATCGAGCCGCTTTTTTAAATAAAGCATCACGTAGTCATGGTATTCATGCATTAATCCAATGGTTAGATTACTCAACATATAGGAAAAATTGATAGGAATAGTTCCAACTATGGGCGTTCCGCCATTTTCAATCCCAACTCATGATTATTTCTAAGTCTGTCCCTAACTATGCATCATTTTTGCCATAATTGGTCCCGGTGTGACTGACACTGTTTAACATGTTAAATTTGGTTATGCCTTCTAACAAGCGATCTAATTTCTTTTGTTTACACTCATGATGGGCAAGATATGTAATCGTAATATGGTTTGCCCACTTTCTTCTTTCTTTCTCCTAATTTCTCAACAAAGATGGGCATTTTAAAAAAAATTTAAATTAATAGGGATGGAGATTTGAGTAACTAATGGGATTGTGATAAGGAAAAATGGAATGAGAAGTTCAAATTGGATGATCAAGCAAAGCAATAATAAATCAAAATAGGTTATGATTAAATAAAAAAGAGAACGAGGATGAAGAAGAGGAAAAAAACCTTAAACCATTTAGGAGAGAGGGTGCAGGAGAGAGAAGAACATGGTGGAGGCTGGAGGGAGGAGTGAGAAAGAGGTGGAGGAGGAAGAAGAAAAAGGTTGTGGCGAAAAAAAAAAGAAAAATACGTGTTTCACTTGTCAGAAGTGGTCATTACACCGTGGGACCAATTTCGGCAAAAAATGATGCATAGTTGGGACCACTCGGAAATAATCTTTAGTTGGGACTGAAAATGGCAGAACGCACATAATTGGGACTGTTCCTATCAATTTTTCCCAACATATATAGGCAATTAAATTAAAAAAAAAAATAGATGGAAGATTGGGAAGGTGTAAATAGTTTGGTGCTTGTCTAGGGAGGAGGGGTTCAACCTAATTGGTTTGCTCTTCCCTTGATTGGCTTTTGATTGTAAATGAGTTTTGGTGTTAATATTACCAATTAGTACTTAGCAAAAAACAAAACAAAAAAAATAATAGATTCAGATGAGTTGTTTTCCGTTCAACATCAAAGTCAAATAAAAAGGTGGTATTTCAATGGAGTACCATCTCCAAATTCCATGACTTGGCCCGTAACTCAAATTTTCATCCCAACAATAATTTAGGAAGAAGAGCAAAACCCGGATTAAATGCCATAATCAATTGATTGGAAGAAGAGGAAATGAGAGAACATAATAAAAAAACTCCATGGTTTTGAATGAGAACCAGAAACTGAAAAGAGAGAGAGAAAGAAGAAGTGATAATTTTTTTTGAAGAGAGAGAAAGGCAAGTTAAGTGTTTAGGGATGAGGACTAGCACAGTAGCACAGTACGTGGGTTTGGGGGGGGGGGGTAATTTCTTGTTTCTTTTTTTTTTTGTTCTTTTTTTTTTACTCTTTTGTTTTTGTTCTTTTTCTTTTGTGCTCTAATTAGTAGTAGGCTACTAGGCTTATTAAAAGTAAATTGTTAATTACTAGTATATTAAATAGAATAAAGTTACTTTTTAAAAGTTGATTTTTTTTTTTGTGGGAAGGATAGAAGGGCAACGCTTTTTATACAAGAGGTTATTGAATAGAAATGTTGGCCTTGCTTTTTTTATTTATTTGATAACAAAAGATATAACCATTTGATTAATGTTTAGGATCTTTTTAATCTTTTATGGACTTCCTCCGCTTTTCTTTTTATTTGCAATATTGAAGTATGACACAAGAATTTAGAAAAGAAAATAAAAAGTGACAAAAAGGACCTAGCACCCAAGTCCCACCTACTAGGAGAAAGAAAGAGAGAATATATTGCCAAAAAGTCAATATTGCAAGTATTATGCAACTTATTAAAATGAAAAATGGTGCAAGTAAAAATAACAGAAAAGTAATAACTAAAGGAATTTCTTTTTTGGAACAGATTTATGAAAGGATCTTGTTTCATGATATTTGGTACAAATATTTAATAGGACTTGAAAAAACTTACTATAAAAATCACGACATGGCAATTGCGATGTAGTCTATCGTCAACTTATTCGTTCCGACTCCGCTACCATTTATGCAATCGCAATCGAAACCACATTTTTAAACCATGGTAGTGACCCACCATCCGTAAAATCCTGGATCCGCTACTGTATGTGTAGTAGGTGAATCATAAACATTTCTTTTCCTCAAATCTTTATCATTATCCAGTTTTCCTATCACGTGTCTGGATTAATGTGTGCATGATGCATTTGTCTTAGTGATCTCCACAACAATTAATTACGGACCTCAAACAGCGAAATTCATGCATACTTGAGTTTAATAAAATCACATTGGATTAATAAAGTAACACGTACCCGCAAAAAGTGCTCCATTACTATCCATGATCTTACGGTCTTACTCTTACCCCTGATTATTAAATCATGAGCTCATGTAATAATTATTTTAAAAAGTCCATTATCATGATTAGTAATATCTTCGATCCACAATATAAAACATAACAATATTTACGCATTGGGTAGATTACCCACTTCTAATAGATTATTAAAATATAATTGCCAATGTTGAGTTGAATTCCACTCTATGTTAAATTTTATAAGTAGTGGGTAATTGATCCGTTGAATCAACCAAGTTTTATCCCAATATATAGTATTTGTTTGTATATTTTTCATGAGAATTAAGAAAAGTAAAATATTTTTATCACTTGGTTTAAACTTTAAATGATATACTTGTATTGGAACAATTCATTGACACAACCAATAAGATTAATGGATTCAAAATGAGAAGAGAGGAAATATGTTCAGGGAAAAGGGTCAAAAATCACAAAAAATAGATTCAATTTTTCATATAAAAATGAGAACATAATTAAAATTATCATAAGAAGGGTATTATAGGAAAAAAAATTAATTGAGAAAGTACTCCATTTTGACTCAAAATGGAACGTGAATCCTATATTTTGAGACGAAAAGTGAAGCATTAATTTGAAAAATAAGTGCTTGCATATGGAGACTGTGAGCCTGTTCTGTTCAACTTATTTTTGCTTATCCGAACTTATTTAAACTTATTAGACCTTAGCTTCATAGTCATTATTAGACCTTATCTGAATTTATCTTAACTTATTATTCCTTATTTGTTAGTGTGTCAAACCTCATTTTTGCTAATTTTTGTTGAACTGAACTGATTGAACTTTGTATATATATATATATATATATATATATATATATATATATATATATATATATATATATATATATATATATATATATATATATATATATATATATATATAGGTAGGATCCACTCGAAAACTAACCTTAAGTTGAAAATCGAAAAAAGTTTTTTTGCTCATTTTACGATTTTTGCTCATTTTATGGTTTTTGCTCATTTTATGTTTTTGCTCATTTTAAGAAACTTTTGCTCATTTTAGCAAATTTTCGCTCATTTTACGAAGTTTTTGCTCATTTTATGTTATTTGCTGATTTTATGTTTTCGTTCATTTTAGGAAAACTTTTGCTCATTTTACAAATTTTTGCTCATTTTATGTTTAAAACATTAACTTACTCCTTATTATGAAAACTAAATTGCAGCGGAAATAAAATGTTAACTACAACTCGGGAATCACTATTGACCCCTTTTTATTTAAAACCATTAACTAAGTAATTCATAGACAAACTTCGGAAGGTTCAACTAAAATATTTTAAAAGTTTATAAACCAAAAGAGTATCCCCGTATGCCCGAACTCATGCAAAGAACATCAGGCATACCTAATCCGCTCCCCATTGAAGTATCAATGGTTCATCACAAGTCAACAAGCAAACACAAATAACAAACAATCAGCTATGCTGAGTACGTACATAATCAGTTTAATAATACACTAAGCATAATCAGAATAATAGTAATCATTTCTAGACATGATACTACAAAAACATTAAATTCTGTTTTTATAATTTATTTGGCATCGAATGGGCACCGTCATCTTTCTAGAATCATACGAGCTACTTAATCCTTAATAGACAACTTGGTCTATTAGATGAAATGTAAATACGGTTTCGTTCCGTACCACATCCATCACCTTAGTATGCATACCCCCAAGATCGTACGGAACCTTCCGCCTACTTGAGTTATCAAAATTTATAAGGACACTATTGTTGTCACAGTAGGCCTACGTAGGAGTGTAGAACAAGTCCCACACTCCCCCCATTGTTCATACTTGTAGGGATTCCAACTACAAGTATATCACCAAAGATCCTTCTTAGTGATATTCATCCATACAACATTATGCATATAATCATTTAATTTTCCTTCTTAGGTACATTGCTCAATTCTTTTGTTTAAGCAACTTCTTGTAACATCCATGCTACAACAATAAATCATAGGATTCCAATCCAATTCTCATTTCATGCTTGTGATACGATAGAATTACGCATACCAATGATAATGCATTCCAACTCACAAGTCATACAACAAGGAAATACATACAGATTTCAAATCGATTTCATGTTACCAAACAATCTCATCAATCATAACCATACAATTGTTCCCTATCATGATTCTAGGTTCCAATGACAGAATTGATAACCTAAACATGATACTAACGTATCAAACTGAACTAGTACGCGTACGTACCCTGTAACGAAGAATCTTCGCTGACTACTTCAAACGTTTCGCTTATGAAATTGCGAACTAATCGAATAATAAAATATTTCAGTGCTAAGTCCTTGACATTATTAAAATAAAAATCAGCTTAACTAACTATGTAAAAATTAGTGTTTCGAATAATAAAATAAACATTCTTGTTGTTTAAACTTTCTTTTCATAAACTTTATTGAAACTAACATATTTAGGACTTAATAATATGTTTGTGAATCTGATTTCTTCTAACTTATATTATACTTGTTCATAACCACAAAACTTAAACAACTATATATGAGTATTATAAAAATCAAATTTGAAATTTAGAATTATCATAAGAACTACAAATATAATTATAAATCTGATTTCTTTTACTTATTATATACTTTAGGAAAAATGGATCAGAATACCCCCAACTTTAGCCCGTCCGCTTTTAATACTCCCAACTTTGAGTTATTTTTAAATACTCCCAACTATTGGGGAGGTCTGCCAAAAATGCACCCATGCCCTATAACCGGTTTAGCAGGTTAAAATGTCACGTGTCATGCTCTTATCGATTTTACTTAATTTTTTTTGTTCTTCTTTTTTATCACCCCACCTTTACAATTTTCAACTCCCACCCACTGCTACCCCTCCCCTTCCTCCCCCTCCTCAACCACCAGTCCACCCTTACTAGTCTCCAAATTCCGCAATTTCTCATAAATCTCAGCTCATCAAAAACTAAAGAGTAGCAAAAACCCTCTTTCTCTCTCCTTAAAATAGGAGCCATTTTCACTGAAATTTCAAGAATATTTGTGAATTCATTTGTTGGGCAAGAAATATTTTGAAATTGAAATTCTGTGTTCTAAAGTTGGAAACTTGAGATAGTAAAATGGAAGATGAAATGAATGCTGAAGTTTACCATGAACGTCAAAAGTTGCAGTTTTGCCTCCTTCATGCCCTTAACAATCTATTTCAGGCAATCCCACTTTCTTTAATTTGATTTTTATTGCCTTGAAACATGAGATTCTTGTATCTTTATTCTTGAATCTTGATGAATTAATTAAGGTTTTAATGAATTTTAGCAGAAAGATGCATTTATCCGGGCGGATTTGGATGGAATAGCTGAAGAGCTGATCTTGGATGATCCCAACCCAGTAAAATGGACCCCACTTTCTGTTGTTTTTAAGTCTCACCATAATAAGTTTTCTGGGAACTATGATGTTAATGTGTTGATGGCTACCGTTAAAAGAAGAGGTAAAAAACTAGGGTGGCATGATAAGTGAAATCCGGTTGCTTCGATTAATCTTGATGGGTTGATGGGTTGATGGGGATTGTGCTGAATGCTACTGTGAGAAGGTTTGCTGGGCTGTGGAAGAATAGGCATTGGGTTACTTTGAGAGAGATTAATGGGGTTTGGTATAATTTGGATAGAGATCTTAGGGCTCCTTTCGCATTCCAGAATGTGGATGATGTTAGGGTGTTTTTGGATAGTGTGATTCATGCTAGTGATCAGATTTTGCTTGTTACTAATGATAACTTGGGGGCCGCTTTGGGGTGGTTGGGGGGTTGCTGGGGTGGTTGGGGGGTTCTTGGGGGTAGGGGAGGGGGTTGGGGTGTAGGGAGGGTGGTAGTGGGGGGTGAGGGAAGGTGGTAGTGGGTGGATGGGGGGTGGCGGGTGGTGGGATGAGCAGAGGAGGGTGGGTGGTGGGTGGGCGGTAATGGGAGTTTGGTTTACAAAAGCTAATAGAGAAAATAAAAAGAGAAATAAAAAAAATTACCATGCTAACAGGTTACAGGTCATCTGGGTGCATTTTTGACGGACCTCCCCAATAGTTGGGGGTATTTAAAAATAACTCAAAATTGGGGGTATTAAAAGCAGACGGGCCAAAGTTGGGGGTATTCTGATCCATTTTTCCTATACTTTATTTACAATACAACTTAATCCAATATATATATATATATATATATATATATATATATATATATATATATATATATATATATATATATATATATATATATATATATATATATATATATATATATATATATATATATATATATATATATACGAATTACAAAAACAAGAATTTACAATTTAACTAAAGTAGAAAAGAAGGAATTTTATTTATTTTTATACCGAAGTGACTCGCCGGCGACAATTACTGGCGACGGAATTCCGGCAGCAAGCACCAGCCACGCCTCAAGACTCCTCGCACGCACACATCGCTCGGAGTCTCGAGCCCACGCACACACCACACTTGGCTTCGCACCCTCGAGCCCTCGCACGCACAGCACGCACAGCCCTTCGCACCACACACTCGACTCCACGACAGCAGTAGCGACTCGCCCTCCTCGACCCAGGACTCAACTCGACGCCGAGCAGCGACGACCTGCACTCCTCGACCCACGACTCGCACACAACACACACACCGCACCCTCGACTCGCTCGCACACCCCCTGCTCGACTCGTAGGGATGCGCTAGCACACTTCGCACACCACACACACGCAGCACGACCCTCTCGAAGGCCGACGAAACTCAGGGGAGGGGAGGAGAAGAGTGACGAGGGAAAAGAAGAAAGGAAACGGCTGATTAGAAACTTAAGGTTTTGTTTTTTTTTTTCTTTTTTCTTTTTTTCTCTCCTATTTATAGCATGAGAAACCTTGTTATTTTATTTTATTTATTTGGAAAATAAAATAAACCGAATTAAAATATAATTAGCTACAAAAGTAGGTTGTATATTTTAATTATAACTGTAGGCTTTACCCAAACTATACTTTCTGTAAATAATATTAAAAATATTTTCACTTTATTCTTTATATTTTCTTATTTATACAAAAATAACTCCTAAAAATACGGAGTATTACATTAAACGTGTACTTCGTTACCTCCATGGTACAAAAAATATGGGCTTGTTGTTTACTAATCTACCCAAAGAAGATATGATTGATTTTGCAGATGCAGGATACTTATCTTATCCTCATAATGCTAGATCCCAAACTAGTTATGTTTTCACTTGTGGAGGTACTGCAATGCAGCTTGCATTGCACAACTCAAGGCGGGATACATCAAAGGTGACAGAACAAAGTACATCTCACCAGAATTCGTTTTCACTCATGATCTTCAGAAGAATGGCGATATAAATGTCATGCAGATTCGATCAACTGAAAATTTGGCAGATTAATTTACTAAGGCGCTTCCTACTACTACATTATTATAATAATAATAATAATAATAATAATAATAATAATAATAATAATAATAATAATAATAATAATAATAATAATAATAATAATAATAATAATAATAATAATAATAATAATAATAATAATAATAATAATAATTATTATTATTATTATTATTATTATTATTATTATTATTATTATTAGGCAAATGCTAACCAATGCCCTGGAGCGTCAGATAATATGAGTAAAATACATAATCTTTTTCTTATATTTATTGCTTTTACTTAAATAGTGCTTCTCGTCCCCATTTTGTAAATAGGCAAACTGAGCTAAATGCCTATTACTATTTACGAGGCTTGAAAAAATCATCCTCAAACTCTTGTCTCAAAAGCCAGACCGAAAACTTTGGTCTCTCCTCGGACTATCCAATCTCCGACGGCGGAATGGTCAAAATTTCAACCGTCACCAGAGACCGACGAGTGCGGAGATTCCACCGGCGAAATTCCGGCAATAGCGAAGGGGTAAATTCGGAGATTGTAAGGAAAGCGGCACAGGATTTGTCGACTTCGGATTGAAGATTAAGTATAAGCTTCTCTTTAATGACTTCAATTTTCTTATGCTCATCGGCACCGCAACGACAGCGCTGGTGGGGATCGAAAAGATACGTTTCGAGGAGGGAGTGAAAGAGGGGAAGTAGTTCGACGTTTTACGGAAACAGCGTCGTTTGAGGAAGAAGTAGGACTATTGTTGTTGTTGGTGGTGTTGTTGAGTTTTGCGCAACAGAGAAGTTTTTTAGTACCCTAGTTTAAGCGAGGTGGGAGGAAAAGTTATGGAGGGTTCGAGATCTTTCTAGAGTTATCGCCGCCATATATAAAGCAACCAATTCTTTGTTTTTTCACTTTCTTTTTCTTCTTGCTTTTGTTCATCAGTGTTAAATTGTGTAATTTGATGAAAACCCAGAAACATATTACTTTTTGAAATCTTTCTCTCTTTCTGATTGTATTACTAACGAGTTTTTTTTTGTGAAATTTGAGTTGATCTTTAGGATTTGATCTAGTGCAAATAATAGATAAAGAAATTAAAAAATATATTGATAAACTCTCTCCCTTGGATATATAGTTGGATTCCTTCTAGTTAATACTGCAAATAATAGATAGAGAAATCTAAAAAGTTGCAATGGTGTGATTGTGAATATGTGATTATGGACATTGTAGAGAGTAATAATTGGACGAGCATTAAATGGATTTCAATGTACAAGTTATGAATTTGAAATCTAAATGGTGGGCATTAATAAACCTAATTTTAAAAAAAAGCCGTATAAGCTGCCATGACAATAGGGTTGGTGACTCAAAGGGTTACACAAACATTTTCCTTTTTGTTTGATTTTTTGAATTGGGCTTGGAAATAAATTGGTGAGAAGCGAGAGTTTTGGATTTACTTTGACCATTCTAGATAAAAATGCAAATCTTATCTAGCGCCCTTCAGGGTGCAAGTTAGCGGGATCGTAAATAAAATGATCGAGTTACTTTGACTTACTAATATCATTCTGTATTAAATGTCATTAGATATCTTAAGCAACTTAACCATAACACAATATCTAATCTCCCTTATTCTCTCTCGCCGCCCCTTCTTCTCCTTTTTTCCTCTGAATCTGTGAGGGACTGCCATGGATGTTCTCGTCCATGGTAATCCCCTTTTCCCCTCTTGTTTTCAATGTTTAGTTTATTTCTTATTTTGTTGAATACATTAGTCTCCCTTTATGAGAGTTTCTAGTGTCCTGTTAAGGGGATTTTTGTCTCTATTGTGGAGGTCTCCTTCTCCCTTATGGGAGTTGTGAGTCTTGTTTGTTTGTCTGTAGGTATGGAAAATTGTTCTCATAAATATGAAGTTCAAGACTATCAACATGAAGGTATTGAAAGTTCGGGTGCAGTCAACATTATTGTTAGATTAAAATTTGCTCTTCTCCAAACTATGTCAAAATGATAGACGGTTCCATTAATAGCAGCAAGATTCAGCAAATACAAGGGGTTTGTGCTACTTTGGTCGATCTGATTCATTGTAGTTTCATCGAAGACGAGTTTGATTTAATCTTGTTTGATTGTATTTTGTTTTTCTTTAATACCTATTGTAGGTGTCGTTTGACCTTCAATTAATGGAATTTCTATTTTTTAAAAAAACTTAATCATAAAACAAAATAAGAGTCAGGACGTCAACAACCAATTATTAACTTTCAAAAGGTACTGAAAGACACATACAAAATGATAGAAATTAAATACACCCCCCCCCCCCACCACCCCCCACCCCCACACACACACACACACACACACACACAACAGGAAGAAGGATATATCCTCCGATGATTTAACTAAAAGGGTGGGATTTATTCTTCCATGCATGAACTATAGACTAGTACATCATGAGTCTAGATCTTCATGGATAAAACATCAAAAGCTTTCCTGAACACAACATGAAGAGGAATATCATTAGTAAGTCCCAAAAGCCCATCTTTCTCAAAAAAACCAACATCTGATCCCCCAGCATTCCTTATCTTATACATATTAATATTAATGCCAATCTGCTCAATACTGAAAGTAGTAGTCGGGTTAAAGGCACCGCCACTACCACCGGTAGCAATGTACGACTGGCCCGTTGTTCCATCGGGGATCACCTTCCACCCCAATGGCTGCATACAAATGTTGGGATTACCGTCTCCCTTGAAGACTATGCTAATTGGTAAAGAGGGTGTGATAATCCCTATCTTAAAAGGGGAAGCGATTGTGACGGGGATTCCATGAGACGTTTCGTCGTTTTCACGGCCTATACAGAGTGGGCATGGTAAGGAATCGGCTTTCGATTTTAAGGTGAGACCTCCCCCAAAGCCTAAGCTCTGTGGGATGATGTAGTATTGCCCACCATTGTAGAGTGGATCGCCATCTATATCTAGGATAAAGGCTGTGGTAATACTAAGTACAGAGATTAGTAGGAGGACAGTGGTGGTTGATTTCAGGAAAATGGAAGCCATGGCTGTTTTAGTTTGCTGGGTATAGAAGCTGTTTGCGAGAGTTAAGAAATGAGGATGTTGTGGTGGAGAGTTAGTAGATGAAGAATGTAGTATTTATAGACGGATTGTGTTTGTACGCTGGGTTGAAAATGCATGCATGTGGAGAAAATAATACATAAAATATTCATGCACTATATATATGTGGAGGATTGAAAGGAAATAAAACAATACCCCATTTATATATAGTTTTTTCTTTCATACTCGTAATTTTGGCACTATTCACAATTAAAGAGAATTGTGAATATATGTAGGGTTTTATTTGATTCGTCTTAATATATAAGTATACTTTATTAATATTCAATCCTTATACTTTTTACAAATATGAAATTAAAGAATTTTAAGGTTAAAGAAGTGCATTGATAATCGAGCACATAAAAATGAGAACGAAAAGTGTGTAATGCAAGTGGAGGAAAGAAATCAAAGTAATAAACTAACAACAATTAGTAACTCGTGATTCAACATACACGATATTTTTTTTTAAAGATGTGTAAGGAAAAGTGCCCTACTAAGTCGGAACTTCACATATATGTTAATCCGACCCACCTTCATAGGCAAGGCCCTTTAAGACTAAAGTGTCTCTAGTGACGCTTTTATCCCACATTAAGATTTTGAGACATAAACTTTACAACGAGACCAAATACTACATGAAATTCAGCATACAAGATATGGGCACTTGAGCATTACTAGTTCTAACAATTACTCTTATCAATATATTACTCGCATATTGAACAAAAGCATAACGCAGGTATCAGTTGGGTCGAAGGTTAAGAGGGATGTATTAGAAGTTGGAGATAGGACCATAAGGTGAGAAATACTTCTCGATATCATATTCACAGACATTTAGAGGCAAAGAGTCTATGAATCATGTTCTTGCTGCCAGTAATTATTATGTTTTTTGGATAAAATGTAATTGATACTCTTTAATTCAATCACAGAACAAAAAGAATAAACATATCAGTAATTTTGATACTCTTTAATTCAATCAAAGCAACTTATTATGTTTATTCTTTTTGTTCGAAACCCAGTCACAGAAAAATTATAATTAAAAATCACAATCACTCACTAACGTTTTTAGTTTGGTAACCGAGCCCAACTTTAGATCTTCAACCTTTTATATTAGTGAATTAATATATCCATATTCATTTAATTATTGATGCATCACATTTTAAGTATAATGAGTACTATAACGTCAAGTATATAATTAAAGTAGAAAAATTTGAATTAGCAACTTTTTCCGAAAACATAATAAGAAAAATGGGAACATTATTGTGGGACGGGGATAGTATTATTTACAAAACGTTTTATTTTTATAATGTATATTAATAGATAATTAAATAGATTGATAGTGAAAGTTGTGTGTAAGTCAAAATATCAGAGCTGCTTTTTTAAATAAAGCATCACATAGTCATGGTATTCATGCATTAATCCAATGGTTAGATTACTCAACATATAGGAAAAATTGATAGGAATAGTCCCAACTATGGGCGTTCCGCCATTTTCAATCCCAACTCATGATTATTTCTAAGTTGTCCTAACTATGCATCATTTTTGCCATAATTGGTCTCAGTGGTCGATTACTGTTTAACATGTTAAATTTGGTTATGCCTTCTAACAAGGCGATCTAACTTCTTTTGTTTACACTCTTGCTGCGCAAGATATGTAACTGTAATATGGTTTGCCCACTTTCTTCTTTCTTACTCCTAATTTCTCAACAAAGATGGCATTTTAATTTTTTTTTAAATTAATAGGGATGGAGATTTGAGTAACTAATGGGATTGTTATAAAGAAAAATGGAATGAGAAGTTCAAATTGGATGATGAAGCAAAGCAATAATAAATCAAAATAGGTTATGATTAAATAAAAAAGAGAACGAGGATGAAGAAGGGGAAGAAAACCTTAAACTATTTAGGAGGGAGGGTGCAGGAGAGAGAAGGACATGGTGGAGGCTAGAGGGAGGAGTGAGAAAGAGGTGGAGGAGGAAGAAGAAAAAGGTTGTGGCGAAAAAAAAAGAAAAAAATGTGTTTTACTTGTTGTAGCAGGTCATTAACCTGGTGGGACCAATTTCGGCAAAAAATGATGCATAGTTGGGACCACTCAGAAATAATCTTTAGTTGGGACTGAAAATGGCAGAACGCACATAATTAGGACTATTCCTATCAATTTTTCCCAATATATATAGGCAATTAAATTAAAAAAATAGATGGAAGATTGGGAAGGTGTAAATAGTTTGGTGCTTGTCTAGGGAGGAGGGGTTCAACCTAATTGGTTTGCTCTTCCCTATATTGGCTTTTGATTGTAAATGAGTTTTGGTGTTAATATTACCAATTAGTACTTAGCAAAAAAACAAAACAAAAAAAAATAATAGATTCAGATGAGTTGTTTTCCGTTCAACATCAAAGTCAAATAAAAGGTGCGTATTTGATAGATCATCTCCAAATTCCATGACTTGGCCTGAACTCAAATTTTCATCCCAACAATAATTTAGGGATTGCCCTATTGTAGTGTAAGTTGGCCTCCAAGCCTTTTGTCTCCTGGGCTATTAAGCTTTAATTTGTATACAACCTCTATATTAGTGTGTATGTAGGCTAGTAATCTATTAGGAGTTAGTTTTAGGCAATTATGTCTCCTATTTTTGTTTTTTAAAATGATGCGTATGTGTAGTAGGTGAATCATAAACATTTCTTTTCCTCAAATCTTTATCATTATCCAGTTTTCCTATCACGTGTCTGGATTAATGTGTGCATGATGCATTTGTCTTAGTGATCTCCACAACAATTAATTACGGACCTCAAACAGCGAAATTCATGCATACTTGAGTTTAATAAAATCACATTGGATTAATAAAGTAACACGTACCCGCAAAAAGTGCTCCATTACTATCCATGATCTTACGGTCTTACTCTTACCCCTGATTATTAGATTATTAGATCATGAGCTCATGTAATAATTATTTTAAAAAGTCCATTATCATGATTAGTAATATCTTCGATCCAAAATATAAAACATAACTACATCTACGCATTGGGTAGATTACCCACTTCTAATAGATTATTAAAATATAATTTCCAATGTTGAGTTGAATTCCACTCTATGTTAAATTTTATTAGTAGTGGGTAATTGATCCGTTGAATCAACCAAGTTTTATCCCAAAATATAGTGTTTGTTTGTATATTTTTCATGAGAATTAAGAAAAGTAAAATATTTTTATCACTTGGTTTAAACTTTAAATGATATACTTGTATTGAAACAATTAATTGACACAACCAATAAGATTAATGGATTCAAAATGAGAAGAGAGGAAATATATTTAGGGAAAAGGGTCAAAAATCACAAATTACTTTAACATAGATTCAATTTTTCATATAAAAATGAGAACATAATTAAAATTATCATAAGAAGGGTAATATAGGAAAAAAATTATTCTTTAATTGAGAAAGTACTCCATTTTGACTCATAATGGAACGTGAATCCTATATTTTGAGACGAAAAGTGTAGCATTGATTTGAAAAATAAGTGCTTGCATATGGAGACTGCGAGTCTGTTCTGTTCAACTTACTTTTGCTTATCCCAACTTATTGAAAGGACTTATTAGACCTTAGCTTATTAGTCCTTATTAGACCTTATCTAAATTTATCTTAACTTATTATTCCTTATTTGTTAGTGTGTCAAACCTTATTTTTGCTAATTTTTGTTGAATGACCGATCGAACTTTTGTATATATATATATATATATATATATATATATATATATTATTAGTTGGCATGGCCTAATGGAAGAGCAGTCCGAATAACTAGGCCATGTGTATTTTGAAATAATATTATAAAAGGCCAATTAAATATCTATGATGATTAATTATAAATTAAACCCCTAAAATATTTTAAGTTCATTTTAAAAGCCCAATTAAATATTTATTATTTTAATAAATATTTTCATAAATGCTTTTATTATCTTTAGTAAACACTTTGAGCATAAATAAGAGTTTTCATCCCGTAAAATTCCATCTTCGGATTTTTAGGGATAAAAATAGCATCTTCAAAGCACGCGTAGAATAAAAAACGAATATCTTTGGAATATGCGCCGGACGCGGCAGCTCTGCGCGCCAGGTGCGCCCAAAGACATTGGCCGGATCGCGTCGGGCGCGTCAATGAGCGCCGACACGTGTACTTGTGCCTCACACGGAGTCCGCGTCTGACGCAAGTCCTATGTGAGACGCAAACTACTTTTTTATCTTTTCAAAAACGCGTTTACATTTAATTGGACATACCACGTCAGGAGCGCCAATCTGCGTGTGCCTGACGCGTGTCATTGCGCCTGCCACGTAGGACTGCGCCTAGCGCAGAACGCGTGTGCAACACAGGTTTCTTTTTGCCTATAAATACGGGTTGATTTCCCGAATAAGAGACAACTTTGAATTATTTATTTTATGAACACAAAATCCTTACGAATACTTCCCGAATACTATTACGAATCTCAAAATACTTCAATTCTTTCAAATCAATTTCAATTACTGATCATACTATATTCCTGGTTCCACGATTGCTCCGCCTGAAAGTCGTTACGCTCTTCGATCTAAACGGCATAGGTATAATCCTGAGGATCATTGAATAATTATATTTTATTTTATTGAAGTTACTAACAGTTTTTGTCATGATGTAGATCTTTGATTGATAATCTTGATTTCTTGTAAATTCTAACCCTTTTATTATTCTTGTATATAATATTCCTGATTGCCTTATTTGTCCTGCATGATTTTTATCACCCACAAGTTATTAATATTAATTAAGACATAAAGAACTGTTCTAACTAATTCAGATAACATGGACAACCTGTTAGGTACCTTGTAATATTACTACTTAATAACTTGTCGCTAAAAATTAGTCTTTCATGTGTTTCCTGAACCAACCTAGACTAAATATTTAAGGGTGAAAAATATTATATGATTATTCTTTTGCATAAAATCTGTAATGAATCGATATTTAGTAAAGGCCAGCAATGGGCAAACGTGGTTCATTATGACCATATTTGTACCCTCACCCCCGAACCCGACTTTTGGTTCCTGACTATCTATGGAATTTGGACGGGAAAATCTACATTGGATAAGTCCCTAAGATGTCCATACCGTTTCAATATCCAATTAGATTTATGATTCTTCCTTTAAAGAATTGTTGGCGACTTCAAAATGAATTTCAAATAAAACCTTAACAATGAGGTAGTCAAATAAACGAGCTCACACTGCGTGTAGGCTTAAAGGAATAAAATACATGCCTACAATTTGGCGACTTCACTAGGGAGGATTTAAAAAAAAAAAATTAATGAGTGGGTGAAACTTGAAAAATACGATTCATTCTTATTTTATGCCTTAGAATAGTATACAGTTTTGCATATGCATGGCTATTATTCAGCCACCATAAGGACAATCTATCTTGCCTCATTAGCACATATTCTATGTGTGAGGTCACCCCGGGGGGGTTTGCGCTTTGTCCTTCCATAAAGCTTCCTGAGCGATAGTGTTGGATCTTAGTCATAAGCAAATCTACCCAACCAGGGCATTGTTTTCTTGTTCCTGACTTGAGAACTGGAGTGCGTCTTACACGTGGCCACCTTTTTTAAGCAAAGGTAAGAAGCGTGGGATCAATCTCTTAGGCATGGACCCTTTCAGTCTTAACCTAAACCTGACCAATAGTTGAATGTAGAACTGGACTTTAGGTTAAGAACTTTTGCATCAATGTTACATGACATTTATGTGTGATTGCACTTTTTGCCTGCTCATATTTTATTAGCATGTTGATATGTATTGCGCCTAAAAAAACTAACGCAAATCACGTCTAAAAACTATCGTCGTTTTCACCCGAATAGTCGTCAATTTACCAATACGCATGCCGCATAGCATTGCGCCAAACGCATTAAATTGCGACTGGCGCAATGTTCCTGCGCCAGACGCATAGCCTGCGTGCCGCACACATCAGTTGTGTGGCGCGCAGTCTATTCGTCCCATGCATATTGATCTTTTGACCTCTGTTCGAGTAAACACTTTTCGTCATTTTTTTTAGGTCTGTCCAGTTCGATATAATTAGGGCGTCGGTCTTCGCATCCTAAAATTACGCCAAATTTGTCAAAACATCGCCTAAACTGTCATGAAAACGTGCGTGGAATCAGCACGCTAGACGCATGACGATGCGCCTGACGCGTTGGTCCTGCGCTAGATTCCGTGTAATATCCTTGCCTACATGCATTAGAGTCATTGACTGTTCAGGACGTCTTGCGTCTAACTTCACCTGCCAAAAAAAGAGAATCTTTGTTTTCTTTTAGAGTTCCACTGTCATTAGGTCTCATTTTGGTGAACAGTCGTGTTTAGGTTTTTTCTGTTTTTTTATTCGATATTTTTTTGGAGAAAGCTCGGATATTCCTCCCAACAATACTTTTTTTTTTTTCAAAACTCATTTGAATCCTTGCCTATCTTCTCCATCCAGATTTCTTTCTATTATCTCCATTTTTTTGTTTTTACAAAATTATATCACCTATCCTTTTTTCGAAAATCAATCTCCTATATGCTTCAAAAATTCTACCTCCACCTTTTTTTTCAAAAAAAAATCTCCATCGTTTTCCTATCACATATCTTTTTTCAAAAGTTCACCCTTTTTCTGTATATTATCCATCTTTTTAGGTACGTACACATCATTTAGGATTCCATTTAGTGTCCATTTTGTTGTAAAAGTCTCATTCATTTAGGAATTCTAACTGCACTAGAAGTCCGTTTGACCCAAATGTCTAGATTCATCTAGTTCACTCTATTTAGAGTCCTCAACATCGTCGAACTCTATCCATGTTAGGAGTCTTAATCTTGTCTAGGTTTACCCATCTAAGAAGTCTAGGGTCGTTAGAATTCTTTTTCATCTTAGAAGTCTAAATCCGTTAGAATTCCGTCCATCTTAGGAGTCTCGAATCCATTAGAGTTCTACCCATATTAGGAGTCCAAATCCATCAAAATTCCGTCCATTTTAGGAGTCTAGGTCCACTAGAGTTTCATGCATATTAGGAATCTAGCATCCTTGAAAGTCCGTCGAATCTAGAATTCTAACGTTATTAGATGTCTATCAAGTCTAGGATTATGAAGTCGTTAAAGTTTCATATCGATTAGGACTGCATTCATACTAGAATTCATTTGCATTGCATAGTCCATCATTCATACACTTCATGCATAATTAGAGTTCATAGGCATTTAGAAGTTTCATTGCATTCATACTCTCCATTTCTTCTCATGCATTCCGCATTTAGTAGTCCTGAACTACAAGCGATCCCTCTTTTGGGATATGTAGGCAGCCTTCTGGGTTCGAACGCATAGATTGAGTCATGCACACATACATTAGGTCTAGGTGCATCCAAAAGAATCATGCATACATGCATTAGGTCTAGGTGCATCAAAAAAAAATCAACATGCATATAGGATATTCAGTTTCGTTCCTATAAGCTTAACTCTTTTAAAACAAACATACATTCCCCCATCCCATTCCTTTCTCTCCATCATCACTCCATTTCTAATCTCCTACTGGATGATCCATTGTAGGAAATACGGAATATGTCAAGAACACTTCATGAACAAGCCGATGAATTAAAAGGTATACTCGTAGATCTTGTAGCACGTGTCACCCAACTAGAGGCATATTACAAGGAACCAGATAGTTATACCGCAATCACGACTGACCGACAAAGGATCAATGAACTACATGACATCACACAACGCAGTCCGCTGATAAACCCTTCCATCAAATCAATCCCTGAAAGCTCGCCTCGTTCTAGAGGAGGCGAAAGAATTATTGATGTTTCACCTAACGCCCAAGCATCTACTGAGATACATTAATTCCAGACTTGCACCAACTCTTACCATGCCTAAAAGAAAGCCAAAGGGGGAGTTCATATCCTTACACATGAGCTATGGTGCTATATTCGAGTATCTTCATTTTAGAAAATTGATCTACCCTCTAGGACCCACTTTAGATCCTAAGGAAGACATAAAAAGGGCCAAATTGGGACAAAAATGCCCATTGCAAGTACCATAGAGGAAAGGGACATAGAACTAACGATTGATATAAGTTAAAGCACCTTATTCACAACATTATAGAAGAGGGAAGACTTCCAATTCTCTCGAACAAGGTCCCAAATAAGATAGAATTCGCTGACATGAGTACAATGGATTATTTAAAATCCCGACGGGCACAAACCCCACTAAAGATGACCTGTACTCAAATCTTTCTTCAACTCCGGGCTAAAGGTGTGATTTCCCCAATTAGATCCCTAGAAGACCCACCTAAAGAAGAAATAAATTTGATGTGGGATGAAGGCTCCTATTGCGAATATCCTAGGGGGGAAGGTCACCCTACCGAAAGGTGTATGAGCCTTCAAAGCGATTATCCAAGACATGATCGATGACAAAAGACTACAATTGCTATCCGATCCGGACTACAATGACGCAACCCCAGCTCCCAATAAGCATATATTCATCAAAACACCTGGACTCGCTTAGGTCCAGGTTGAAAAATAAAATATATATACACCTCTTCTCTTTTCATTTAGGAAGAGAACTCATGAAGATTGAAGCAACGAAACTGTCTCGTCACGTGACGTAGGAGTCTAGACTTAGGATTTCGTTTTCTGTTCCATCTCTCTTGTTTTTTCCCAGTCTAATATAGAATTTTCCTTCTTATTGCATGTACTCATAATTTTCAATTAATAAATGAGTATTTCTTTTCTAACCTTGCACTAATGAGCATCAATGGAAATCACGATTGTCGCCTTAAAAGAAATGAATTTCTAATTCTCATGACTATTATAATAAAGGCAATGAAAAACTGTCATATATAAAAGAGGCATTCATCCACTTCAACCTAAATACATAACACCCCTCTCCCTCTAACCTACCTCATGGGAAGTACATTTAATTTGACGATAATTCAATGTAAAAGGCAAACGAAAAAAATGAGAGCAACAACAAACAAAAAATAAAAAAAAAATCAAAGTAAAAGCAAAATAATGATGAAAAAGTGCAAAATATATTAGAAAAAGAGAGGAAGTGTTGCAAATAAGCCTATCAATAGCTTTGTCAAATGTACCTTCTTTTTAAAACCTTCAACCTTCAACCTTCAACCTTCAATTCTAAACCTCCAACATTAACCAATCGGCCTTGACCTCCATAGCCAGAAACCATTACAAGTCAAATCATACATCTCTAATAAACATTCGCGTAAACGACCGACAACCATCCATATCGCATCCCAATAAGCCATAAAAGACAAACCCAAGCCCGCTAGGTCGAAAACCCATAAGGGCGACTTTGGCAAAAGTCAGGGCCTTTTCTCATTCATCAGCCTGAACTACGAATGGTCTGATTCTGCTAAAGATACGTAGGAAACCTCACCCAGAGGTCCGACCGCTTCAAACCAAGCCAAACCTACATCACTATCCACCCTTGCCAAAGACCTCTTCTAAATCAATGCCTAATTCATTACAAATGGCTCCAAAGCAAAATGCTCGGCCACCAATTAAAATGTAAAGAGCTACGACTGGCCTGATTCTATCATGGATACGTAGGCAACCTCTTTTGAGGCCCGGCCATTCTAATTCAAAACGTATTTTTTAAGGCTCGTCTAGGCCCACGAGAAAAGCGCGATCGCCCAAAAATCATGAATTTTCAATGCTCATCCCTACCTTTAGAACTAGACTGGGATTGGAACCTGCATCATTAGCCTACCTCATTGCATGAGTCAATTCATTATGGCTCTGCCTTTTTCTTATGCTTATCCCTTTTCGTTTTCTGAACTACATTATCGCTTCTAAGCCAACCTTAGCATAACCTTTCAGCACTAAGCGCTATGACCGCGCTTCATCTATTGAGTGTTCCTTTCTTTGGCCTTTCTTGTCTTCTCACCTTAGGAACCCTAAATGGAATCTTTGGTCGAAACTTCCACTAAGCGTGACGATATATCTTCAAAATCAAGCAATCCCGCTGAATACTTCATCAAATCCATCTTACTGGGGGCTTTATCACTGGTCCACACAGAAAATCATAGGCTCCAAGTGTAGGCCTATTGTAATAAGGACTTCATTACGAGTCCATACATGAAAGCTTAGCTTGGGTTTTAAAACCTACACTGATACAAGATTGAACCCACTTTATGGGCTCACTTAGGCCCTTGACATATAAACCTCGAAGCATATACAACTCAAGCGCTACAAAAGCTCGTTCTATAACGTATTCCAAATCGAACATATAATCCATTGACTGCATAAAAGATCATTAGGCTCCATGAGTATATTGATCAGGATTTCATTACGAGTCCATACAAAATATTGTAGGCTCCAGACCCATACGGAACCCTAAGTGTTTTATGGGCTCGCTTAGGCCCGTAACAACTACAACACATTTCGAATCAAACATAGCTTACATGGATCATATTTGGGGACTTCCCCTTTCTTCTCTTTCGAAAACGGTTTTCTAAAATGAAAATTTGAGCTTCTAATGGAACGATCAAATCAGCAAATCATATCATCTGCATTAGTGTCATATCTCCGCATTAGTGTCACAACTCTGCATTAGCATTACATATCTGCATCATCAAGCATTGCATCCTTCGTCCTTAGCCATAGGATTCTAGCGTCAATCATCGAGTCACACATACACACACGTATGCACACACGATAACACCTTTAAGTCTAGAGTATTAGAAGTCACTCTTCATAGGTTAAGTCATTTCCTATCCACAGGTACCTAACACTAAAGGATTCTATACTCTTCCTATGCATGTCCCCTAGTTGTTTGTCTGTATATCTGTTTGTTATTTGTATTCACAGGTACCTAACACTAAAGGACTCTATACGAGTTATGTTCCACCAAGGTCTGCGGACCACTACAAATTAACAACAAAAGATAAGCGCTATATACATGGCGCGTCCAGCGCACCAACAACGTTGTGCCACATGCAGCAAACTGCATCCAGCGCAGGCCTGTGCGTCTGGCGCACAACCCTGTACATCACGCTTGGGGGCTTCTTAGCCAAGTGGAACCCACACGCTTTATTCTAAAGGATTTCAAATGTTCGTTATGACATTACGAGCGACAACTCAACGAACATTCAAAAGTATACAAAAAATACAATCTTAACATCCTACAAATTTTCAAGAGACAACGAATTCTCAGGAAAATCAATGACGGGACACAAACTGTCAATAACAGGACATAAACCGTTGGGTCTACGGACCACTTCAAATCAACTACACTATTTGCCCTAGAGCGGGACAGCCAATAGCTCTACACTATTTGGCCTGGAGCGGGACAGCTAATAGCTCTACACTATTTGTCCTAGAGCGGGACAGCGAATAGCTCTGCACTATTTGCCCTGGAGCGGGACAACCAATAACTCTACACTATTTGCTCTGGAGCGGGATAGCCAAAAGCTCTACGCCATTTGCCCAGGAGCGGGACAACCAATAGCTCTATACTATGTGCCCTGGAGCGGGACAACCAATAGCTCTACACTATTTGCCTTGGAGCGGCATAGCCAAAAGCTCTATCATCTCATGATTCCTTATTCCCACCTATCATCTCATTTTTTACAAATTTATGATTACTTTGCAAATATGTTTCGTGCATGTCTTTTCCTGAAGCTTTTGCTTGTTTTGCAGGTACATGCGTAAAAGAATGATTTTGGATTGCAGAGCATCTGAAATCATTCTACGTCCCGACACGTGTACTTTGACTATCGGATTTGCAAACCTCAGTCAAAGTGGGGGCTTATGTAGACACATAATCATGTCTCCCCCATTTAAGGGTCCAATGATGAAATATACCGCGGTATTAGTTGGCACGGCCTAATGGAAGAGCAGTCTGAATAACCAGGCCATTTGTATTTTGAAATAATATTATAAAAGCCCAATAAATTATCCATGATGATTAATTGTAAATTAAACCCATAAAATGTTTTAAGTCCATTTTAAAAGCCCAATTAAATATTGATTATTTTAATAAATATTTTCATAAATGCTTTTATTATCTTTAGTAAGCACTTTGAGCATAAATCAGATTTTTAATCCCGTAAAATTCAATCTTCGGATTTTTAGGGATAAAAATATCATCTTCAAAGCACGCGTAGAATAAAAAACGAATATCTTGGAATATGCGCCGGCCGCGCCTATCGCGCCCACGTGCGTCCAAAGACATTGGCTGGCCAGTTCGCGTTAGGCGCGCCAATGAGTGCTTGACACGTGTACTTGTGACTCACAGAGAGTCCTGCGTCTGGCGCAAGTACTGTTTTGCATATGCATGGCTACTATTCAGCCACCATAAGAGATAAGTATTATTTCACCATGAAACCAATTACAACCAAGCTAACTCAAGCCAAGCAAGAAACGAGGACCAAGTGCAGCAACACACAAACTAAAATGAACTGCCAAGCAACAAAGCTTACAGACTCCAAAAGTCAAAACCAGTTCTTATCTTGCACATAAATCTTTGAGGTACCACAAAGCTAATCCTCATCCTAACCAATTGTTTCATATTGTTAATGACTTTAGAAGTTAAAGGAACTGAAGCATTCCAATAACAATCATTTTTGCACTTCCAGACTCAATTAACTTCTCTCACTTTATATTGCTACTTCTCATTTCAAATGCCAAAGTTGAAATCAGTAACCAATATTTGGTCCCCAAAATAATACAAAATAAAGTGATACTGATAAATCAGAAATTAATAAACACCAACATCAACAAGCAAAAGTCAGAATTCCAAACGAATTTAATAAATAAAAATTGTAAATAAAGCAAACGTCAACTTAACGTCCGTTAGAAAAAGGGCATTTGGTGAACGTTTTCGGAAACTCAGGGGTATATGGTGAATATCTGAAACATTAAGGTTATATGGTGAATTTCGTGATTTGTCGGGCATATATGGTGAAAAAACCGTATTAGATTTCAAATTATCACACACAGCTTCCAACAGTTAATCAGAACCAATTAAACGCATAAACTTGCCAAAAAAATATCAATCAAATCTATATTAAACCCAATCAACTCATATAAAAGCTCAATTACATAAGCTTGCCAACAAAAAAGATTCATAATCAAGAACTTACCAAACATTAATACCATAGACAATAATAAAAGATACAAGACATTCTCATTACATAGACAACTCAAATTCAAACTCAAAGTAATTTTTCCATAACACAAACACAATTATAAACACAAACTCCAAACCAAAAAAAATCAGTTCTCTTCATAGATTGGAGTTTCACGACATTCTCAAATACGACATTCTCAAATTTGTGGATACTTTACTGTTAATCAGGTACCCAGTTCGTTATTGAAAATAAAAGTATGTGTAATGTTCTATATATGTTCAGTAAATCTTAAGAATTAATATATCTAAATTCGTTTACAAAAAATTAATTTTAAATATCACTCACAACCTTTGTTTGTTTTTTACATTAGCGAATTAATATACCTAGATTAATCTAACTATTAATCTTTCACATTTTAAGAGTAATCATAACTATAGTATGGATGGAGTATATAATAACAAGTTTTGAAATTAACGCTCGCATCGCTTGCATATAAGACTAGTACTAAATAATTTGAACTCACTATATTTTTGTTAATTTTACCTTTTACTTTTTCCGTCTTTGATATGTATTGATCATGAATTTATTTATTACATTTTACTAAAAACTATAAAAAGGTGATATTCCTAAAGTTTACATTTGAAACAAATCCAACAAGATCATATATCATACGACTGTGTTTCTTTTTACAAAGAAACGTATACTCATTTCTTTCCCAAAATAAATGAAACTAATTGAGTTTTCTTATATGTCCAATATTTAATTTGGA
Organism: Beta corolliflora; assembly: GCA_947648045.1. NCBI lineage: Eukaryota > Viridiplantae > Streptophyta > Magnoliopsida > Caryophyllales > Amaranthaceae > Beta > Beta corolliflora. The sequence continues at coordinate 319,267 of CANSZD010001408.1, forward strand.
ACTTTAAGCTGGATATTTTAAGTAGGTAGAATGAAATGGCTAAAAATGGAAATCTTTTTGCTGGTACAAAACTGTTACTAACACAATGTGGCTTAAGAATTAATAAAAGTATGTGTAATGCTCTATATATGTTCCGTTGACGGGTGAAGATGTGGCAAAAGTCGAGGGTTGAAGTTGTCTTCATGCATGGATGACGCTACACCCAAAATACCAGTACCCACACAATGACATTGGGATATATATTGATTAACATTATTTCGAGCATGTATAGGGGAAAATAATGTTAATCAATATATATCCCAATGTCATTGTGTGGGTTCTGGAAATCTTTTTAGTGGTAATCTGGTATAAAACTGTTACTAACACAATGTGGCTTAAGATTAATTTTTAAAATTAGTATTTCCCCGATACATGCTCGAATTAATGTTAATCAATATATATCCCAATGTCATTTTGTGGGTACTGGTATTTTGGGTGTAGAGTCATCCAAGCATGAAGACAACTTCAACCCTCGATTTTTGCCACATCTTCACCCGTCAACGGAAAATTGATGCTAATAAGGGTCGAAAATTCCAAAGCAAATACGAACTGATCAAAATGTGGGCAATTTATGTCGCAGTGTCCGTTTCCAATTGATGCATCGATGACATGATCTATTGATGAGCCCAACCAAGAAGTCCAAGAGCACGCAACAATATAGTAATCATCGCGGAAGGTTTGATAAAGGGAAGACGATTTGGCATGCAGAATAGTTGAGCATTGTTTGGCACATATATGAATTGACTTCTTTGTCGGAAATTCTGAAAAAAGTGGTCTTAAGTTGCTAACTAAAGTATCATATTTGGTATTTCTCCCAAAAAAAAATCATTAGGTATAATCTCGAGCTCTTCTCTTGATGCTACTAGCTACAATAAAATAAAACCTCACCAACTACTAACCTTTTAATAAAAATATTAGTCGATTATCAGCCAACAACTCATCTGAGGCCATGTTTAATTAACAGTTTAAACTAATATTGGATGAACGAAATTAATATAAGGATATGTTGATTTTTTATTTTATTTTTTATTATTAAGAAAGATAATTGGTCCCAAGACCAACCCCCTACTAGGCTACTATGCTGCAGAGCACACCAGCTCAGAGGCTGGGTACAAGGCTAAACAGTCTAGAAGACAACACGCCTCAAGGCCCATTGCTAGCACAAGGTGAATGTCCCAACATACATTGTTGGGATGAGGATTTAAACCCTGGATAATGCCATGAAATTCGTGGTGGTACTCCACTAAGCTATCACCTCTCCCCGATAAACCCGGTAGGAGAATCATAATGTGAGTATAATTGTCTAAGATAAAGTTATTAAATTTATATTCATTTATCCACAACTCCTTATATATATACATGACAATCCTATGTGTCATGCTCTATTTCATAAGTTGTAAAGCTATATTGTAAATGGATCTTATTTCAAAGCATATTTTGAGCACTCTCCAATGGTATGAAAATTATAATATTCCGAATTATGTAGCAAAAATTATATTCAATTTACAAAATATAATAATTTGAGTTGTTCAATGTTCATTCAAAACCAAACTCTAATTTTCGCTTATTGAAAATCCTTATATGTATTTGAATCTTTGTAGAACTCCTATTTTTTTTAAAAAGATTTTAAGTAAAAATTAATGACATGACAATCCTACGTGGCACGCTCTATTTCATAAGTGTAAAACTATATTGTAAATGGATCTTATTTTGAAGCACATTTCGAGCACTCTCCAATGGTACAAAAATTATAATATTCCGAATTATGTAGCGAAAGTTGTATTCAATTTACAAAATATATTAATTTGGGTTGTTCATTCAAAACCAAACTCTATTTTTCTTTTATCCAAAACTCCTTATATTTATTTAAACCTTTGTAGTTGTCCATTTTTATAAAAAAAAAAGACATGACAATCCTATGTGGCGTGCTCTATCACCTCGAAATCTTGTGTAGCTCCCTATGCTCTCGAAAAGTTCCTTATTATTATTACTAGTACAAGTTTTGAAGCCGCACGGGTTCTTTTTTAATTTAGTTTTTTGCAAATTTTTTGTTAACATTGTTGATTTTGTGTTGCTGGTGAAATGAGATTTTTCAACAATATTGTATTTACATACTTTATCCGTTCTAATACTATTGCAACAATTACCACTTTGGGTAGTTTCATCTATTGTCTTTATTTTATGTTAATAAAACCATCATTAATTCCTCAAATTGCCTCATAAAGTTGTGTTTACTTTATTAAGGAATTACTTATCCCCTACTCTAGTTAATTAAAGGGGTACCTCTATGCTAAATTTATCCATTTTTTCATTTCCTTAAAAATCATGTCCAAAACCGTAACCTCAAATAGTCTAAAAACCCAAACCTTGTTTTTCCAATTAGTTTTAGTAGAATTTAGTTCATGGTGAAAAGAATAAGATCTAACATATAGATATATGGAAAACACAAACATAAATAATTACGTATACAATAAATATTCTAGCAATAAAATAATTAGTCAATTGCATAATACCTCTGCAATGTTGTTGACAAACTTTCATTTGATTCTTCATGTAATGCCCCCGTGGTATGCTATAGGTTTAAAATTATAGATATGTATTTTTTATCTTTATATAACTCAATTTTTAAAAGTATGATTTTGAAAGATATAATTACTATTGTCACATATAATTTTCTATTTTTATAGTTTTTTTATATGTATTTTAAATACATATATATATAAATAATATGTAATTGTTCATTTAAATAAATAAATTTTCATAAGTTGTAAAACTATATTGTATATGGAACTTATTTCGAAGGAAATTATAATATTGCGAATTTGTAGCAAAAGTAATATTCGCTTTACATATTATGATAATTTAGGTTGTTTATTTAAAATCAGACTGTAATAATCTTCACTTATCCAAAACACCTCCTATGTATTTATAACTATGTTGAACACAATTTTTTTTTGAAAAATTAAAAATTAAAAAGAATGACATGACATGCTTAGGTGGAGCTCTTTAAAATATTCTAAGGTTGTCTTTTAAAATCAAACTCTAATTTTTTCATCACCCAAAGCTCTAATATATATGTAACTTTATCACTATAGAATTTAGTTTTGTTGTAACAACAAAGTTTCCTCAGTATATTTTGTTGCAATACTAAATTGTTTTGGTTTAGTTGAGTAAGGGTGAGGTTTTGAAAAATAATATGTTTAATCCTGTAAATTAGACCAATTATAAAATACTATAATCACATATCGTACACTATACGTATAGCTTAATTATTATTATATTTATCTATACAAAAGACTAAAAAATGTCTTACCATTCATCTAATTAAATATATTTTCATGAGTTGTAAAACAATATTGTAAATGGTTCTCATTTTGAAGCATATTTCAAGCACTCTCCAATGGTAAAAAATAATGTTTTCAATTAGGTAGCAAAAGTTATATTCAATTTACATAATATAATACTTTAAGTTTTTTATTCAAAACCAACTCTAATTTATCCCTATTCAAAACTCCTTTTATGTATTTAAATATGTGTAGAACTCTATTTTTTAAAATATTTAAAATAAAAATTAATGATGGCAATCCTACGTGGCGCTCTCTATTTCATAAGTTGTAGAACTATATTGTATATGGATCTTATTTCAGAGCATATTTCGAGCACAATCCAATGGTACAAAAATTATAATATTTCGAATTACGTAGCAAAAGTTATACACAAATTACATAATATAATAATTTAGGTTATTCATTCAAAACCAAACTCTAATTTTCGCTTATCTAAAGCTCCTTATATTTAAATCTATGTAAGACTCTATTTTTGTAAAAGATAAAAATACGATTTGATGACATGGCAATCTTACGTGGCGCGCTCTATGGCCTCGAAATCTTGAGGAGCTCCCTATGCTCCCGAAAAGTTCCTCCTTTATTTATATATATTGATTTGGGACCCCGACAAAAGCCCGTTCCCTTTGTGGAGAAGAGGTAGACTTTTGAAATTTTCACATATCCTATTTGAACGTATTTTTTTCCGACATACAACAACTAAAGTGATAATGTAATAACTTTGAATATTCTATTCCAACATGAATAGGTTTTATAGAAAAGCCATAATTTTTATTGTATTTCTAATTCTAATTGCAAGTTCTTAATTAAAAATACGTTAGTATAGTCAATATTTCTTTTTATACGTGACTTTAATGTAAAATTTTAAATATAGTATAAATAGATCTCATTTGAAAGTAGTTTTTAAACACTTTCCAATGGTACAAAAATTATAATTTCCGAGATATATATTAAAAGTTATAATCGATTTTTTATACTTAAATTTTCCATTGTCAACCCAACTCTATCTCAACTTAAACTAAACTCTATACATGTATTTTTATTACTTTGTAACTCTATTTATTTAAAAAAAATACATGGTAGTTATTGAGCACGACAAATGGCGTACAATGAGGACGCCAAATATCGCGATCTCCTGAGCTGACTTTTGGACTTTGTTTTATATATTAGTTAATAGTATTTGGGACCCGGGTAAATGCCCGTTCTCTTCGTGGAGAAGATGTAGACTTTTGAAATTTTCACATTCCCTGTTTGAACATATTTTTTTCCGACATACAACAACAAAAGTTATAATGTAATAACTTTGAATATTCTAATTCTAACATGAATAGGTTTTGTAGAAAAGCCCTAATTCCAATTGAATTTCTAATTCTAATTGCACTTTGTTACTTTAATCCGTTAGTATAGTCAATATTTCTTTTTATACGTTACTTTAATATAAAATTTTTAATATAGTATAAATGGATCTTATTTTAAAGTAGTTTTTATACACTTCCCAATGGTAAAAAAATTATGCTTTTCCGAACTATATATTAAAAGTTATAAGCGACTTACTATACTTAAAATTTTCATTGTGAACCCAACTCTATTTCTATTTATCCTAAACTCTATACATGTATTTTTATTACTTTATAACTCTATTTATTTTTAAAAAAATGACATGGCAGTTAATAAGCTCGATAAATGGCTTCCAATGAGGAAGCCAAATGTCGCGACCTCGTGAGCTGACTTTTAGACTCTGCTTTATATATTAGTTGCAAGTATTTGGGACCCGGGCAAATGCCCGTTCTCTCCGTGGAGAAGATGTAGACTTTTGAAATTATCACATACCATGTTTAATTTGAACATATTTTTGTCCGATATACAATAAAAAAAGTTATAATGTAGTAACTTTGAATATTCTACTTTTAACATGAATAGGTTTTGTAGAAAAACCCTAATTCTAATTGTATTTCTAATTCCAATTGCAGTTTGTTACTTTAATACGTTTGTATAGTCAAATTTTCTTTTTATACTTACTTTAATATAAAATTTTAAGGAAAAATTGCCAAAACAGTCCCAACTATTGGACATTTGCTCTAATCAATCCTAACTTTTGATGATTTTAAGTTGGGCCTAACTATTGCATGACTTTGCTAACAACCATCCTGATAACCTATAGTAACAGGTTAAAACCCTTAAATGTGACTTGCACATGACTTTAATAACCTTTATTTTTGTTTTCCATTTATTTATTTATTTCTTTCCCACCACCATCTCTCCCCTCCAAGCACCCACCACCATGAAAACCCACCCCACTGTCGCCAACCACAAACACCCATTCCCACCACAAACCCCAAACCCCCACCACCAAGTCAGGAAAAATCCACTGCCAAACCCGAAAACCTATCCCCATCTCCCGAAACGCCCACCCTCAAAAATTCATCCCTACACCCATCTCCACAATGAAACACTAACCCACAAGAACCACCGCCACCCCGGAAACATCAACCACCAGCCACTGAAAGCCACTTTTTTTCTTCTTCATCTCACACCACGCACAACGCCACCAAACCAATCACTGTTCACCACCGCCATCTCCACCAATTAGAAGCACCTGCAAATTGCAATTCAATCCTCCAATCAGAGAATTCGGCGCCGCAAAACCGTAAAGAAGTATGAAATGTAGCCGAATTCTTGGGGACTACTTCTCCTCTCCAATTGGTCGAAATTCAAAGCAAGGGCGACGCAAATTTCGGTTCAAATACTCATTAAAGCTCCAAAAATCAGGAGGCCCACCCCCCAAAAACCCATCCCCACCCGCCCACCTCTCCGCAAACACCAACACGAAACACAACCCACCGACCCACATGAACCCACCGCCACCCCTGAAATGTCAACCACCAGTGTCCAAAAAATCTACCCCAAACCCGGAAACCAATTGGTGTTGCCATGAAGTCGAAGAAGAAGAAAAAAGGAGGAGTAGAGGACGCGAGAAAAAAAGGAAAGAATAAGAATTTCATTAAAAGTTACGTGAGTTTCACGAGACCCTTACTTTACCTGCTACAGCAGGTCTCCAGGTCAAGGGAACCATTTTTGTCAAATTGACTTAAAAGTTGGGCCCAACATAAAATAATAAAAAATTAGGACTCAATAGAGAAGATGTCCAATAGTTGGGACTGTTTTTATCAATTTTTTCAAATTTTAAATATAGTATAAATGGATCTTATTTTAAAGTAGCTTTTAAACACTTTCCAATGGTACGCAAATTATAATTTTTCGAACTATATATTAAAAGTTATAATCAATTTACTATACTTAAGTTTTTCATTGTGAATCCAACTCTATTAGTTCTTATCCTAAACTCTATCCATATACTTTTACTACTTTGTAACTCTATTTATTATTAAAAAAAATTACATGTGTTAATAAGTGCAATAAATAGCGTCCAATGAAGATGCCAAATGTCACGACCTCGTGAACTGCCTTTTGAACCATGCTTTATATATTAGTTATAAATATATGATATATGATATGATATGATTATTAAGATTCGCACGAAGATTGTATGGTGATCAATTGAAAACGTCAACGTCCCAAGTGCGAATATGCTTAGTTTATGTATTATTTCCTCCACTTGCATGTGTTTTCAAACCAGCATACAGTCCTATAAATACTACCATTCTTCATCTACTAAACTCTCAACCGCAACATCCCTCAAAAAGCTAACATACTCAGCAAACTAAAACATCATGGCTTCCATTTTCCTGAAATTTACCACCTCTCTCCTCCTAATTTTCTCTGCACTTTGTATTGCCACAGCCGTTATCCTAGACACAGACGGCGATGCACTCAGGAATGGTGGACAATACTACATCATTCCACAGAGCTTAGGCTTTGGGGGCGGACTCACTTTAAAATCGAAAGCCGGTAACACACCGTGCCCACTCTATATAACCCGAGAAAACGACGAAACCTCTCCTGGCATCGCCGTTACTATCGCTTCCCCTGCCAGAATAGCGACCATCTCATCATCTTTACCGATCAGCATAACCTTCAACGACACTCCCAACATTTGTATGCAGCCATTAGGGTGGCAGGTGATTCCCGATGGAACAACGGGCCAGTCATACGTCGCAACAGGTGGTAGTGGCCTTCCGTTTAACCCGACTGAGACTTTCAGTATTGAGCCGATAGTGGGTAATGTTTATAAAATACGGAATGGTGTCGGATCAGATCAAGCAAGAGATGTTGGTTTCTTTGCGAAGGATGGGCTTTTGGGAATCACTAACGATATCCCTCTTCCTGTGATATTCAGGAAAGCTTTTGATGTTTTACAGGGCCGTCTCGAAGTATATAGAGGCCCTGTGCGAATTATCAAAATGAGGCCCTTTACAAAAAGTTCAAAAATAAAATAAAAAATATCAACGTTAATTTCTAGATAACTTCAGAAACATTCGGCGCATCGGGGGAACTTCATTTTCACGAATTATGATGAGTGATTCATTTAGAGTGAAGTTATTTTACTTGTGGATCACGCGATAAGAACTAGCGATCAGCGAATTGCTATATTATGTATTTTTTTGTAGACTGTAATTGGAGTTGCTTATAAAGATTTCACTCAAGAGTATAGTCTTAAATTAAAGAAAACTGAAATTACTTTATGCGTTAAAAAAGTAAAAGAATTAAAGTAAGACTACTAAAATTCTCCATATTGAGTATCTTACTTTTTAAAAAAAATTCAGGAATAATACCAATAAATAGGTAAAAAAAAAGGTCAAATTAAAAAGTTAGTTAAATGATCTATACTAGAGAATATCAACATTATGAAATCCCTTAAATCCACAGTACAAATTATACTGCGAAATTCCAGAAACACTAGCAAATGACAAAAAAAGATTTATCACAAAAGAACGACAAAAAGGAATGTAAAGTATCTCATATTTGAAGAATTCAATAATGTAATAGCTCATCGGTTCATGATTCTTCACTTCATATAATCATATTATGAAAAGAGAGTAGCCCAAATAATTAGAATATTTGAGTATCATTTTTTTTATGATTAAGAGATAAATGTAAGTGGAAACGGGTTGCAAATAAATAGGTAATAAAAGAATTTCCTAGTTTAAACCATATTTTTCGGTGTTTCATATGAGGTTAATTGGAAATATGGATTAAAAAATTATGTTGAAGTGATAATTAGAGGCTTGAATTAAGAGTAATCAATATAAGGTGAATGCGTTTCCCAAAAAAATGAGAAGGTGAATGGTTTTGGGAATTAAGGCTTGAAGAAGATTGGAAGATACACATGACTATTGTGGGAAGTGGAAACTGGAAAGTCAATAAACATTTTCTTTTTACTACTTGGACTTTCTCTATTTTTGGGCCCTCACAATTAAGAGGCCCTGTTCCATGGAACATGTTGAACATGGTAAAAGCCGGCCCTGATGTTTTAACCATGGTCTAAACTTGTGGTGTACTCTATAGCTCATGCATAGATGAATAAATCCCTCCGTTAAATGATCGGAGGATATATCCCTCTTCTTGTTGTGTGTATGGAAGGGCTATATTTAATTTCTATCATGTTGTGTGTGACTCTATATATGTACCTTCTGAAAGTTAATAACTGGTTGTTGGGTTAGAGCAATATCATTCAATTGTTTAAGATATCTAATGTCATTTACTATGGAAATATATCAGCGAAACAAAAGAAATAAGTCATTTTATTTACCGTTTGCATTATGGTACTCGAATTTTGAAGATAATTAATCTTATAGATAATCTCAATAATAGGACTCGAGTTTTGTATTTGTCATTTTTTTTTAGTAAAAATGTAAGCTTATATTACCAAAAAGAGACCCAAAAACAGGGCACACCAAAAATACAGCCAACAGTGAGCTAGAACAGACACTAGCAGCACTACAGAACTACATTACATCAGATTTTTAAACAAAAAATTGCTGCAGCCAATATCTGTCCTCATTGGACCATTTAACATCAACACAGGATTGACTTCTGCTTCTGACATTATTCTGAATATCTTTTATAACAAGATCTGGTCTTCTCACTGCTTCATGCCAGAGAGCTTGATTCCTACACCTCCGAATATGATACACAAGGGCAACCAGAATAGCATAGCTCACCTTCTGCTTCTTCTTTTGTCTAAACTTTCTTCCCCATCTCTTCCAACTAGTATAGAGATGCTCATGATTGTACTTCTTCAATCCAATCCAGTTCATAATGCCCTAGCATACAATGCTACTGACTGAGCATTTGAAAAACAGGTGGGAGCATGATTCTGTTTCTTGTATGCATAGTAAACACAGGTGATCTGGGCATAATCCGACCTTATGCATTCTATCCTTAGTCTTTAATTTCCCTAGCATGGCCATCCAAGAAATGAATGAGTGCTTAGGTTGATTAATGCTATTCCACGCCCAATGGTGCCACCCCACTTTCTGATGTTGCCCCTTCAACCATTTATATCCTTCCTTCAAAGAGTAAGACTTAGATCCATCCCTCCACTGATTCCCATTATAGGCTGCTTTAAATTTCTCCTTCATCCTACAGATGACTTTCCACACCCAGCTAGCAGCCCTAGGAGCTTCATGACCCCACCAATTCCCTTCTTTGATGTATATACAATGAACCCATTTTATCCACAAAACATCTTCTTTCTGAGCTACCTGCCATACATATTTACCCATAGCAGACTCATTCCACACTTGGCAATCCTGAACACCTAGGCCCCCACACATCTTTGGTCTACAAATTAGATTCCAAGCAACAGGAGGGCTTTTATTCAGAATAACTTTTCCATCCCATAAGAATGATCTACATAATTGGATGATTCTGTTGATCACACTCTTATGGAGAACAAATACATGTGCCCAATATGAATGTAGACTCATAGGGACAGAATTGATGAGCACTACTTTGGCAGCATAAGAAAGGTGCCTTGTACTCCAACACATGCTTCTCTTCAAGATTTTATCAATCAGGACATCACAATCTGCTCTACTGATTCTCTTGGAAGTGATTGGCACCCCCAAGTATCTGAATGGGAAATCACCTTTCTTAATCTTTGTCATCTGAAAAATTCTCCGCTGAATGTCTTCTTCCACATTGCCATAGTATATTGCAGATTTTTCAGGGCTTGCACTAAGACCAGAAGCCTTAGAGAAGGCTTTAAGAGTCCTCACAAGCATTACAACCGATTGAACATCACCTTTGCTAAAAAGCATAAGGTCATCAGCAAAGATTAAATGAGTTAATCTAAGCTATTTACAATGATAATGAAAAGTGAACATATCTTTCTTACACATTCTTTTCATTAATCTAGTGAAATAATCCATGGCTAAAACAAAAAGCAGGGGGGATAAAGGATCCCCCTGTCTTAACCCTCTCTTTCCTTGAAAAAAAACCACAAATAGCTCCATTGATGGTTAGAGTAAAGGATGGGCTTGTAATACATTCCATGATCCAATTGACAAACTGCTTGGGGAAATATAACCCCTCCAATAGGCCTTGAATAAAATCATAGCTAAGAGGGTCATAAGCCTTCATCAAATCAACTTTAAGGGTACATCTGGCAGGTTGATTTTTTTCTTTTATAATGCTTAAGCATGTCCCGACATATGAGAATATTATGCATAATCCTTACGTTCTCCACAAAAGCACTCGAACCTCATCAACAAGACAAGGCAACACATTCTTTAATCTACTACAAAGCATTTTAATTTTGAGATGATCTTATACAAGACATTACAACAAGCAATAGGTCGAAATTGTGTGACCTTACTAGGTTGTTCTACCTTAGGTATAAGACATAAATTTGTAGCATTAATTTACTTTAACAATTTGCCAAATTGAAAGAAATTAAGAATAGCCTTGCTTACATCATTTCCAATGCAATTCCAGGCTTTCTTAAAGAACATACTGTCATACCCATGTGGACCAGGACTCTTATTGTCATCAATATCCCATAATGCAGTTTTGACATCTTCAGCAGTAAAGGTAGCACAAAGCCTTTGCTTCGAGAATCATTCGGAATAGGACCATCCCGAATAATAGCCTTGCTAACCTTATCTTCGGGTGAGTGAGAGGTACCAAGTGGACTTTTGTAGTCGAATAAATGCTTCTTCAATACTACCTTGCTCCTCTTGCCAGTTACCATTCATGTCCTGAATTCTGCAAACTTGATTTTGCACTCTTCTTTTCCTAAGACATGCATGAAAATACCTGTTGTTCATATCCCCACAGCTAATCCATTCTTTCTTAACTTTCTGCTTTAGAAAGCTAAGTCTAGCTTCATGCAACTCCATATACTTCACCCTAGCTTCAGATTCTTGCTTATAAAGAATAGAATTCATTGGATCATTATGCATCTATGACTACACTTGGATTAACAAATGCCTAGCCTCATCAGCAGCCTGCTCAATGTTTGAATACCTTGTCTTGTTCAATTCTTTCAGACCCTTCTTCAAGACTTTCAATCTAGACACCACTTGGTATATAGGAGCACCCTGAACTCTATGTTGCCAAGCTTGCTACAATTGGCAGAAATTAAGGGGCCTTAGCCCACATGTTGAAAAACCGAAATGACTTAGGTTTTGTCACATCATCTCTATTCAGCTTGATCACACATGGATTATGATCTGAAACACTTTCAGGCAAAAAACAAGCCAAAGCATTTCCAAATTTATCCTCCCATTCCTCATTTGCCAACACTCGATCAATTTTTGAACAAACTCGATTATCTCCCTCCTGATTGTTTCTCCAGGTGAAAAAGGGACCTACTGTACAGTGATCACTCAACCCACAATCCCTATACAATCTCTAAATTGCATAACTTCCTCCAATGTGGCTGCAGATCCTATTCTTTCATTAAGGTTTAGGACATTATTAAAGTCCCCCCTATAACCCAAGGATCTACTACACTCTTATGCATTCTTTTAATCCCTTGCCACATACTCTCTCTTTCTTTTGCATCATTAAAACCATAGATGACAGTTTTGCTAAACTCCTTCCTAGTAGCAAGATGGCGACTCTTACAATGGATAAAATTGAGCATCCCACTCAATTATAGTCACATCAAATTTGCTAGAACTCCAAATCAACCAAATTCTACCTCCCTTGTGACATTGAGAATTTGTCACTGTACTCCAATTATTACACACTCCACCATATACATTAGGAAAATTACTACTTCTCACCCTAGTTTCAAGCAGACCACATAAACCCACATTATTGTGATTGAGAAACATTCTCACATCACTATGTTTCAGAGAACTATTAAGTGCCCTGACATTCCAGAAAGCAAAATTATCCATGTGGAGGAAGAAAGTCTCCCTCTACATGACTTTTACCTTTCCCTCTATATGGGACAACTGTATTCTGATCAACTGCAACATCTTCTGACTTATCCTGATCCCCTCTGTCTAACCCTTCCTGTTCACTTGAGCCTTCATGTAATACCCCTCATGATTGCTTTAAAGGGATTTAGCAGGCTACTCATTCCAACAAGATGCATCTTTCTTTAAGGGAGCTCATTTCCTTAGTTACTCCACAGTTAAGCGTGCTTGGCTAGGAGTAGTCTAGGGATGGGTGACCTCCTGGGAAGTTTCTCGGGGTGCGCATGAGTGAGGACAAAATGCGCCGGAAGAACTTGTGTTGGTTATTAAGGACAGTTGTTGGCCCTGGATGCGCATTGGTGACGGTATACTCGACTCCATATGGGTCGGGTGTTACAAATGGTATCAGAGCAACCCTGCGACCGCGTGTTGGGGCGACCCTAAGGTCGTAAAGCCGAATATTAGGAGTCCTCAGGTGCCTAGTGGGGGATGATTCTGGGGCTACATTGTCATAAGGAGCGACCCAGAGGTCGTCACACCGAATATCTGGAGTCTCCGGCGATCAGTCTTCAGGCTGAGGCGGCCCACAGGCCGTATGCCGAATATGTGGAGTCCTCAGGCGCAACGAGGGCGTTGTTGTTCTCAAGTGGGGGTGTATGTAATACCCCTCATAATTGTTTTAAAGAGATTTATCAGGCTACTCATTCCAACAAGATGCATCTTTCTTTTAGGGAGCTCATTTACTTAGTTACTCCACAGTTAAGCGTGCTTGGCTAGGAGTAGTCTAGGGATGGGTGACCTCCTGGGAAGTTTCTCGGGGTGCGCATGAGTGAGGATAAAATACGCCGGAAGAACTTGTGTTGGTTATTGAGGACAGTTGTTGGCCCTGGATGCGCATTGGTGGCGGTATACTCGACTCCGTATGGGTCGGGTGTTACACTTCATCAATTGTAGCGAGCACAGTAGTAGGCTTAATAATCTTTCCCACAGTCTTATCCTGCACCTGCTGCACATGCAATGTAACATTCTGCTCCACAATATGCACTTCATTCTGCTGTTGAATGTCTATCACTCCCACATTTTCAACCTGCCTCTTTTTCTGCATCCAGACTTGTTTTGATTTGAGTTTTTGTGCTGCAACCTCAAACCTTTTTCTTCCTGCATTCATCTACAGTGTGTCCTATCCCTTTGCAATCAGAGCAAAAGATAGGTTTACACTTATAGATCACTTGCTGAGTTGACATAATTTCCTTCTCATTCATAAACACTATTTCCTTTGGGAAATCCTGATCCAGCTTCACTTCTACTAATACTCTTGCATACTCCAAAATCTCCTTTTGAGCCGTAGCTCTATCAGTTCTAAAAGGAGTCCCAATCTTGCTAGCTAACTTCTTCAAAGTCTGCTGCCCTGGGCGGGCGCGGAGTTGTCGTCGTTGTGCACCGCACCCGGCCAAAGATAAAATTTCTCCTACTCTCTTCTACACTAAGGTAGTATAGTGGAAGTAGGGGTCGTATCCACAGGGAAACAGGGACGAGTTTAGTACTCAGCGTGATTCGAAACCTAGATTAAGCTAAGGGCCGAGAAACCTAATAATAATTACAAAGGGGGGTTTCAAAAGAGATTATAAACAAACTACAACTAACTAACAAATAAATACAATGAGAAATCAATTATGGGAAGATCTTGAATCCGATTAACATCCACTTCAATTCATTATCGATCCTTGAACCTCCACTCTAATTATTTCCATAATTATCTATTGTCGAGAATTAATCTCGTGTTCTCCTTATTCTTAGTTGAATAGCACGATCAGCGTGACTATAAAACCCTAACTAAAGGATAACCTAGTCCGATCTGCGTCTAAGTTCAATCCAATAGCAGCAATAAACACAGAGAACCAATAGACCTGCTAATGTCATACACGCGATAAACATTCAACAGTTGCTTCAATTTCCCTAAGAACTAACCAAGATGATCAGCATCTAAATTACTCCCTAGTTTGCTACCAATTGATAAAAGAATAAAACAATCCGATTCTATTCTTAAATCTAGCATTAGATTAACTACACAATCAAACTAGTAACGTTCCTAGCATAATTATGCAATAATCATGGAAAGCAAGCATAGAAATTGAACCATAATCAAGGAAAAGAGAAAGAGAGGAAAGATCTCACAATAACGGTTGAAGCTTCATGTTAATTTCTTCAAGAACAGTTCAAGCTACAATCCGATAGCATAAACCAAATCCAACATTGAAATCCCTAAAAACTAAACTAAGAAATGAAAACTAAAACTAGGAAATGAAAAACAAAGAAATAAGAAATGAAGAACAAAGAGGAACGAAGAAGGAAAGATGAAAAGAGAATCAAGAAGAAGGAAGGATGAGGAGAGGAGCTCTCCCCTCCAACTTGCCACTCCAAGATCTACATTTCAGCTCTCCTCTTCGTGCTCCACTTCGTCTCTCATCAAAAGTTAGGTTTTTGGAAGCTTTTAAACCCCGCACAAAATCGTGGTCCCAAGCCGACTTAAGCGTCGCGAGTCGCGCCACTGATCGCGAGTCGCGACACTGATCGCGAGTCGCGAAGATCGCACTGCCAAACCGCACAAAATGGCCTGGACAGGGGTCGCGAGTCGCGAGGGCATGCTGCTCGCGAGGTGCGAGTAATCTCGCGAGTCGCGAGCGCTGTGGCCGGGCTAAGGCCGGGCTGTGCGCGCGCTGGGCTGTGCGAGTGCTGGGCTGTGCGAGCTTGCGTGCGATGGCTGGCTGCTGCTTTGAGCTTGCTAGGCATGCGGTGCTTGGGCTTGCGATGCTGGCTGGTGGAGCTTGGTTGTGGCGGAGCTTGGTTGGTGAAACGATGTTGTGGAACCATTCATGCTTCCAAGAGCTCGGAACTTACAACTTTAATAATAATTAATATATAAAATTCCGAACTTCCGCTAAGGTCGATTTATATGCAAACATTAACAATTACAAATAAATCCCTTAGCAAAGTGTACCTAAACTACCACAAAAACATCGTATAACTTGAGCGTATCAAATACCCCCACACTTGAACTTTACTCGACCTCGAGTAAACTCAAAAATGAGAAATACCAATGAAATCATCACCCAAGTTATCAACACCAACCTCTCTCTCCACCAACTACATCATCATCATCACATCTTAACAACATCCGCTCAAAAACCTAAACGTAAGGGATGATGATTCCCCCACACTTAGATTCAAGCTCACCTGAAATATACAAAGACGCAACAACAATAATAACCAGCAACACCAACAAGTTTAACCAACAACACCAACAAGAATCAAAATGCCAGCTCACGACACACTAAACTACCAGCTCTCCCAAACCTCTAAAAGATGATCTAAAACTACTACTACTACAACTAATTTAGAATAGCAAGCCATGGAACAAAGACAAAAAGGTATAAATTCCATGCTTACTCCCAAAAACAAACAATCAACCAAAAGAATGTGAAAGCCAAAACAAAACTTCACAAAATCAAGGATGAAATAACCAACCCTACCCGAAAACGCTTTCCACCTTATGACACCATCTCCGGCAAATGAGTTTTCAAAGTATATAATTCTCTCTTAATCTCTCATTTTGCCTAGGAGCCCTTTCGGGTTTTCATCCTAGCTTCACACATTTCTTTTTGGTTGCACCTCACCATCTTACCCGCTCAATATAAGCCACTTTTTTGCATAGGTTGCCCTTTCGGGTTTTCAACCTATCCGGGCCCCCATTTTTGCCCGAGTCGCCCGCCCTTGCGGGTTTTCAACTCAGCGGGTTTCATTTCATCAGTTTTTTTTTTTTTTTTTTTTTTCAATTTTTTTTTTCATTTTTTTTTTTTCAAATTGAAATAAATACAACATAAATACAACATAGATACATGAGAATGAGAATACCCTCCCCCCTACTTAAACTACACATTGTCCTCAATGTGACGACAATTAGAAGAAAAAGTAAACTGAAAATGGGGGGAGAAAATCGAAAATCGGGTAAATCGAAGATCGAATGCTCAAGACTCATGACCAAACAATCCGTCAAACTCAAATTTCTTAACAACACCAACTTAAATCTCATAAATCAACTCACAACCCTCTCCCTCAAATCACTCAAACAAATGGCAAATTCAAAAGGTTTTAAATTTTTGAGATTTGCACCTAGCTCAAGAGATCGAAAAGATACAACAATCTCACTCCTCTAGTGTTACCAACTCCTAGCTATTGAACTCCTCCCAACGGGTTTTCTTTTGTGGACTTGGGCTCAAAGTGGATTAAGATTTGTTGTGGTTCTTTTGAGTGGGTGGGCAGTGGGTGGAAGAAAATTTGTTGTGGTGGTGGAAATTTGATGAAAAATAAAGGAAAAGAAAGAAAATAAAAAGGGTCTCGGGTTGCCTCCCGAGAAGCGCTGTTGTTTAAAGTCGTTAGCTCGACTTAATACCTTAAGCTTAATCATTGGGATTGTGCTCCATGTGTGATAATGGTGGTTCCATGTCAATCTCCACTTCAAGTACCTGCAAAACTGATTGACAAGAACTCTTGCAATGCATCGTTAGTACCTAGCTTACTACATCATGGTTGAGCATATAACATCAGATTATATCCAAAACCTAGCATTAAGTCAACAACAAACATCAACTAGTAGTACTCCTAGCTAATCCAAGTCATGACCATTACTATAAATGTTTAAAGCTAGACAATAACCAAGATATAGAGTAAATCATACCATAAACCATCAAAAGCTTCAATCAACCATTCTCAAGAGAGTGGCCAACCAAAAAACAAAGAGCACAAACAATACCATCCAAAAATCACGCTAAATACAAACAAGTAACACCGTTTCCCCGGCAACGGCGCCAAAATTTGGGCGGGCGCGGAGTTGTCGTCGTTGTGCACCGCACCCGGCCAAAGATAAAATTTCTCCTACTCTCTTCTACACTAAGGTAGTATAGTGGAAGTAGGGGTCGTATCCACAGGGGAAACAGGGACGAGTTTAGTACTCGGCGTGATTCGAAACCTAGATTAAGCTAAGGGCCGAGAAACCTAATAATAATTACAAAGGGGGGTTTCAAAAGAGATTATAAACAAACTACAACTAACTAACAAATAAATACAATGAGAAATCAATTATGGGAAGATCTTGAATCCGATTAACATCCACTTCAATTCATTATCGATCCTTGAACCTCCACTCTAATTATTTCCATAGTTATCTATTGTCGAGAATTAATCTCGTGTTCTCCTTATTCTTAGTTGAATAGCACGATCAGCGTGACTATAAAACCCTAACTAAAGGATAACCTAGTCCGATCTGCGTCTAAGTTCAATCCAATAGCAGCAATAAACACGAGAGAACCAATAGACACCGCTAATGTCATACACGCGATAAACATTCAACGGTTGCTTCAATTTCCCTAAGAACTAACCAAGATGATCAGCATCTAAATTACTCCCTAGTTTGCTACCAATTGATAAAAGAATAAAACAATCCGATTCTATTCTTAAATCTAGCATTAGATTAACTACACAATCAAACTAGTAACGTTCCTAGCATAATTATGCAATAATCATGGAAAGCAAGCATAGAAATTGAACCATAATCAAGGAAAAGAGAAAGAGAGGAAAGATCTCACAATAACGGTTGAAGCTTCATGTTAATTTCTTCAAGAACAGTTCAAGCTACAATCCGATAGCATAAACCAAATCCAACATTGAAATCCCTAAAAACTAAACTAAGAAATGAAAACTAAAACTAGGAAATGAAAAACAAAGAAATAAGAAATGAAGAACAAAGAGGAACGAAGAAGGAAAGATGAAAAGAGAATCAAGAAGAAGGAAGGATGAGGAGAGGAGCTCTCCCCTCCAACTTGCCACTCCAAGATCTACATTTCAGCTCTCCTCTTCGTGCTCCACTTCGTCTCTCATCAAAAGTTAGGTTTTTGGAAGCTTTGAAACCCCGCACAAAATCGTGGTCCCAAGCCGACTTAAGCGTCGCGAGTCGCGCCACTGATCGCGAGTCGCGAAGATCGCACTGCCAAACCGCACAAAATGGCCTGGACAGGGGTCGCGAGTCGCGAGGGCATGCTGCTCGCGAGGTGCGAGTAATCTCGCGAGTCGCGAGCGCGTGGCCGGGCACGTCTACTGGGCTTGTGGCGCGCGCCGGGCCGTGCGAGTGCCGGGCCGTGCGAAGCTTCGCGTGGCGATGGTCGGCTGTTGCTTTGAGCTTGCTAGGCATGCGGTGCTTGGGCTTGCGATGTCGGGGCCGGTGGAGCTTGGTTGTGGCGGAGCTTGGTTGGTGAAACGATGTTGTGGAACCATTCATGCTTCCAAGAGCTCCGGAACTTACAACTTTAATAATAATTAATATATAAAATTCCGAACTTCCGCTAAGGTCGATTTATATGCAAACATTAACAATTACAAATAAATCCCTTAGCAAAGTGTACCTAAACTACCACAAAAACATCGTATAACTTGAGCGTATCAAATACCCCCACACTTGAACTTTACTTGACCTCGAGTAAACTCAAAAATGAGAAATACCAATGAAATCATCACCCAAGTTATCAACACCAACCTCTCTCTCCACCAACTACATCATCATCATCACATCTTAACAACATCCGCTCAAAAACCTAAACGTAAGGGATGATGATTCCCCACACTTAGATTCAAGCTCACCTGAAATATACAAAGACGCGACAACAATAATAACCAGCAACACCAACAAGTTTAACCAACAACACCAACAAGAATCAAAATGCCAGCTCACGACACACTAAACTACCAGCTCTCCCAAACCTCTAAAAGATGATCTAAAACTACTACTACTACAACTAATTTAGAATAGCAAGCCATGGAACAAAGACAAAAAGGTATAAATTCCATGCTTACTCCCAAAAACAAACAATCAACCAAAAGAATGTGAAAGCCAAAACAAAACTTCACAAAATCAAGGATGAAATAACCAACCCTACCCGAAAACGCTTTCCACCTTATGACACCATCTCCGGCAAATGAGTTTTCAAAGTATATAATTCTCTCTTAATCTCTCATTTTGCCTAGGAGCCCTTTCGGGTTTTCATCCTAGCTTCACACATTTCTTTTTGGTTGCACCTCACCATCTTACCCGCTCAATATAAGCCACTTTTTTGCATAGGTTGCCCTTTCGGGTTTTCAACCTATCCGGGCCCCCATTTTTGCCCGAGTCGCCCGCCCTTGCGGGTTTTCAACTCAGCGGGTTTCATTTCATCAGTTTTTTTTTTATTTTTTTTTTTCAATTTTTTTTTCATTTTTTTTTTTTCAAATTGAAATAAATACAACATAAATACAACATAGATACATGAGAATGAGAATACCCTCCCCCCTACTTAAACTACACATTGTCCTCAATGTGACGACAATTAGAAGAAAAAGTAAACTGAAAATGGGGGGAGAAAATCGAAAATCGGGTAAATCGAAGATCGAATGCTCAAGACTCATGACCAAACAATCCGTCAAACTCAAATTTCTTAACAACACCAACTTAAATCTCATAAATCAACTCACAACCCTCTCCCTCAAATCACTCAAACAAATGGCAAATTCAAAAGGTTTTAAATTTTTGAGCTTTGCACCTAGCTCAAGAGATCGAAAAGATACAACAATCTCACTCCTCTAGTGTTACCAACTCCTAGCTATTGAACTCCTCCCAACGGGTTTTCTTTTGTGGACTTGGGCTCAAAGTGGATTAAGATTTGTTGTGGTTCTTTTGAGTGGGTGGGCAATGGGTGGAAGAAAATTTGTTGTGGTGGTGGAAATTTGATGAAAAATAAAGGAAAAGAAAGAAAATAAAAAGGGTCTCGGGTTGCCTCCCGAGAAGCGCTGTTGTTTAAAGTCATTAGCTCGACTTAATACCTTAAGCTTAATCATTGGGATTGTGCTCCATGTGTGATAATGGTGGTTCCATGTCAATCTCCACTTCAAGTACCGCAAAGCGATTGACAAGAACTCTTGCAATGCATCGTTAGTACCTAGCTTACTACATCATGGTTGAGCATATAACATCAGATTATATCCAAAACCTAGCATTAAGTCAACAACAAACATCAACTAGTAGTACTCCTAGCTAATCCAAGTCATGACCATTACTATAAATGTTTAAAGCTAGACAATAACCAAGATATAGAGTAAATCATACCATAAACCATCAAAAGCTTCAATCAACCATTCTCAAGAGAGTGGCCAACCAAAAACAAAGAGCACAAACAATACCATCCAAAAATCACGCTAAATACAAACAAGTAACACCGTTTCCCCGGCAACGGCGCCAAAATTTGGGCGGGCGCGGAGTTGTCGTCGTTGTGCACCGCACCCGGCCAAAGATAAAATTTCTCCTACTCTCTTCTACACTAAGGTAGTATAGTGGAAGTAGGGGTCGTATCCACAGGGAAACAGGGACGAGTTTAGTACTCAGCGTGATTCGAAACCTAGATTAAGCTAAGGGCCGAGAAACCTAATAATAATTACAAAGGGGGGTTTCAAAAGAGATTATAAACAAACTACAACTAACTAACAAATAAATACAATGAGAAATCAATTATGGGAAGATCTTGAATCCGATTAACATCCACTTCAATTCATTATCGATCCTTGAACCTCCACTCTAATTATTTCCATAATTATCTATTGTCGAGAATTAATCTCGTGTTCTCCTTATTCTTAGTTGAATAGCACGATCAGCGTGACTATAAAACCCTAACTAAAGGATAACCTAGTCCGATCTGCGTCTAAGTTCAATCCAATAGCAGCAATAAACACAGAGAACCAATAGACCTGCTAATGTCATACACGCGATAAACATTCAACAGTTGCTTCAATTTCCCTAAGAACTAACCAAGATGATCAGCATCTAAATTACTCCCTAGTTTGCTACCAATTGATAAAAGAATAAAACAATCCGATTCTATTCTTAAATCTAGCATTAGATTAACTACACAATCAAACTAGTAACGTTCCTAGCATAATTATGCAATAATCATGGAAAGCAAGCATAGAAATTGAACCATAATCAAGGAAAAGAGAAAGAGAGGAAAGATCTCACAATAACGGTTGAAGCTTCATGTTAATTTCTTCAAGAACAGTTCAAGCTACAATCCGATAGCATAAACCAAATCCAACATTGAAATCCCTAAAAACTAAACTAAGAAATGAAAACTAAAACTAGGAAATGAAAAACAAAGAAATAAGAAATGAAGAACAAAGAGGAACGAAGAAGGAAAGATGAAAAGAGAATCAAGAAGAAGGAAGGATGAGGAGAGGAGCTCTCCCCTCCAACTTGCCACTCCAAGATCTACATTTCAGCTCTCCTCTTCGTGCTCCACTTCGTCTCTCATCAAAAGTTAGGTTTTTGGAAGCTTTTAAACCCCGCACAAAATCGTGGTCCCAAGCCGACTTAAGCGTCGCGAGTCGCGCCACTGATCGCGAGTCGCGAAGATCGCACTGCCAAACCGCACAAAATGGCCTGGACAGGGGTCGCGAGTCGCGAAGTTCCTCGCGAGTCGCGAGGGCATGCTGCTCGCGAGGTGCGAGTAATCTCGCGAGTCGCGAGCGCCGTTGGCCGGGCGTCAGGCCGGGCTGCGCGCGCCAGGGTCGTGCGAGTCTTGGGCCGTGCGAGCTTGCGTGCGGCGGGTTCTTGCTTTGAGCTTGCTAGGCATGCGGTGCTTGGGCTTGCGATGCTGGCTGGTGGAGCTTGGCTGTGGCGGAGCTTGGTTGGTGAAACGATGTTGTGGAACCATTCATGCTTCCAAGAGCTCGGAACTTACAACTTTAATAATAATTAATATATAAAATTCCGAACTTCCGCTAAGGTCGATTTATATGCAAACATTAACAATTACAAATAAATCCCTTAGCAAAGTGTACCTAAACTACCACAAAAACATCGTATAACTTGAGCGTATCATGCCCCTAATATTTCAAAGCTAGGTTAGGAAATTTTATCCAGGTAGGAACCGCTTTAACATCCTCATCTATAAGGTTCAGTTCAGGGGTCCATTGCTTCATGATGACTGGCTTCCTATTATAAAATATAGGACCAGCTTCCATAGCCTTCAATTTTTCATCATTTGTTCTGAACCTAACCACAAACACCCCATTATTCATCATTGCAACCTTTTCTACCCCAAATTTACCCCAAACTCGTCGGATAAAGCCATCTACAATCCTCAATGGAGGTTTAACTCCAAGAATATAGCATACTACAACAGATTGCCAGTACGCTATTTTAGGTTGTATTTCTTCAGCTGAAATTCTTAAGACTTCGTTAACATCCACATCCATTTCATTTTGCCTGACATTTTCTCCAATAGATGAATCAATACCCTCCTCTCTTATGCTAGCAAAAAGTGATTTACTCCATGTATTATGATTACCTGGATTGCTGATTAACTGTTGCATTGGATGAGGTGATGGATTCACTATCCCACTCCTCGTCGGTCTCTAAGGCATTCTTACAGAAGCAACCCAGCTATCCATTCTACTTTGTGCTGCTTCAAAATTCTCCTTATCATGTGCCGAAATAGCCATATCCAATGAAGCTTGGGATCCTTCTGCTTCTTTATCCTCCTCAGAGGTCCATCTGAGAGCTGAGAGATCTTCAATATCATCTACATTCTTCTGCTTTCGCGCATCGCCAGATTGTGGAATACGCTTATTCTGCTCTTTCGGATTCGCTTTCTTACTAGGTTGATGAGTCTTCTTGCTACCATTACCTTTCTTCGAACCCTTTGCCATGGCTTCAGCTTCACGCTGAGATTCAATGAAATAGTAATGGAGATTTTCAAAAAGCTAGAGAGAAGGAATAGTTTCTCTCTCTAACACTCATCTTTTTTTGGTGTTTAAGTGCATGAAATCTATGTTATGTCTTATTAGATGGTCTTTCCAATACGACAATGTGAACAAAATACTTTTTTATTTGTCATTTTATTAGTCATTTTATTCACAGTTTGCTTTTTCCTAAGGTTGCACAATATCATTTATTTGTACAACTGGAGAAGATAAAGGCACAAAAATAGAAGAAGGAAATTTTGCTAAAAAAAAAAAAAATCCAACATTCCTATATTCACACATTTATATATCATTGAAGCACATGAACCAATATATGCAGTACTATTTACAGCATAACGAACTAAGACACCATCAAAAATCTTAGGCCCAATGTTATTTCCTTTTAAAAAAATGAAATCTCACTTTATATAACCCGAGATATAGTTATAGCTAAACACCCCCAAACCCTTAAGTTAGGTGGATGACCTAATTTTCGTAATTCGTAAGAGTTCTTGTTAGCTTCTAATGGGGTATTAATTTGTTCAAAATATACTTTGTAGAAAGTATTACGGCTTCACCGTAAATATTATCAGAGAAACTACATGCAATTCCCCTTTAGATATAAAGACTACTTATAAAAAGGACATGCTTTATATTTAATAAAAGGATGATAGTGGAGATATGGTATGATAGAAAATGTCACTCTAATCAATGTTTTAAATTAAAAAAATTAAAGCAGAAATAAAATTCATATATAACAATCCAAAAATATTCATAACAAGGAAAAATAATCTCACAAATCGAATGTAATAAACATACTATAATAACAAAACATATGTCTCATATCCTAATTGATCTCTCCATCGCAATTCAAAACATAAAGAATTCATGCCGCATGATCACTTACAAAGATTATCAATAAACATCCATAATCAGCGGAAATTAACTAACTCTCCAAACCCAATCATAATCAACATAGAAGTTATAAAAGGCTCAATTAATTCATGTACAACATACGACAACAAACATAGAGAACAACTCTTCATATTGACATACTTACTAGGTAAAAACATACGTCAACATATTTGATAAAGATAACTTCCAAAGCCATCAATAAACAAATAAAACATGCATAATATAGAGACTCAACAAATGAAGTAACACTAAAAATATATATATTTTTGAAAAAATAATAATATGCTTGAAAAAGAATTGAAAGCTAGTCAGACAACGTTTTAGTTATGTTCCCTTCTGCCTATGTAAGAATGACCAAACTATTGATGCAGGATTGTACCCGACTTAGTATTCTCATCAGTCTCTCGTGCGACAACAAAACCACGGTAAACTCCTAAATTGCAATCTAGGTGGTACCATATTTTTTCACCATTGCAACATCGTCCCTCCGGATATCTTACTATCATACAAAATAATATTACAATAATAATAACCAATTTATAATCAAAGTCATGCGGATGTCCTTAAGGCCCAACACTTAATCGACGTATATTTTAGAGTCACAAAATCAGGAATTGCATGTTCCAAATAAACCCATGATTCTCAAAATAGTTTTAATCCCAAATAGGGTTCAATACACCTTGAACAAAAAAAATAAAAAATAGTTAAATAACTTTAAAACACTTTTAAAGAATATAAATAATATTAATCCACCAACCAGCAACTCCTTGTTATTTGAGTTTAAGTGTAAGGTTAATAACAACCAATATCTTTACTATTAATCACTTGAACCACATTTCAATAGTATACAAAATGAAGATCACTTGAAAATAAGCTAAACGCGGAACTACCATGATACAAAATAACTTAATATATGACACTTGCACAAACTGATTGCAAACTTGGCACGTGTCTAAAGGGCTTTGTTTTTCTTATATATATGGGTGGGATAAAAAGTTTGTAAAACATGCCATGTAGCGAAATAATCAAGAGTATACAAAATATCTTTGTATCAAATTTTTGCCAAAATAATATGTTCCAAGCTAAGTATTACAAAATATTCTAAAAGTTAGTAAAAACTTGGCCACAAAACCCCACACTATGATTTGGGTGCACAAGCACCACAAACATTGACTAGTAGCAATAATATCACAACCATTAGCCTTGGTTCAAAATATACAATCAAAGATGCAGGGGGTTAATTTTTTGGCTGAAGATTCCATCTCCAGTATCATTCATGGTATGCACTGTACAAAGTCTAGTAGTCCGTGATATTTTGGTTGTGCACCCAAGTTGTAGTTCGGGGTGTTGCTACCAATTTATCCTAATATTAATATCTTCAAAACTCTTAGTCAAATTAATGACATTATTATCTACAAGATTAATATCTTCAAAACTTTGAGTCCCATTATTGCCTATTTTCAATGAAAGCAAAAGCTAACAATTGCCCCGGCGTTAGATAATATGGATAAAATGTGTAATATTTTTCTTATATTTATTGCTTTTACATAACTAGTGCTTCTAGTCCCCATTATCTAAAGAGGCAAACTGAACTAAATGCCTGTTATTATTGACGAGGCTGGAGAAAATAATCCTCAATCTCTTGCCTCGAAAGTCAAATCGAAAACTTCGGTCTCTCGCTAGAAAATCCAATCTCCGGCGGCAGAAAGGTTGAAATTTCAACAGTCGCGAGAGAGCGACAAGTGCGAAGATTCTGCAGGCGAGATTTCTGCAATGACGGAAGGGCAAATTCAAAGTTTGTAAGGAAAACGGCGGAATTTGTCGACTTCGGAGTGAAGATCAAGTATAAGCTTCTCTCCAATGACTTCAATTTGGTTATGCTCATCGGCACCGCAACGAATCGACGGTGATGGTGGGGATCGAAAATACACGTTTCGAGGAGGGAGTGAAAGAGGGGAAGTAGTTCGAAGTTTTACGGAAACAGTGTCTCGTTTGAGGAAGAAGTAGAATTGTTGATGTTAAAACCCTTTCTCTCTCTTTGTAAGAGGATTCTCCCGATGTAAACCATCGCTGCCATGGCAAGAACCTCAAAGAGCCAGAAGTTAAAGGGTAAACCGAAGGGGCCAAGCTCGAATTCAATGGCTAAAAAGACGAAAACGATGGACAAATTGCTGGGTGTGTCTGAAATTGAGATTGCTTCGGTAAATAGATCTGAAAAAGAGGAGCTGATTGAGCTGAGGCAGAGTCAACAAACGCAACGTCTTTTTTCGGAATGGTTGTCTGCAATTCATTCTACGGCGGAGAAAGATGGTAGATCTGGTCTGTATAGTGGCGGGGCAGAACGGAATGTGTGTGGTGTGGAACCAATTTCGATTCTCCAATGTTCTGAGGATGAGGTGAGTAATCATTCTAAACAAGTTGTGGCTGATGAATTGGAGGTTAATGTAGCTAGAAATGTGGTTAAAATTGTACTTGATGATGTTCAACCTGAAGTTGAGTATTGGATGCCTTCTCTGATCCGCTATGTTATAGGGGCTAACCCACCTCCATTTGTGATGGATGGATTTATTAGAAGAATCTGGAAAAACAAAGGTGTTGAAAAAGTTGTGTTGCTTGAAAAAGGAGTTTATATTGTTCGATTCCTAACAATGGAGAACCGTGACCATGTTTTGGCGGGGAACTTAAACTTCTTTGATTGTAAACCGCTTATAACAAAGGCCTGGAGTCCGGATATGGATATAACGAAGGAGGATTTTGTGGTCTTACCTACATGGATCCAATTGAAACTTGATTTTAAATATTGGAATGATAAATGCTTGATGAAATTGATTGATCCTATTGGTAAATTTGTGAGAGTTGACCGGAGCTACTTGCGAAGCGTGAAAGATTGCAATATGTAAGGGTGCTTGTGGAGGGCAAAATTGATCAGGAATTCCCTGATCAAATGACATTTATCAATGAGAACAGTTTGGAGGTGGTGTATGATATCTTTTATGAGTGCAAATATGTAGTTTGTGGGCAGTGCAAATGCTTAGGCCACTCAAGGGACGAATGTAAGAAGAAGGAGAAGGGCGAGGTTTGGAGGCCTAAAACTGTCCCAGCCGTTCCACCTCCTTCACAAACGATTGCTACCGAGAGCAATGAGTTCACTATGGTGAAGAAGTCTAGTAAGAAGGTGGTGGCTCCAAGGGATGCTACTATGACAAGGAATACTTTTGATGCACTTGATGCAATGAGTAATGAAGATGACAATGCTGATATCATTGTAGGAGGTGTGGCTTGTGGAAATGTGGGACATAAAGTGACTGGGGGAGGGGACTCTCCTGACGAACATGGATAGTGTTCTCTGTTGGAATGTCAGGGGCATCTCTAGTGCTAGGAAACAAGTGGATGTGAAAAAGATGATAAGCACTAAGCCCCAGGGGTTGATTAGTCTCATTGAGAGTAAGGTTAAAGCAAAAAATATGGGTAGTATGTACCAAAAGCTGTTTAGTGGTTGGTGTTTCTGTTCAAACTCTTCTCTTCACCCTGGAGGGAGAGTGGTGGTGGCTTGGAATGCTCTCTCTTTTCATGTAACTATTTGTTACTTGTCTACTCAGATGATTCATTGCCTTGTTCAATCTGTTAGTAGTAAAAAGGAGTTTTACTGTTCTTTCGTCTATGCTCATAATGATGCATCTCTGAAGGAGGCCTTGTGGGTGGATTTGGAAGGGATTGCTCAATCTACCAGAAAGCCTTGGGTGATTATGGGTGATTTTAATTGCGTATTGAATAGAGATGAAAGGATTGGGGCAGCTGTTAGAGATAGTGAGATGACTTCCTTCAGAAGATGTGTCACTAGTTGTGGTTTGGATGACCCGAAATCCACCGGGCCGTTTTTATACTTGGAATAACAAACGGGTAGAGGATTCTAGAGTCTATTGCAAACTTGATAGAGTGATGTGTAATGATTTGTGGTTGGATGAGTTTCCTACTGCAGAGGCATGGTTCATGTCAGAGGGTCTTTTTGACAATTCTCCAATGCTTTTACAAGTTCATCAAGTGAGGTGGAGTGGGTATCATCCTTTTAGATTCTATAAAATGTGGTGCTCAGCTCCAGATTTTCATGATAGAGTAAAGGTTGCCTGGGAGGAAAATGTGAGGGGTACTGCTATGTTCATTGTTATGCAGAAACTAAGGAAGGTGAAATTAGCTATGAAGCAGCTAAAGAAAGATGGGTTTGCTGACATTCAAATAGCGAGATGCAAAGGCACAAGCTCATTTATTGGATTGCCAGAAAAAGCTTCACGAGAATCACAATGTGGTGAATGGTGAAAGTGAACTTTTTGCTACTGCTGAATACAAAAGAGTTCATGATCAATACATGTCATTCCTTCAGCAAAAAGCAAAATTTGCTTGGCTTAAAAATGGGGATGAAAATTCCTCTATGTTCCATAGAGCAATCAAACAAACGAGGCTGCAAAATACTATGTATGGTATACATAGCAGTGATGGGGTGTGGGTGGAAGGTGTGGAAGTTGAAAATGCCTTTATTAGCTATTATAAGCAGCTCCTTGGGACTACTAAAAAATGTACAGGCAGTGTTAGCCTAGATGTTATTGATGAGGGGCCTGTTGTGTCAACTGACCAGAAGGTGGAGCTTCTAAGACCAGTTACAAGTGAAGAAATAAAGCAAACTCTCTCTTCAATTCCGGATGACAAATCCCCTGGCCCTGATGGGTTTGGGACTTCTTTTTACAAGGAAGCTTGGTCCATAGTTGGCAGAGATGTAATAAAGGTTGTGCATGACTTCTTCACTCATGGTAAGTTGTTAAAGGAAACAAACTCTACATTGCTTACTTTAATCCCAAAAATTAAATGTCCTAGTAATGTGTCTGAATTTAGACCAATTGCCTGCTGCAATGTGGTATATAAATGCATTACTAAGATATTATGTACTAGAATGAAAAACGTGATCCCTGTGATTATTGCTGAAAATCAAGGTGCATTCATTCAAGGTAGATTTATTGCTCATAATATTTTGGTCTGCCAAGATCTAGTTCGAAGCTATGTTAGAAAGAAGGTTAGTCCTGGTTGTATAATCAAGATGGACATGAAAAAAGCTTATGATTCTATTGACTGGGGTTTCTTAGAAGCAATGCGAAAGGCTTTAGAATTTCCTAATAGATTCATTAAGCTTGTGATGGAGTGTGTACAGACTCCTAGATATAGTTTACTGGTTAATGGAAAGACTTGTGGTTACTTTGAAGGCAAGAGAGGTCTGAGACAGGGTGATCCCATGTCACCTCTCTTGTTTGTGATTTGCATGGAGTACTTGTCTAGAACTATGAAAATGGTGGGTGAGAATCAGTTGTTCAAGTATCATCCTAGATGTACTGGGGTTAAGCTGAACCACCTTTGTTTTGCTGCTAATGAGATCCTGTGTTGTAAGGGTGAGTTCAGATCAGTCTATTTAATGTTACAAGGGTTTAAACATTTTTCTGCTGCTTCTGGTTTAGAGGTCAATGAAAGTAAATCTGAGATTTTTACTGTTGGGATGTCAAATGTGGAGCAGCAGAGATTATTAGACATGTCTGGGTTCAGGTTGGGTAGGCTTCCCTTCAAATATCTTGGGGTGCCTATCAGTTTTAAGAAGCTGTCAGCAAAAGAATGTATGTGCTTAGTTGAAAAGATGACTACCAAGATTCGATGTTGGAGTAGTAGACATCTCTCTTATCAAGGGAGACTCACTTTGGTGAATTCTGTACTCCTTAGTATCCATGTCTATTGGGCCCAAATCTTCATTTTGCCTAGGAAAGTGCTTAGAGAGATTGAAATGATTTGTAAATCTTATCTATGGACAGGGGAGTATTTCAGTGACAAGGGTGGTTATGTGGCTTGGCCCAAGGTATATCTGCCTAAGTTTGCTGGAGGCTTAGGAGTGAGAGACATTGTGAAGTGGAACACTGCAGCCATGGGAAGATACTCTTGGGCAATTGCTGCTAAAAAAGATAACCTTTGGATCACATGGATTAATGAGGTCTATATAAAGGGCTGTAACTGGTGGGAGTACCAGCCCCCTAAAGGGTGAAGTTGGTATTGGAGGAAGGTGTGTGAGGTGAAGGATGAACTGAAGAATGTGGTGCCTGAGATTCAGTTGACAGCTCTAACTCATTATTCAATTCAGAGCTTTTATACAAAACTTATGGGGGAGCTTGATAGTATAAATTGGGACAAATATGTTTGGAATAGAATCTCTATCCCAAAACATAGATTTTTTGTTTGGTTAAATATGCATGACAGACTCCAGACCTCTGAAAGGTTGTTCAGAATTGGTGTAAAGGAAAACCCAAACTGCTTGATTTGTGATAGTGCTCCTGAAACACAAGATCACCTAATGTTTACTTGCTGCTATAGTAGTATTGTCTTGCAGAAGATGAAATTGTGGCTGGGAATTACTAGCACTCACACTTCAGTTCAGAACTTATTGAGATGGCTTGCAAGCAGTAGGAGGAGTAAATTTCAGAAGCAAGTTATTGCAGCTGCTGTTGGTGCTATGGTCTATCACATTTGGTGGAGCCAGAAAGTTACTGATGTAAATAGAATTATCCATAGGATACAGAAGAATGTGATTGATAGATGCTATGGAGTTTTGCCTAGGAAAACAAGCTGTAAAGATAGAGAATGGTTGAGAGAAATTAGATTGCAAGTCTGTAACTAGTTGTTTTTTTTGTGCTTTGGTGAGGGGGGTCCAACCTAGTTGGTTTTCCCTCTCCATAGCAAGGGTGTTAGGTTGTAAATCTTTTGGGTGTGCAATATAATCTTTCTTACTTAGCAAAAAAAAAGAATTGTTGTTGTTGAGTTTTGCACAACGAATTTTTTTTTGAGTACCCTAGTTTAATCGAGGTGGGGAGGGAGAAGTTATGGATGGTTCTACATCTTTATGGAGTTATCACCGCCATATATCAAACAACCAATTTTTTTTTCTTTCTTCTTCTTCTTACTTTTGTTCTTCAATGTTAGGAAATTGTGTAATTTGATGAAAACCCATAAACAAATTACTTTCTGAAATCTCTCTCTATCTTTCTAATTGTATTTCTAATGAAAGATAATTATTATGACTTATATATAATTGTCTTTGATTTTATTAAGTTTTGAACACACCAATCAAGTTGGAGACAAGTTTGCTCTCTTTCGACTTGAAAATTTTCTTTGAAATTAAATTCTAGATATGTTGTAAACATATACTTTGAATCTACGATTTTACTTTCTTGAATGTGCACTTTATATAATTTAATTGATAATATTTTGAATGTTTATTTGTTGGATTTTGAATTTGCGTGTGCAATTTTTATATAACTGTAGGCACATAAATCTGTTTTCCTTTTTAGCAACGGATGATGAAACAATATCGGCGGGCATAAAGGTCGAAATTTCAACGGTCGCCAGATAGCGACGAGTGCGGAGATTACACATGCGAGATTTCGACAACGGCGGACGGGCAAATTCAGAGTTTGTAAGAGCGCAATTTGTCAACTTCAGATTGAAGATTAAGTATAAGCTTATCTCCAATGAATTCAATTTGGTTATGCTATCGGCACCGCAACGAATCGATGACGTTGGTAGGGATCGAAAACATCCGTTTCGAAGAGGGAGTGAAAGACGGGAAGCAGTTCGACATTTTTACGAAAAGGACGTCGTTTGAGGAAGAAGTAGGACTGTTGTTGTTGTTGTTGAGTTTTTCGCAACGGAGAAGCTTTTGAGTACCCCAGTTTAAGGGAGGTGGGAGGAAAAAGTTATGGAGGGTTCTAGATCTTTCTGGAGTTATCGCCGCCATAATCAAACAACCAATTCTTTGTTTTGTCACTTTATTCTTCTTCTTGCTTTTGTTCTTCAGTGTTAGGAAATTGTGTAATTTGATGAAAACCTAGAAACATATTATTTTATGAAATCTCTCTCTCTTTCTGATTGTATTTCTAACGACTTTTTTTTTTTTTATAGAAAATTTGAGTTCTTTATGATTTGATTTAGTGCAAATAATAGATAAAGAAATTTAAAAAAAAGATAAACTTTCTCCCTTGAATAGTTGGATTCCTTCGAGTTAATACTGCAAGTAATAGATAGCAAGTGACATCTAGAAAGTTGCAAAGGTGTTATTGTGAATAAGTGATTGTGGACGTAGTAGACAATAATAATTGGATGAGCATTAAATGGATTTCAATGTACAAGTTATGAACATGTAATTAAATTGTGGCATTAATGACCCTAATTAAAAAAAGCCATATAAGCTGCCATGTAATAAACAGGGTTGATGACCCAAAGGGTTACCCAAACATTTTTCTTTTTGGTTTGGTTTTTTGAATTGGGCTTGGAAAGAAATTGGTGAGAGGCAAGAGTTCAGTGTTTAAGAATGTGAACTAACGTTCATCATTTGTCGAGTATCAAAGTGGATTAGTTTGACAAGTAAATTGAATGTTGAAGCATAATTTAGTATGAGAGAAAGAAAATTCAATGCTCTTATTTGAAAATACTAAAAAAAATATACTATCTTTTCAACACATTAAATATCAAAAAATGATCGAGTTACTTTGACTTACTAATATCATTCTGTATTAAATGTCATTAGATATCTTAAGCAACTTAATCATAAAACACTACCTAATCCCCCTTATTCTCTCTCGCTGCCCCCTCTTCTCCTTTTTTTCCTCTCGAATCCGTGAGGGGCCGCCATAGATGTTCTCATCCATGGTAAGCCCCATTTCCCCTCTTATTTTCAGTGTTTAGTTTATTTTCTTATTTTGTTGAATAAACTAGTCTCCTTTTATGAGAGTTTCTAGTGTCCTGTTAAGGGGATCTTTGTCTCTATTGTGGAGGTCTCCTTCTCCCTTATGGGAGTTGTGAGTCTTGTTTGTTTGTCTGTAGGTATGAGAAATTGTTCTCTTAAATATGAAGTTCAAGACTATCAACATGAAGGTATTGGAAGTTCGGGTGCAGTCAACATTATTGTTAGATAAAAAATGCTCTTCTCCAAACTATGTCAAAATGATAGACGGTTCCATTAATAGCAGCAAGATTCAGAAAATACAAGGGGTTTGTGCTACTTTGGTCGATCTGATTCATTGTAGTTTCATCGAAGACGAGTTTGATTTAATCTTGTTTGATTGTATTTTGTTTTTCTTTAATAGCTATTGTAGGTGTCGTTTGACCTTCAATTAATGGAATTTCTATTTTTTTAAAAAACTTAATCATAACACAAAATAAGAGTCAGGACGTCAACAACCAATTATTACCTTTCAAAAGGTATGGAAAGACACACAAAATGATAGAAATCAAATACACTCCTTCCCCCACACACACACAACATTTAGAAGGATATATCCTCCAATGATTTAATTAAAAAGGGTGGGATTTATTCTTCCATGCATGAACTATATACTAGTACATCATGAGTCTAGATCTGCATGGATAAAACATCAAAATCTTTCCTAAACACAACATGAAGAGGAATATCATTAGTGTTTATGCCAATTTTTGGTCAAACGACACGAGTTGTTATGGAGTTCCGACAACCAGATTAATGCAATGTGCGCTAAGTAAACCAGAGAAAAACAAGAAAGAAATAGAAGGACACCGAGAAGTGTTGACGCGAAAAACCCCAATGAAGATGGGTAAAACCGCGGGTGGATATGAGTCCACCAATCCACTATATGCAATCGCCAACCTAAATGATCGACGATCAATACAACCTAATCAATTTTGTTCTAATGACAATGTAATCACTATATCAAGAGAGAAAATAATAAAGCAATGTTTAAGCACTTTGTCAGTCTGAATAGAGTGTGAGTTCTGCCTCCTTGTTTGAGAGCTCTTCCTTCCTTTTATATCTCCTCTCCCAGCTCAACGTGCCTCCCCCAATGTCGGAAGTAGTTAGCTAAAATCCTGCCGTCATATACTAAAATTCCGGCGCAGCACTCCAACGTTCTCAAGACCCTTTAGCATGACTAGAATATTCCTTGACTCGTCTTCCCCATTTTTAGGCAATCGGTTAACCCTTGACTTGGTCCTTGTGTCATAACCTCCTTGTCAACGCGGGTCATAAATCTTCAACGTCAACGTTGACTGTAAAAAATCAAGACAATAACAATTTGCCCCCCAATTGTCGTAATGATGACAATGTTAGAATCATAAGACAATTGGAAAACAAATTGTTGCATTCTCGCTAAAAATACAAAAAGATAATTTTTCTTCAAGAGATAACCAAGAGTCATCAGCCAAAAGATAAAAAATAAAGACTTGCAATTAAGCCAAAACACATCAGTTTGTTACTGTAAAAACAGGGGTATAAAAAGCTGTGCCAATTGAACCAAAGTTATATGAAACACACTCTCTTCCGTAAATAACCCTTGAACTTTCATCTCATTGTTCTCGGGAGCTTTCGAAGAATTTCGCTCGAACCGCTCCTTCATAAAGTAAATTTCGCCACTTTAATCTCAAAGCGTTTTTGTTTTCTTATAAATCCATGGCTCCAAGTAGACGAAGCATTAGGAATTTCATCAAAAATCATGAGAAAAATAAATCGAAAGAAAAAATTGAAGAGAAAAAAGAAATTGATGATGAGCAATCGACTATGTCGGAGGATGATTTAATGAAATTACTAGACATAGGAGATCTGCCAATTGACACAATTTTGAGAAATGCTGAGTCCCACGAGCGCCTTGCGGACTGCCCTTCTGGTTGGGTAGTTCTTTACGAATACCCTTTAAAGATAGGTCTTAGGTTACCTTTTCCGGCCGTCGCTAGGGAACTTCTGCAGGCGTTCCAAATTAGCCCCGGACAACTCATGCCCCAAGTTTGGAGAGTCCTTAGCATTATTGACCGAGTTACATCCAACTGGGATGTACTTTTCACTCTTCAAGACTTGCTGTATTGTTACGGTTAGGGTTAAAGGAAACAATAGGATAGCCTTGCATGTCGAGCGAGAAGAAATGCGCTGGTTGAAGGGGTTCCATCGAATGACAGAGGATGGAAAAGTCGCTATGCCTTTGTGAAAAAGTCATCTCTTGGGGAATTGGGGAAATTCTTGGTCGAAGGCTGGAACACGGAAGGTTCGTGAATTTTACTTACAAATTTCTTAATACTACGTCGTTAACACCGTCCTTACATTATTTTTTTCGCAGGTCTGGATCCGAGATTGTTCAGTCATAAAGAAGAGCTCGGAGCAACAAAGGTGCTAAACTCTTGGAATACAGCCGTTGAAAATCGGTCGCTCAAGAAGATATCAAGCGCCGATCAAGGCAATTGCCGTCAATGGCTTCGGTAAGTGCTCGTGTGCCTATGTCATCATATGACGCTTTCATAGACAATCAATAACTCGTCTTAATCTCGGTATGACGTAATCGCCGCGATCTCGTCAATGGGGTTCTCTCGGATAGTAACGCCCTGGCCGATCTTTTGAAAAAGAGAAAGAGGGATACAGATCGTTCTGCTACTTCGTCTACTACGTCCAAGGGAAAGCACCCTCTCCATGACGTCGTTAACGTTGACGACGAAGATGCTGCGGTACCTCCAAAAGTTCATAAGCCTGAATTTTCCGTTCCTCCTGACAAGGGAGGACCCTCGTATTCTGTGTCTTTTCCTAATGATTTTATGTCATCGAACAAGTCGCTCTGGCCTGAAGCGGAGAAACGTCTCTTTCCTGGAGCCGAGGATCGCCTAAAGGACCGCCCTATGCCAGGTCTGATGTCAGACGGATTAGAGATGATCTTCGAGGTATAAACATGACTTCATACTACTTTATACTTTTGTGGTTCTTATCTGACCTTAAAATTCTCGCCAGGCGTCGCAACATTTCCTGATGGTCAAGAAGGAGTTGTCGAACCTTTACCGGAGCCACCAGGTGATAAGGGCAAGGTTGGAGAAGAACGAGGCAATGATGAAGGACAAGGACGCAGAGATCGAGAAGATTAATCTCGAAAAGCTGGGAATGGCTGACGTTTTGAAGAAGAACGGAGAAGAGTTGGAAAGTTTAAAGAAGCAGTTTGCAGACGTTGAGGAAGCGTCGAAGGTCGAAATTAAGGCGTTGCAAGCGCAAATCATAACACAGAGGAATGAAATGGACACGATAGAGGCTGAGGTGACTACTACAGTTAGGGCCAAACTCATGTACCAATACATGATGAAGCGCACTGACTCGTGGGAGCCTCAAAAAGACATCGATCTATACCTCAAGTGGGTAGGCTCCATGAAGGACTTGGCTGATCCGAACGACATGATCTTGGCAACGGCAGAATCTTCCGCGAACGTTGTTATTCCTGAGGGTGACATCTTTACTACCAGTGCTGCGTTGCCGTCATCCGACTTACATTTGGATGGCAACGTAGGGAAGGACGTCGTTCCAGAAGTCCAACTACTAGTGAAGTCCGCTGATGACAGCGTTGCTAGCGACCCTGTCGTGTAGCTACTTCTAACTTTTACCTTTTCGTTTTTGGAGACAGTTGCAAGTTTCTGTCCTAAAATTATCACCCCTTCATATTAGGCCATTAATAGCTTTCCTAAAGATCCTTATACAACTTATCACCCCTAGGGTTTACAGAATATGGAGTATTGGGCCCCTCATCCATAAGATGCCTTTTAAGCTCATCACATTTCGTGGTACACACCACCTTCCTTGAACCTCGTACTACCATCTTCATGGATCTTAAAATCAACTTCCTTACCTTGCCTCATCTTTTCCTTAATCTTCTCTAGTTGTTCGTCTCCAACTTGACCCTCTTTGATCTCATCGAAAACTAACACCCAACGACAAAGCACTCAATCTTGCCTCGATCTCCCCACGATTTAAGATTTCTAGGCTAAGTCTCGCATATCTCGACACAATTCCTCAGAACTACCAAGGCATTCATGCTATGGCTCGATTTCCTACTCAACGCATCGGCAACTACATTTGCCTTCCCTTCATGATATTGGATGTCTAGGTCATAATCCTTTATTAATTCTAACCATCTTCTCTCGCCTCATATTGAGGTCGTTCCGGGTATCACCGGTTGAGGGTTGTTGATAAGGATATACCTAAGACCGTGTTTAGGACTCGTTATGGTCATTATGAGTCTACACGTAATGCCGCTTGGGTTAACCAATGCACCCGCCATATTTATGGACTTGATGAATAGGATTTTCCATGAGTTCTTAGATAACTTCGTGGTGGTATTCATTGATGATATCCCGATCTATTTGAAGAATGAAAAAGAACATGATGAGCACTTGAGGATTATATTGGAGACGCTAAGGAAGAATCAATTATATGCCAAGTTCTCTAAGTGTGAGTTTCGTTTGGAGAAAGTAGCATTTTTGGGTCACTATGTGTCTAAAGGAGGCTCAGATCCCGTTCAAGCCGTGGAGTGAGTGGCCTAGTCCATAGAATGTGTCTAATATCCGAAGTTTCCTAGGTCTAGCCGGCTATTATAGGAGATTTGTGAGAGATTTCTCGAAGATAGCGAGGTCAATGACTAATTTGATGAAAAAGGAGTCAAAATTCGAGTGGAGTGAGAAGTGTGAGGAAGCTTTTCGTTTTTTAAAAGAGCGTTTGATTATTCTCGGAATTTTGTTGGTTTATTGTTTTATTGTTCGCTTTGTAAATTATGGAATTTAGGATAGTAGCAAAGAAATTGAAGTTAGGTGTGTTGTTTTATGGTTTTGTTGGTTTATTGCTTACAATTTGCTACTATAATTCTACCGCTTCTATTGTATATTTCCATGTTTTTGAGGGGGTTTTGTTTTTCCTCGATGCAAGACTAAAGCATTCATATTCATGCGTTGGTACTGTTTTTTTTATTTCACATAGAACATCATTTCGGCCGCATGTTGGCAATGTGCGACGCAAATGGCTCCTCATCTCCGTCGCACTTTGCCAAACATCCGACGCAAATGCCTACCATTTCGTGCATGCCGGGGTGCCGCTTGCAGATCATGTGTGCTCTGACGTTGCTTAATGTCCGACGCAAATAGTTTAATATCTCGTCGAATCCTAATCCGACGCAAATCATGTCTCCCAAAACTAATTAAATAGGTCATCTATCCTAGGCAAAGTATACTTGTTCTTGATGGTTACATCGTTCAATTCCCTATAGTCAATACACAACCTCATACTCCCATCTTTCTTCTTAACAAACAACACAGAGCTCCCCAAGGTGATGCACTAGGCCTAATATAACCCTTATCGAACAGCTCTTGCAAGTGCGTCTTCAACTCACTCATCTCAGAGGTGCCATTCTATAGGGTGCCTTAGATATAGGTGCGCTCCAAGAACTAAGTCTATGGTAAACTCAACAAACGGCGGCATAACCAAAATCTCACTAAAACACATCCATAAATTCATTCACGATTGGAACATCCTCGATCTTCACTCCAACTTCTTTACTCACATTTTGCACACTACGGAAAAAATAGCTCACACCGCTTCTTCATCAACTTCTTCCCTTGCATCGCGTAAATAACCCCAAAGTTCTTGGACTTCCCAAAACATCTATACAAGGTCAACTTCCCCAAAGGGTTTCTTAAGACTACTTTTTGAACTTCACGCTATCTTGGCCTTGTATAAACTTAGCAAATCCATCTCCATAATTACATCTAGGTCTCCCGCATTAAACTCTATCAAATCGAAGGAAAACACGTTCTCCTATCTTCGTAGGCAAATTTTTAAACAACTTGGTACACCTTATGGTCTCACCAAGAGGTATACTAATAGGTCGGTAAATTACTTTAAAGTCTACTAACCACAAATTTTTAATAACGGATGGCGAAATAAACGAATAGGTCGTTAGATTCCCTTTATAGTCTCTACCGAGGTGGTTCTTATGACACTTCTCACGCTTGTAACTTCTCTCGGACCGGCCCTTACCATTAAAGCCTTCACCATTCATTTCTTTGAAATTCCCATTCCCATTTCTATTTTTCACCGATTTGCTCTAGCATTGAAATCTTTTCTTTTCTCACCCATTACAACATTCTTCTTATCATGCCTCGACCGAAGACCATAAATATGGGCGGCTCTCCTATAAACAACACCTAAGGACACACAGTCTCATCACCTAACCTCAATTAGATTTCCTCACCAAACCTTGCTCAAATCTTTGAGCCTTTAGCTCCTTAGTAGCTACTACCTCAGGTGCAAATCTAGACAATGCAATGAACTTGCTATAATACTCGTAAATGGTCATACTCCCCATCCTAAGGTTTATGAACTCCCGAGCCTTTTGATTCCTCATAAAAGCAGTGGTAAAATTTTCCTCTTAAAACAAAGAATAAAAGAATCCCAATTAAACCCTTCCACCACACTAAGTCTATTTTCATTTTCTTTTCACCATAAGTCGCCTCATCTTTCAAACACAATATAGCTTGACCTACTTTTACGCCTCCAAAATCTTAAATTCCCTAATCCCACTTTTTAAGAAGGTAGGGTCAGCTTGCCCTTAAAGTACGGTGGCTTAATCTTAGCTAGTCTTTCAAACATGTCCCCAATAGGATCGGACGCTCGCCTTTTCTCGAGTTAATTCTTCACCAATAGGCGAACAATGTAAGCTAAATCGTTATCATTGTTAGCCATTTTACCGCGCGACCTAAAATTTTAACGTAACTCTACTCTAGGTTTCGATACATAACTTACATGCCATTCTCTATGAAGGCAACATTTGATTTGACCATAAAGATCGCATCAACATACAATTTCTCATGAAGTTATAATAATATCACATAATAAATCATCATAGAACATATAATCATTCATGAAAATATTCACATCAAGAATAACACATGTGAGGATAAAATTCAATCACAATAATAAGATAAAATAAAATATTCTCATTCACGTGCCAAAATAGATTCTTGCTCACTTGGGTAGCTAAATCTTTACTTTTATTCCTCAAACGATAATAAGAATATTTTTTCCAATCCAAAATAACCAACTTATTCCTCGACAATATCAAGATGTTAAAGAAGGAAATTTAAACCATTGTAGCTTAGCTACTTATTCAACTACCAACCTTAGAACATTAATAAATACTCTATGGAGTTACATTATCATTCATATCCTTATTTTCTTTATACTTTTATGGAGTAAACATTTCATCTTCAAAGTCTCCAGAGTCCTTACTATAATAATAATAACCTGAATCTAAGTCTAGATGATCTTCGAATCCTTTTGGGTTGATGTCCATCCTCGTCCAACTCTGAATCACTCACATCGCTCAGATAAGATCTCCAAGTAATACTGTAGATGTCCTTTCAGGTTTGCCCTCTAGTACGATCAAACTCCCCGAATAACCCCGATCATCATTGCTATCGTGAATGCCTACTTTCAATACATTACGCATGATGAACTCTAGGCTAAAGTAGCTATCACTTACGTACTCATAATTTCCATCACTCTCATCATCACTCGAAGACAATAGGGTTGCAGTAGCTCCCTACTCTAATATCTTCTCTATCGACATGGCTAGAGATCTATCACAAATAAATTAAACTTCTATAAGCAATTGGTACTCTCACTTAACGTATAATCCCAACAATAAACAATAAGCAAGAATAACCAACAACATAAAGCATAGGAATAACATAAACAGCTAGCACTTAGCAGGAAGAAAAATATAATCATGCCGAACTAACTATTTCATGCATATAATATTTCTATCCTATATGCCCTTCCTATACTACCCATCTCTCATAAAATAATAAAATAAACTAGAGTATTGAAAATAAATTAAGTAAATAAATTTTTTCGAATTTGTAAGGAACCGAAAAAAAACGAACAATAAAAAAATATAGTTCGAAAATTTCGAACCTAATAAAGAAAATAAAAAAAATTCGGTCTATATAAAAAATATTCGGACTCTTTAAACAAAATAAATTTGAATCGAAATAATATTAGAATCTTGAAAAAAAACTTTTCGAAGGTAATTTAAATACCATGAATAAGTAGGAGCTCAATTCTAAGAAATTCATTTTAAGTAACTAGCTAGTTAGGCGCCTAAAGACTTAAAGTTGGCACGAAAGGCCAATAAAAACCTAAAGCTCGATACCACTTTTGTAACACCCCGATAATTCTCTCCTTTCTAAAATACCTTTTAATATAAAACATAGAGTATTATCAAAGTATTATCGCCCGTGTGAAAACGTATCGGCTTATTTAGAATTTTGCAATGAAAACAATAATAATAAACTTTATAAATAAAACTTAGTCAACGATAAGTCAACTCCAAAACCAACCAACAAAACCAAAGTCAAACTTAAAACCAAACCAACAATGAAATGTATAACACAAAAGTACCGAAAATAAACTACACAA
This sequence comes from Beta corolliflora, assembly GCA_947648045.1. NCBI lineage: Eukaryota > Viridiplantae > Streptophyta > Magnoliopsida > Caryophyllales > Amaranthaceae > Beta > Beta corolliflora. The sequence continues at coordinate 361,029 of CANSZD010001408.1, forward strand.
GCGCTCCAATCCCGATCCCAATGATGCATCATCTTCAAACTCGTAGATGGACAATGCACTACCGATCCCTAGAGACCGCTCACCAAAATGGGTCATCACAGATCAATAAGGCAAAGTCATGATCAACAAACACAACAAAACCACGTAATCGCAAAGCCGAGTACTACATACTAAACAAGTAAACATTCCTAACATGATACTAATAAATAATAGGGTGAATAAATAATAGTATAATAACTTACGTACAACTTTTACTAAACTAAACTTTAACAACATTCTTATTACTTTAAATGGAATAGTCAACTGACCGAGTTGTCTAACTATAACCAACCCTTCCCTTTGGAAGACGAAATACTCGGCGCGACTCGTATTCCCATGACCTACGATATCAAGGAACCTTTTAAATAAAAATAGGACATGGTGATCAATCCGGCCCGTTAAAAAGCCATGGCCACCACCATCTACCCCAACTCCTAATTGTCCAACATTTCGGACGTGCACCCGCCTAAAGCTATTGCTATCCAAGGCCACACTTTACATGATTTACCAATTATTACTTGTTATGACTCACAAGTAAAACAAACATCACAATCAATCAACAATCACAAACTTTCACTTTTATCTTAGGATTAGATAAGTGATCACACAACTTAACAATCCAAGACTAATTCTAATCTTTAATCCAATCTTTCTTATTTGTTGAACCTAGCCAACAACCAAATTACCTTTCATAGGTATAAAATATCAACTTACCAAATAAGGCCCTCGCTCCTTATAAAGCAAAGAAATACTCAAAAGGGAACAATGATCAATCATGATCCAATACTAATAAATATATTAATTCCCCCATGTGAATTAATAAAAATAAAGTTCCCAACCAACATGCTTCGCATCAATCTTCCATACAAACATGATATAAATCTCATATTCAACATGTTCACACAATAGCATAAGACATGCAAAATCCAACATAATAGATATCATATATGAACTCAACATAGTTTCTATACATGATACTACATCAATCAACACATAGGTATGTACGTACCTTGTGTAGACAAACCGAGATGCCACTTTAACCGTACTTAAAAGTCGCCAGAGAGAATTCTCCACCTAAAATAGCCAATATAAATTCATAATTAATCCTTCATGAATTTACAAAGCAATGATAAAATACTTTAAATCCCTCTAAAACATGTTTAAAACCTTTCCCAATAATAAAACTTGATTACTAAACCTCCTAGCATAATTCTCACTACACTAGTGGTTAAAATCCATCATAAAACACCATGAAAACACTCTCTTTAAATTTCCAGCATTATAACATGAGTTAAAACTCCCTTAAAACATATTCAAACATGCTTAGAATCATAAAGATAATAACTTTCATAACTTATAATAAACTACTATGATTTCAAACTTTTAAAACCCTAAAAATTCACGCTTTGATAATTAAAACTCTATTTTAAACTCTAGGGAAAATTTCAAAAACTACCTTTTATAACATAAAAATTTCAAAAACTACCTTTTAAATTTTTTTTTTCAAAAAACTACCTTATATAAGAAACCGTTTCAATATACTACCACTTAACACTAAAAGTTATGTTTGACCGTTAAATAAGGGTTGACTCTCACGTGCCGGTCACGTGACCTATTAACTATTTCTCTCTTCACTCCCGATCTCCCTACTCGCCAAAAAAAAAAATTATCTCCATCTAACCCTCCACAGCCTCTCACCCTCTTCGACACACAAGCTATGGATTTCTCTCCACAATTACCGCACTCCATCTACCAAAATTGAAGAAGGGATATTAATAAGGCGAATTGAAGAAGGAATTTCTGTATGCCATTTTCTTTATTTTTCCTTATTGGCTTTGTCTCGGGTAAAAAACCGACATTTTTATCCGTTTCAATTGGGTAAATCGCATCTTAGGGTTTAAGGGGAATTGATGGTTAAACTAAAATGAACAAATAATTAGAGTAAGTATGTGGTAAATTGATGGTGATATTGTAATGAATGTAATCTAAACGGAATGCGTGTTACTAGAGTAAACCAAAGAGGAAAAGTCTTGGAGGAAGCTAAAAGGAAAACAGAGCATCTTCTTATTAGTCAAGCTAAAACACCACTAAATAAATACTAATAAATAAATATTGTAGTTGGTTGGCATCTTCTTACTAACATGTTTACTATCATTATTTATGCATCTTTTTGGCAATCATGTCGATTCGTGTGTGTAATTTTGGTGTATTTGTTAACTAGGTAGCCGGTGGCATTGTTAGTTTAATTTCAATATTTTAATTGTTTGTATTTCGCTATTGTTGTTTGTTTGCTATAGGACAAAACCCAAAAAACAAAACCCAAGACCTTCTTGCTTATCACTTAATGGACATAGTGAATATTAAGTTGTATTATGGGGGTGAGTTTCAGTGACCGAAAAGTTAAGAACTTCATATAGGTACAAGTTGGGTTCTCAAAAATATGGTTGCAAAGAGTATAAAAATGTTAGTGAGGTTGCTTACTTTGAGATCAGAGGTTGGATAAAGGATGATTTAGGATTCAAAGATGAAGGTAAAATATGGTTTACAAGGAAAGGGTATAGTTTGCTTCATTTGAAGGACAGAGTTCAAAAGTGATAAAGATATCCCTACATTCTTAGATTCACCAGAGAAAGATGGCCGGTATCATTTGTATGTGATACATAATGAGGGTGAGGCGTATGAGCATGCTTTAGGGGTCACTTCCAGAGAAAATGGTGCTCAATGTGGTGTCGTGGGGTCCATAGAAAGCAATAAAGATTTATCAAATGTGAATTATGTGGACCCCACTCGAAGAAGGAGATTCATTTGCTATCCGTAAGTCCAACCCTAGATGTACTCCCATTAAAATCAACACATCAAAGGCTTCAAACCGCATTTCTTCCCCAAACCTATCTTCAACTACAAAACCTTTTCCAATCGAAACACCTTTTGCTCTTCAAAAACAACTCTATCAAAGCCAAACTCACTTTTGAAAAGTTGGGAAGATGCGTCAGACAACGATGATGGTTCATTGACAAACCAGTTCAAGGTACGGATCAAGGTGGTGAAAGTGAGACCGATGATGATGAATCAAGAGGATCCGGATGTAGTCTTGAGTGATGGTGACTATGAGGACCGAAGATGATGATGATTTATTTGCTCAATTTATTGATGAAGGCATGCTCGAAAGAGCGACAAGGACTTTGGGGGTGCGGGGAACCAAGATGAAGAGGATTTAGATTCCGGTGAAGAGGATTCGGATGAAGATGTACATCTTGGCAAGCTGGTGAAGAACTTGATGATTCCGAGGATGAGTTAAAGGATTTGGAAAGGTCTCGATGATGAAGGACCCAATTACTCAATTTTTAACCCAATAGTTCGACTTTAAGGGTAAGATTAAGCTCTCTCGACCGAAATTTCCATCTTGTTCAAGCTTTTAGGAAGGCATTGAGACACCATGCTATTGAATCGGGTTACAACTACTACTATTTGCATAATGGGAGTTCAAGGGTGACTCGTTTATTGTGCTAAGAAATGTAGTTGTCCCATGAAAAATGCAAGGATGAGTATGCAGCTTGTAAGAAAAAAGAAGTGCCCATTTAAAGTGTTATGTTGGAAATTGAAAGGGGAGGAAACTTATCAAATAAAGACATATAAGCCAAAGCATAACCGGTGGACATCAAAGATAAAAACCCAAAGATAACTTGACTAAGTACACGGCGGAGAGATACCTAGATGATTTTGAGAGACCACTCCAACTCGAAAATTCATGATTTTTTTGAGGAAGAGTGGAAAAGTGGAGTGCAAGGCTCATATCCATAAGATGAAGGCTTGGAGAGCAAAAAAATTGCTTTGGCAATGATATATGGGGATGCATCGAGGAATACAAAAGGGTATGGGATTATGCTCAAACAATCATGAAGTATAGTCCCCGGGATCTACATAGCAAAGTAAAGTGTATTTGGCATTCAAAATCCTCCTCCCGTTTGGCAGAATGTACATATGTCTCCACCCGCAAACAAGGCTTCGTGCTGGGTGCGTACCACTTCTTGAGTCGATGGATGCCACTTGAGAGGTCCATACCCCGGATATTGCTCACACGTTGGGAAAGATGGTAATAACAACATCTTTCCTGTGGCGTGGGCCGTGGTGGAAACCGATAATGCGAATACTTGGACTTGGTTTCTTGAGCTTTTGGTGAAAGACTTAGAAATCGGTGGTGATGCAATTACGTGTGCATACAAAGGATGAAGTAGAAGTTATTGATGCTAATGAGCGTATGCATTGGGGAGGATCCGGGAAGTGGTCACATATACGTCCGCGACATAAAGTTAAGTTACTAACATTATTTTTTTACATTCGAATCGGTATACGCATTAACTACAAAAATTTTACTCAATTGGAGTTGTTGATATATTGAATTTGTGAATCACAGGGGACTATTGGATGCATTCAACACTTGTCATCCCTAAATGGGAGAAATAAGATTTTGTTGCGAGTACACATATGGGCCAACTTCAAGCAAAAGTTTAGTGGTGAAATATTCGTACAATTTTTTTTTTGGCTAGCCGCGAGCATCCACAAAGGTAAATAAACAATAAAAAAATCTTACTCAACGCTAAATGTCTTTAATTATTCATAAATTTTGTGCATTTAAAAGACTTATTTCATTAGTGCCTTTAATTTTTTTTTTATCTCAAGATCAATTTCAAAAGCAAATGGAAGGCATAAAATTTGCGTCCGAGGAGCCAACTACTTAAATGATATACCTGTGCTTGGCTACTGGTCCAGACATGCTTTTAGTGCTAGGAGTAAGTCCTGTGATGCTATTCAACAATTGTTGTGAGAGTTTCAACAATGTTCTAAGAGAAGCGACGACAAAACCTATACTCTCCCTAATGGAATGGATCGGATCGGTGGGTGATTCAAAGGTGTGAAGCAAAAAGAGAAGGCTTGAAGAAGTTCCATGGCCTCATAATGCCTTCCGTAAAAGAAGATGATCGTGAAGATGAAGGAAAATGTGTCTGGTCTAACGGTTATAGTCGTTGTCACGTAATTTGAAGTTGATGACTGTGCAAAAAACATTTGTGGTCAATTTGGAGAAACATACATGTGATTGTTACAAGTGGACATTGTTGGGATCCTTGTTTACAATGCAATGGCTTGCATAGTAAAAAGAGAATTGGTTATCAACATTTTCATGCACAAGCTTATCATGTAGCTACGTATGCAGCCACATATGCACCCCAATTCCATGGGATGCGTGTAAAAACTTATGGGAAAAAACCGAATTGCCGAACCATTGCCACCCCCATACTATGAAGATACCGACGGACCATCCAAAAGAAAGAGAACCCCGGAACCGGTGAAGCGAAGAGAAAAAAAGTAAGACACCAAGGAGTTAGTTTTCGGCCAAAAAGCAAAATAAGTGTAGTAGGTGTGGTCGGAACTAGGCCATTATAAGCCTAAATGCACAAACTGTGTCTCTACCACCCCAACCTCCTCAGCGAAGTCGCGGGGGTGGAGCCTTCTGAAATCATCGATTTGGCCCTAACATACCACCTAACCCACTAACCTTGATGCTGCAACTGTCATAACTACTCAAGAATATCTTTATCAATTGGTGGACCTCATCAATCTGCTCTACTTCATCCCAAAGGACCAAGTGTTGGTTCAACTATTGTTGGTGCTTCAAGGGGAAAAACAAAACACCTTCGCAAACAAAGCAAGCCAAA